>JAHFWJ010000012.1:0-600000 GCA_028555115.1 Himalopsyche japonica
AGATTATGTTCGTCAACCGATTACCCACTGTATTTCAATTCCTCGCTGTTGAGGATTTTAAGTGTAAAAAAGCCCTTTCAATTATTAAATCCTACAATGAAATAAGATTACTACTAGTATTTAAAAGCTCTTTGCAATCCAGCCCTACCCTTTTCAATGAAAAGAGAGGTTAAGCATCTGAGAAACATGTTTCTTTC
This sequence comes from Himalopsyche japonica, assembly GCA_028555115.1. Lineage (NCBI taxonomy): Eukaryota > Metazoa > Arthropoda > Insecta > Trichoptera > Rhyacophilidae > Himalopsyche > Himalopsyche japonica. Next base: position 198 of record JAHFWJ010000012.1, read on the forward strand.
AAATACAATACAACTTGAAACTGATCAGTATGCCAGTAAGAAAAAAACATGATCTATGATTAGCTTCAAAAGATAAACTTTATTTAATGGATAATGGTAAATCATGTACACAAATTAAACTATATTCTAATGTAAAATATTCAAGTTGATATATACATATATTGCATTTTGCTTCTCGTAAAAATACATGATAATATGCTTCCAATGACGAGTTGTCTCAAGGTATTGTATTTAGTTATTATATTTAGTCGATTAAAACTTATTTTAAAAAGAGAGCATAGGTATAAGGGATGCACTTAATTAGACTTAGACACAACACCCCGTTTTTAAGATTGGATAGGTGTGGGTCAATCTTTTAGAAACCACAAACATTCTTGCGTTCGAATAGAATCGATATGTTGACTAAAAAAGTGCTGATCTTACTAGGATTCGAACCCATAAGGTCTGTCACGGAAGCCTAGGTAATTGACCACTGCACCACCGATCCAAATTTTCAGATGCACAAAATGGCAGTATAAAACACTGAGATGTTGAAATGATGGGCTTCTGACTTGATCAGATAGTGCGGGCCTGCTTTTCTCAGCTTTCCCTAAGCGGATAGTCAGACTGTGATAGCGGTTATTGTTGCTGTAAAGGAAATGAACATTTCCTCTTGAATTTCATATTTTTATTTGCATTCTAGATTATATTTCTACATTTCCTGTCAGGTCACAGCATTTGCCACCCGCTCACAATAAAGGATATCGTCGCTGTCTTTTTATTTGATGGAGACAAATAATATTACGACATGCTTAGGGTTGAAAAGTTAGGCAAAGTGAAACGTTATCAGACAGCGCGTAAAGTATAGGTGTATTTTGGTGCTTATTACTTGCAGCGTTTGGGCAACACTGGTATGATATTGGCACAGGAATTAAAGTTTCATTCGAACGAAACTCTTTCATAAAGTAAAAGTAAATAAGAACAATAAAGGCAACTGTGGTGCATATTTCTTTCCGAAATTTCATTCCGAACCAAGACTATTAGAATTTTCAAACAATTTACATACTTCGTTTTTTACGGGTCCGAAATCTTGTGCGCAATATATGTCTTTCATTCAGTCATAAAAATGTGCAGTGATAGTTATTGCATAAAAGCTTGTTTTATCATTTTCCAATCAGTCTTTATATAAAGAAATGAGCGACTGAGCTACATACATTCATGTAGAGAAACCTCTTATAATACTATTTTTAAGGAATTCATATACTCCAATTTTAGAACGGAAACGGATGCAAAAAAATATATATATTTTTATTGGAAATACACGTCATAATTCAACGACGAAATGGTTGGTAAGAAAAACTGTTCTGATATGTAGAAAAATTGTCTTTTGGTTTGGTTAACAGTATCTCAGAACTGTAAAATTTTTATTTGTGCCAAAGATATAATATTTTTTTTATAAAAGCACAGAAAAACTAGAAAATAAGTCATGTCATAAGATCAATTGAAAACAAAATAAATATTACTACAGTCTGTAATTAGTAAGGATTTAGGTTATTAGGAGGATTTTTAATCTTTGTTATAGGTTGCGTTTTTTAAATCGTTTTCTATGGCCGCTTTTATGAAATTTTGAACTTAAAAAATCAAAATGAGCAAAACTAGTAATGGTAGTGTTTTAAACACGTCTTATTAAGCTAGAAACATTGATTTAATTTTTCAATATTCATGGTTTATATATAAATATATTTATATGCATTTTTTTACTTTATTCATACCTCACGTTAAGGATTCATAATTCTAAAGGATGTGTATTCAAAAAAGATTTTTCTACAAGAACGGTGTCATTGTCTTGCGTAACCTTTTTTGCAGTGAGTACAGATATAAAGATTTGGTTAGAATACGACTAGTTGCTCAACTTATTGCTCTTGCTACAGTTTTAAGTAAAGAATTTGACATCGATCGATCAAAATAATAATTTTGAAACTCTTGGTTCTGGAATTTCACACTATGATTACTACAAACAACCATAGCCAACGTCGTTCACCATTCATCCATGGTCCTGAAAAGTATAATTATATTCTGGAGCTTGAAACAATTGATTCGTTTGTATACGAAAAAATTGTCAAAAACGAAATAGTAAAAAGTCAGTGCCAAGTTAAGGTTGTGTTTTACCGAAATTTTCCGGAAATGCTTTCGCAACGCCACGGCGCGGCGGGAATTTTGCCACATAAATCTTCAGAAGATTTACGTCCTGTTCCATAATTAAATGAAAACGTTACCTTGTTTTGTAAAGTGCATAGATATATTATGTATATATATTTTTTTCGCGTGGGTTATTAAGCCCCAGGAAAACGTGTACCGTCATGATAAATTGGGACTGTTTCTGACAACGAGATTCAGCAAATTTGATTTAAATTTTTGTGACAGATGTTTGTCATTTTGTTTTTTTTAAGCTACTTGAATTTTGTAACATTTGGAGTTCTTTTTTTTTGAGCGAAATATTAAATCAACATGAAAGCATGAAAGGCTTATGTCAATAATTAATTTGTGATTGATAATTTGTTTTTAATATCAACACATTTTTAAGGAATATTTCCATAACTTGTTTATAATTATGACAAGTTTCACTCATCGCGGGTATTATGAACTGATGCAATGCAAATTATAATAAGCATTGCTCTTGGTACAAATTTTTGAGCTAAAAATTTACTGGTATGCAAAACCAAATGTTTAAAAACTAAGAAAATAATTTTTAGTTTATCATGCAATTTATAAATAAATGAAAAAAAAAGTTTAGAAATCAAATGTTAATGACCTTTTAGTAATAGTTTGTAATCAAAATAAAGTTATATTTTATGATCTAAATCATTACGATATTAATTATATAAAATTTTGAAGACAGTTATTTACATTTTATTGCATTATTATTTCTATATTAAACTATGATATCAACTGAGGGTGTTTGATGGCATTTCAATATCAAATTTAAATTGTTGAAATTTTGTGCGATTCCACTTGTGTTTTCACTTACGATCCAGGCTTCACATTTCAAAGTCTTCAGACAGTTAGTTTTGTTGCATCCGTGTGATAAAATACATAAAGATGCCGAAAGGCAAAACCCAGGTCGTTAGTGGCAAGGCATGTGGAATCGTATAATGTTTTAACAATTCAAATTTTCCATAGTTATCATTTTTACAAGGAGAAAAAAAGCAATGTATAATATTTAAGTATCTACAGAATTTTGAAGTACTTAAAAAACAATGGTAATTTTTCACCGCGTGTTATAATACCAATTCAATAAATAAAACAATTTTTACCTTTAAAATCAATAAATTAAAAGTATGTAATTTTTGTAGTTAAACTGTATGGAAAAAAATGAATAAAGATACGTAGAAGAAATAGATAACGAAAAAAGATAGAAAAGCTCGTGTTTGTGCACTTAAGAAATGTGTTAGAAAATTGACAATGATTTTAAGTCTACTGGCGATAACTTTCGTTATGTGGAATTTATTGATACATGTTTATTGATCATAATGCTAGAATAAAATAAAATGGACATAAAGTTAAAAGATGCTTATTCGTTTTTAGTGTTCAGCAACCTTGTTTAAGGGTCTATATAAACTGTATGTGGTTTATGGCATAGAGGAAACAATCTAGGATATGCCTTTGTGAATAGAGCAAGGTTGTTATAGTTGTTTTTGTCCTTTTTTTCGTGTTCTAGGAAGTACTGAATTATTTCTTCTCTATCTTTTGACTACAATTTAACTTTCATTTATTTATGGATTATTTGCCATTAAATACTTAATTGCAGGAATAAAAATTTCCTTCTTTCAAAAACGACTGTTTTGAACTCTTAATACGTTATTGATGTGTTTTTATATTGTTTGCTAATTATTATTTGGAATGTGTTAACATTTTATTTTTAAATTGATTTAATTAAATTGGAATTATATTGTATGGTTTCTTAAAAAGTAGATTGTTTTTGTAGCTCTAAGTTCCTTTGGTTTTGTATATTTGCTAAGTTTTGCATAAAAAGACTTGTTTGTAGATTGTTTTCTATCAATTGGTTATACTATTGATAAGCGAAATCAGATTCTGTTTATATAATAGATTGTAGAAATAGTACTAAATATACTTTGACTTAAAATATGCTTTTACGCCTAGTAGTGAAAGCTTGAAACATTTAAAAATGTTCTTCGATTTTTGTGAAATGGAAACATATTTTGTTTCTAAATAATGACAGTCAAGAAATATGACATAACACTCAGACTCTAAGACTAGGATCCAAATAAACTACAACATTACTAATACTGTTAACTATTAATTTCATAATAATGACATTCTTGTGATGAGTTTTATTAACACCAAATACTTTTAATGAGTCTCTAATGAAAGGATTCCACAAACATAATATTCAACTAACTTTAAATATAATTGGGTAATTTTAAACTAAAATGTACATTGGAATTTCAAATTGGAGGGTAACGGAGGGAATTAAACATCAGGTGACATAATATGAGTATTTAATTTATGATTTTGTTAACTCATTGAACGAATTTCACATAATGGATATAACAAGGGGTAATTGGGAACATTTAGCTGTATTTAAAAATATTTTTTGAGTTTAATTATTTGACCTGTGTTTATTTCTAAAATATCCTGATAAAATAATTTATAATAATAGAACAGCTTCATCCGCGTTGAATAAGTGTTTTCCTTTGTACTCAACTCCTTTGGTATATAATCCATGCTGACTGTTTATTGTGTGTCAGATCTGTTTCATCCGTATGATATAATGCATGAAGATGCCCAAAGGCGAAACCCAGGTTCAAAAATTATTTTTTTATATGAGGTTTCATCAAGCACTTTCAGTCGATATTATAAATTATATTGTAGTGATGTTTTTTTCTGTTATTTTTTTGATTCGATAAGCTTACTCTTGTACCCGATTCCTTTTTTCAGTAACGACTACTTGATCGTATTATACTTCTCTACACATGTGAAATACCCGTGCTATATAGAGCGTTCAGGATCTTGTAGCTATTGTCGTAATTAGCACACTCACAAGTGTACGGCCTCGTTGCCATACAGTGGATACACAAAGTCTGCGGAAGGTAGACAGTTAACTTCCGCTTAGGAATAATTCTAAGTCGCGTTATTAAGTCTATGGAAGCGTTTTGTGGTGTACTACACTCTGGTTGGCTTAAGATGTTCTTTGTTTTCATTGACAGGAATATGAAGATGTCACTAAATTGACGCTAACGTGCATTCTTTCGTTTAATTATTCAGAAGAAAATTTACATGTCCAAAGAAAAGCTCGATTTTCTTGCCTGTATCTCACCATAGATTTATGTCTCTTCAATAATATGTATAAAGAGTTAAAATATAATAGTACATACAACAACAAAAAATAACTGAAGTTATCGAGTAATTAAGTTAATCTATTTTATGATAGCAACTGAAGGTTTTTGATTGAATTTTAATATCATATTTGAATTATTGAAATTTTATACATTTATTCATATTTAGTCACAAAGGATTCGAGTGTCACCTTTCGAATCAAGAATTATATCACCTCAAGCATTCTATTACACGGATATTAGAGAACTGTTATTTTAGATTATGTAGTTATATAAAATGGAAATCAATAAATAATAATGCAAACATTATGGATTAAATCAGCGGTTTCCAAATTGTGAGGCGTGGGCTATTGCCAGGGAAAAAAATAGGAAAAAAAATCATACCATAAGATGTATGTACAAGTAATTGGTTCGGCTTTGCTAAAAAATTAAATTTCCTTAATTATATGTATTTAAAACAAATTTGTCTTAGGATTTTTTTAAAAATTAAAACGTGTGTATATAAGGAGAGAGGCGTTAAAAAAATTATTTTTGGGAGGCGTGTTAGCATAAAGTTTGGGAACCGCTGGATTGAATAGCAAAACAAATTGAAGGTAGAGTATTTCTCTAAAAGGTTGTACATGTTTTTGTATTAGCGAATGTTGACTTACTGGAGACGAAACTAAATGTGGATTCCCAAAATGACCGTTACTGTTACGGTATTTCTGACTGCGAACAAATTGCACAACGAACACTATCATAAATGGTTTTTGTGTCCGGATAACGAACATATATTCGGATAGCGAACTAAAACTATCTTTCTTATCCACTTATCCTATCTGAAAAATTCGATTGATTGGTTAACAAACAATTCGGATACCGAGAATAGTTTTGGTAAAGATTATTTTTATTAACCGATCACTCACTCTATAGCATTATTAATTGTCTCAATAATTTTGCTAAGTGTCGTAACTAAAGATTTTTTAAATATTCGGTGTAAGTACATCATTTACATGACTCGGTAAGGAATGGGTTATTAACCCTTTTGCAGTTGACAATAGGTCATAAAAATTTTATCTGCTGACCTGTTTAAAATAAATAAATATAAAATCAGTTCAATAATTTTGGTTTCGGACTAGCATAAGAAGATAATCAAGAAAAATCAGGTAATATTTACAATAAAGTTTTGAGATTGCTATTGATCTTATGTTTTTGAGTATCGTCTATTAATATACTGTAATTAGCAATCTCAACGTTTGAGACGTTAGTGAGCTAAAATGGTAATTGATGTGGTATAACATAAGTAGGATATAATAAAGAATGGGAGAAATTGTATTCATCAAAAATGTCAAGAACTTTTGAAGACATGTCAGTCCCTGATGTATTTTTTGTTCCACTTATAATTTGAAATACAATAGATTAATCTATGTCAAGAGTTTATCATTAATCAAACCGTTATAAATCCAACGTAGAAACAATTTGACTAAAAAATTATATTATGTATTTCCAAAACTAGTCATTTAGACGTTGAAGCGTCTTAAAGAAAAAATCGATTTTTCTACTTTGAAATGTATTTGAATTTTAATATAATAATAATAAATAATTTCATACATAAAGCTCAAAAAAAAAATCAGTAACTTTGCGAAAATTGACACATCACAATTATGAAACTGATTCTAACGGTGATTTTACTCATAGAAATGAAATGTGTTTCAAAGATAGATTTTGAAATTTAGAATCAAGCAACATGTTACTATTGAAAATGTAAATTTTTGAATGGATGCACTTTTATTATAAGTATTATTTATAAATATTGTCAAAAGGAATTATGATTATTATATCTATATTTTCATATAATTATATATTACATGGCAAAACTACAATATTTAAATAAAATTTACGTACTATTGTAATAGTAATTAACTAACATGTAAAGCGCAATGATTTTTATTTAAAATTTAAAAATATGTTAATTATAATTAAGGATATATAAAAAGCCCTATAGCCAAACTTCTACTCTGCCAATCTTAAAATATCGGGGCGTAGAAAGCGATTAGTCGTATACTAGCCGTTTATTTTCTATTCTATCTCCACTGTTGAGAAACAGATAGTTCTTGGAGAAAACTGATGTTGAGGTATAACAATATTGGTCGGTTATTTACTCCATACTAGGAATGGACATGAATAAAAAAAAATAATTTGTAGTACATATATTTTGTTTTCTATTAATATGTTGCGGCCCACACATCGTAAAAAAACTGGTTTGTGGTCCAATCTATGAAATATTTCTATGAACCTGCTTTAGATAAATAAAAAAGTGTCGTTGAATCAAAAGCGTCGTAGCATTGTGAGTGTTTGTTTTTATCAGAGTGACACAATAATAAAGTGACCAAAATGTATATTTTTTATTTTGTTGTATACAACGCTCGACGCTAAGAGCGCGCTTACTTAAAATTTAATAAAAGATTACTTAAAAATTGTATACCTTCTCTTCTCTTCTAATTATTTCCGGATTTTACAAGCCAGTAGTCGACGAAATTAAGTGAAAGGTTTTGATGTAAACGAATAATTGAGATAATTATTTTCCTTCCTACGGAAGACTTGCTTTTATTGTGGATATAAAAAAGGTGACTAAATACAAAAAAATCACAACTACTTATTTTATTAAAAGTAGGGAATTAAAATTGATTTCAACGAATTATAACAAATAAAATTGACAAAATTTTAAATTGTTTATTTAACCTTGAACCATCGGGAAATCACTCGTCGAATCAAAACACCAGTATATAAAGTGTTTTGTCAGGAGATTTTAAAAACACACAAGGTTCAAATGAATTCTTAACAATATTTAAATAAAAACATAAACTTTTATCGTTATACACCGATAGGTCCTTTATATGAAATAAGTATAATAATTATAATTTTTTATTTCATGTCAGATAATATACTGAATATTTTTATAATAAAAACGCATTTTCAGTACTTATTTCTACAATATATTTTATGATCAGGACCGATTTCAGTCGATAATGCTTTCGATTAGCAAAACCGGTCCTGATTATTAGATACATTATGGGAATGAGTACTAAAAATGTGTTTTTATTGTTTAAAATATCATGCCTTTCCATCAAAAAGTAATAGTTAACGCCTTAAAAGTGAAACATACTGAAGTGTGTTTGTACAGTTTCAAAATAAGTTGCAGACTTTGCACAGTATAATTTTTCAAAACCTTCTCAATTCTTTCAACTTTATATAGTTTGATAAAGCAGTAAAATCTATTTTTTAATATATAGTCAATATCAGATAATCAAAAAAAAAATAACTACTTATATAAAAAGAACACTGTGGAATTTGATGTCCCCAGCACTAAGCAAACTACCATCAACGCCACAATTGTAGTGAATTTGAGACCTTGTGACCTGTGCACCGCACTAGTGCTCAATTTGCTTGATCTGATTTTTGTCTGAAAATATACAAATGTATAGAATTATTTAATTTTATATTTCGCTCTTTAGAGACAAATATAGTAAACCAAAGTATCGATTACTTGTTGAAACTATGCTGCTACAAATTACTTTAATATATGTTGAAATAGAACAACGAAAATGAGAAGAAATCGTCACGTATGTTCTTAATTGAAATTAATCGCACATCCAACCGTAACCTTGTAAAGGAAACTTAATATTTTCGCTTACCATATTTCAAAGTGCTTTCGAGTGAGATGTGAAAGCTAATATACATATTGTATGTTATATAAATAGTTATGAACCCTTTGTCGTACTCCTTGCAAGAGGTTTATATAATAATAATTACTTAATAAGTAAAATGTCTTTCTGATTTAAAAAAAAAATCTGATTTATCTACGACTTCATCATGCAGTCTACTTAAGTTCGTTTGGCTTGAGTATGTATAATATTTGCCAGTATACTTTAGGAGAATATTAAGAAAATACGTTCAATAAATCTGCATTTAAACCAGTAAGTTATTATGTCTCAAAAGATTTATAGATATATAGGCAAAAAATATAATCTACCGATACCTTACTTGTATAATTACGATGGTTATTGTTTTATGTCGATATCGAAAGACGACCCCTCATAGATTGGAAAGTTATTAAAATGTGCATATGTCTATGCGTATGTATGCATGCTTTAAAATATATGAAGATATATATACATATATGAATATCGTATCTACAAGTTGACTGCTCAGCTCTACAGCGATTAATTTTTGTTAACAAGGGCGGAAAAGAAATTTTTCATTTATATAAAGGAGATAAAGAAGACTTTAAGATCTCTGACGAGAGTGTGCCTTTATTTTTAACCCTCTACTGAGTTTATAATCAAAAACTTTTATTTATATAAATTTTTGTACTTTTTTTTCTAAAAGTTTTTTTCAATGAAGTTGATCGCTCGGATATTTTTTATATTAATTTATCAATTAGAATATTTTTATTAAGTGACTTCTCATACAGCAGTATTTAAAATATAGAGAAAGCGATAATTTATAAAATAGTTATGTCGGAGTATAATCTATAGCAGAGCTTCCCAACCCTTTTCGGGTGGCGATCCCTTTTTATAAAAGCTATGTGACCCGCGAGCTTCATACAGTCAAAAGTTAGTTCAGTTGACTGTTGGGGGTTGGGGGTTACGACCCATAGTTTGAGAACCATTGATCTATAGAGTCACTTTAAAGTTTTTCTTGGTAGAAAGGAATTGTATTATTAATAATAAAAACATTATTTTGTATATATTCCGCAGTTAATTTTCTTACATTGATCAGTTGATAAAGCTTGTAATGAGTAAACTAGTCCTGATTACAAAAATGTGAAAATGATATGGAAAAATGACAATCTATTATTTAAAGCCATCAAGTAAAATTCAAATCAAAATAAGTGAGTTGGGCGACTAGATAACAATCAGTTATCGTAATCCAACCCCTCTGTTGAGATACATCTGTTAGTTGTTCATATGCTGCAGATTAATAGAGAAAAACATTTTTAAACAGCTTATTTTTTTTTATCCTGATAAGGATTGTTAATTGTTTGATTCTAGTCGAAAATTTTATTGTAATTTTATGAATGCAAAGTCAATAATATTTATAGAAAAGCTAATAAAATTTATATAAATGTTTGTGATTATGAAACTAAACTGAAAAAAATGAACAAATAATAAAACAAAAGACAATAATCAACCAACACAGACCGCACTTTTTTTCAAATATAAATTCACTTGCAATGAAAGTTGTCTTTGGTCTTTTTAAATTTCCAATACGATATTCTATAGAATAACGCACTAATCTGCGTTCAGTGTGGCTGCATTTATAAAGTCTTAAAATTAATTAAATTTAATTAACAATGGGAATGCAGTGTGTAAACCAAAATAATTTACTAACACCTGTTTCAGTAAATCATTGGCGTGTAAAGAATTACTTCAAATTACATTTTGAAATTCGAACACTCTGCAGTTGGTTCGCTGTGTTTGTTTTGTTTCGTACTGGTGTTGCTAGTGAAAATATTTGACATAGATAATTTTAGGTAGGAATACATATACTCGAACCAAAATTATTTGGCGCTGCTTGTTTATTTTAGTGATTGTTGCATACAAAATCTCAATTAACATACGATTGATGTCGGATTATAAAACCTTTGTATAATGAATGCTACGTGATAATATTATTTGAATGAAGTAAAGCTCACTCTTATTAATAATAATCGTCATAATTTATATCCGTATTTGTTTTCATAAACAGATCCTTAATTGGATAAAGGGTATATATTTAATACCGCAATGGGAAATGAAGAAATAACTTTGTAAATTTAATGTTCTACAAAATGTTCCTTGTTTTTTGATGCATACAATTTATTCCAGGAACAGTAGTAAATTTTTTTATTAAATATTTATCAGAAAACAAAGCATTGGTAGTGGGTCTACTTATATAATAATAATATTGATTTTGCTATTTTTTTATTTTGAAGTCAAACATCACATTTGGTAAATTTTTTTGATTTTTTTTATTTTTTGAGAACAAAGAATTTTTATAAAATAACAGAGTATTTATAGCATATGTAGTTTATGTATTGTTGTGACTGACAGTGTTTTAAGTTGAACTTTAAGCTTCCGAATCGGGTTTTTTGTCAAGAACAGTAACTGAATGTCAATGTTATTTATTTGAGATAAATTTCCACACGTATTTCTTTGAGAGATATATTAACAAGTATCCATTTTTTTCATTGCCATAGTTAAAAATTATTTACCGGAATATTTTAACTATAAAAAATTGTAAAATGGTGAGTATACGCCGTTATGAAAAATTCGCACACTATACAGCCATTTTCAGTCGTATAAAAGAATCTTACATGATGGGAAAATGTTAATTCAGAGCGTGACATGAGTTTTTGATCAAAAAATTGCATTTCAGGTAGTCCTCCAACGCGAATACTTTCCACCATTTATTTTTTTGAGCCACTCTTTTCGAATCATGTTCGAGCGACGTGACTACTTTGGTGAAAATTAAATAAGTATATGTACGCATTGGATACTAAAAGTAGGAAGAAGAAAACGAAATTCGAAATATTTTTCAAGCGAAAAAAATGTGTTTTTTTTGTGTAAATATGTTGACAGGTCGTTTAAAGTTCAAACGTTATACATTTTCGTTAAAATCTGGATCGTCGTAAAGTGAATTGAAATAAGTGACAAATGGTGTCACTTGTTAATTGTACGATGCAATTAAATCAGCTTGTATCATGTTCAACGCCTATTTTTATTTAAAAAATAATGTAATTTTTAAAAATATATCTAATATAATAACATAATTTTAATTATATTTGATGAAATAAGATAACATTACGCATATTAAAATATCAGTTGTACCACTTGCCAAATAAATGAATATAAATTCATTATTTGATGAATGAATAAGCATTTTAACACATATTTTATAATTGATTTAATTCTTTTTTACTTGTTTGAGCTCCATTATAGAACAGTGAAAAATTAGCAATATGTTTTAATTCTGCAATATTTTGTGAAACGAAAATACATTGCTTTTTTCCATCGTGTCATATTTTATAACTTGTCCTCTATACGTATTTGATCGATATTTTTTGTAATATTATGATTAACTTTTCGCTACTTACTGAGTAAAAAATATAAATAAAATGAAAATAGTGTAATGAAATACGTGCGACCAAAGATAGTTTTTTATTATTTATAGGATTTATTTTGTACATTTTGGATTGCTATGCCAACGACAACAACAATACGACTTCACGATAGTTTGGTATGATATGAAGATATTGCCGATTTCATATCAAACAAATGAATGGTATCAGGGTACGTGAATGGATAACATGCATAAAGTTACAAAAACAGTGATTTAAGTCGTTCTATTAATTTAAGCATCATTGATCACGAAGTTCAAAATAGAAGGTAAAAAAACAATTGCACTCGTTCTGATAAGCAAAAACAAACAAATAGTTGTTGCATGAAGTGATTTCCCTTAATCCCTTTGCAATCATGTAAGTTTTAATGCCGGTGTTTTTAGTGACAACTTTCGGGATTGCATACTCTATTTGTCACTTTAGTTACTACTGGGGTATTCAATCTCGAAACAATTTTATGAACATGAGATTTTGTAATTCATTTTTAATACTGGGATCCCTTGATTATTAGTCACATATTGTAATTCCGTGTATGTAAATTTTTGGCGATATTGCTATGAATTAGTATCTTCTTTCTACACTGGTATTGTATATTTGTGAAGAATCAGATATTCTTTTATGACACCGACTGAAGGTGCTTGATGGAATTTCAATATCAAATTTGAATTGTTACAACTTTGTACGATTCCATATGGTTTGTCACTAGCGACCCGGGTTTCACCTTTCGGTATCTTCAGGCATTTCATCACACGGATGCAACAGAACTGACGTAAAATAAACAATTAGCATCGTATATATATCAAAGATATTAATCACAGGTAAACACTTACCCTTAGACAAGCAGTAAATTACAGCTAAAACAAATTTAACAATATTAATCTAATAATAATTAACACAATTGTTTGTGATAATTTTCATTAACGATCTTGCTAATAAGTCATTCTTGAAAGGGGTTTTTCAATAAATTTCAATCAAGTGACATTAAAATATAAATCGATGCTAATCGTTTATTTTACGTCAGTTCTGTTGCATCCGTGTGATGGAATGTCTGAAGATGCCGAAAGGAGAAATCCGAGTCGTAAGTGACAAAACATGTGGAATCGTACAAAATCGTAACAATTCAAATTTGAATCAGATATTCGTTTACAAAAAAAAAACTAAATAGCAAAAATTATCATATAACAATGAAAAAATGAGCTCAATATTTTATTTATTGCAGCAATGAAAAAGTAACTTTACACAATGGTACTCGAAATGGAACGGTTCCTCCAATTCGTGAAAATAATGTCCTGCAATCGTGACATAAGAAGTATTGTGAGCCAGTAGATATATTTATATATTCTTTATCATTGTAAAATACGGTAGTTAAAAACTTCTGCTTCTGACTTTTAAAAGCATTGTGTAAACAAGTAATATAAAATTGTCAAAGTTGTGTCAAGTTGGGTCAAATTTCTTTAAATCGAAATATATGTAAAGCAGAAGAAAATAATGTTAATTAATCATTTTAAAGGTGTTAACTGCAACTTCTTGATGGAATGTCATGATTTTTTAAATAATAAAAACACATTGTTTAGTACTTATTACCACAATATGTTTATTGATCAGTTGATAATGCTCTCAATGAGCGAAACCGGTCCTGGTCAAAAAGTATATTGTGGAAATAAGTACTAAAATGTGTTTTTATTATTTAAAATAATTGCAAGAAGACATGTGTATAAATGAGCCATTGAACACATTGCAATTAACCAGTAAAATAAAATAATTCCGGGATTGATTATTTGACCGAAATCCTGGGGTTGTAAAGACCTAAATGACAATGCTCTGTGGTTATGCTTCCCCGCCGCATTGAGTATGTAAATGTTGATAAAATTTTTGTTTGTGGAAAATGCAGATTATGATCGAAACTAAGCATATATGTTATAATTGATTTAATTGATCAATAAGATATTATATGTGAATATATATTTTATTGAATAATTCTAAAGATATAATAACTACTAACATAAAAACGATCGATGTTTTATAAAATATTGAAATGTCAGATTTAGTTCCACTTTCTGCCGCTGTTTTTCTGTAGGCATTTCATTATAATATTTGTTTTGTTCATTTTAGCACTAAGTACAAAATTTTCTTCTAGTCGCAGTGCGGCGGTAGTAAGCCCCTGTTTGTTTAAAACTTTTCAAAACAAATCCGCAATTAAAGAGAATACTTTGTTTTAATATAAAGCACAACGGCGCTCTGGGAGGAGATAAGCCAAGGATTTAAAAAAAGTCTGCGTATAACGATCAAATAAGAAAAAATCTACTTTACATTTTCAAAAGTTGAGTTATCAAAATTATTTACGGCCGATATTATAAAACAATTACTTTGAATATTAAATTGTCACGTCCCGTCGTTTTGTGTATAATTCATTACCAATATCACATTACAGTGGCTACTAAATCGTATTTTGACCATCGTCAGTGTGTGTATGATATTTAAATAGGTTATTGAAAAAAACCTCACTTGAACTCCTGTCTCCTTGTTAAATCTGCAGCACGAAAAAGCCTTTTTTTTCTATTTGAATTTGTATGTTTATAATATAAGATAATATTTCAAGCTTACTATAAATATTGTAACAAACCATTGAAAATGTAGGTTTTTATCTTCCTTACCATAAGAGCCATTATTAGTGTTAAAAATTTGATATTAATGTACAATTCCTTAGTACAAAGTAGATTTGACTGTCAGTCAATTGTTTGGGCTTCAATCAATTTTAAATATGCTGTCACGTCGAATAGATTGAGGATACATTTTTGAGACTTATTTAATTTAGACAATCTCATATTTTAGAATTTATTAGTACGCAATGAAACAAGGGTGTTAAAAGATGTTTTGTGTACGTTTTCTACATTGCTTTATAAAGATAGGTAAATGTACCTTTGAACGAATTATAGTTCGCATAAAGGTGTAGGCCGAAATACTTATCAACTATGTATCTTATAAATATTGTAGAGCTAAAATACATTGCTATTTTTCACCGTGTTAAAAAATTGAGTTCTACCAAGCAAATGCCAAATAAATCAATACATTATTTATGGCACTATCTAACTGACTTTGTTTACTTTAAATAATATAAAAACTCGACGAGAAATGCACCTCGTCACATATATTTTTGACTTCAACATTTTTGACTTTGACATGATCAAAATGAGAATTCTACCATATTTGATAATAAAATATCAAATTGTGTGTTCAATATATTTATTTTAGAAATTGTGAACATAAATTGTTTATTCCTATGAAATGTGGAAACAGTATGCTAATGGAAATGCCAATGGTAAGAACATAAACAATGTTCAACAGTATTGCTTTGGATGTCAACATATTCCACGCAGACGAGAGTGAGATAAGACGAATTCAATTTTTTCAAATATATTTTGCCTGAGCTTGCTTGGTTGACTTCCGTTGTATCTTTTTTTTATTTTTCGATTGTTTTTGATTCTTTAATTTTTAGCGTTAGATTTCTTAGTCAAGATTTCTAAGTTGTAACGAATATTTACCAAATCAAAATTTCAACCATGAGATATATTATATTTATCGAATTCATTTCGTATTCATGTCAGTTGAAAATGCTTAGTGTTGCCACGTTATTAAAAAAAAGTTTTATGAGTATTAAATGATGTCTGCATTTAAATCGAAAGTTATTGTAGCATTAAAAGTTTACAAAAGTCATATTGAAATTTGCATTTTTTTCTTAAAGTAATTGCATCGAATTTATTTACGCCATTCACAGTTATAAAAATGGTACACACTTTTTTTTTCAATAATGTAAGTTTTTGGTAGAGAAAAAAAGCAAAACTTAATTTCTAATACTAGATAAAGAAAGAGTAGAATAACAAGTTTAGCGTTTAAGTTGAAGTAGTTTAAGTTAAAAAAATATAGCGTGAAACAGTTCAGTTGTCAAACGATGAGCGTGTTTGGAAGATAATTCAGCGATATGTGCTTTGCAAAGTTTGTATCAATATTCAATTACATAACGAATATTTGAGTTGATAAACATAAAACATCTGTTTAAATGTGATTCGTATTTACTTTTCACGTGTTAACTTTCACTTCATAGTGGAAAAATAGCATATTTAAATAATAATAATATAATGTTTCGTCATATTTCCGCCATTTTATTATTTTAAGATCAGGACTAGTTTTGTTGATCGCGATGCTACTTAAAAAACATTCTTGAGTTAAAAATTGTCAGGTAGACAAAACCACATGTATAAGATCTGAGAAAATAATTAACATGCAGTCATTCAATATATAATATATATCAAAATAAAACTAACTTGAGTTGTTGAAACTTTGTGCGATTTCACATGTTTTGTCAATAACTATCCGGGTTTCGCTTTTCGGCATCTTCAAGCGTTCTATCACACGGATGCAACAGAACTGACACATAATAAACAGTTAAGAATGTTTATATAAAATATGGGTCAATTAAAGGAAAAAACAGACCCCAAGGCAAACACTAAATGACAGCTTAAATAAATTTAAATAATATTGATCTAATAATAACTTACACAATTGCCTGTGATAAGTTTTATCGTTAATAAAACTTATGAATGGCACTTGTGTTTTGTTGCATCCGTGTGATACCCGGGTCGTTAGTGACAAAATATGTGTAATCGGTCAAAGTTTTAACGATTCAAATTTGAGTAGGTTTTTGTTGTTGATCTTTTATCTGTTTCTAACACAAAAAAATAATACCTTTCCACCAACAAGTGACAGTTAACACATTTAACTAAATAGACAACTGCTTACAAGTGATTTTTATAGATGATGATGACAGACATTGTCACATGGTGAAAAAAATAGCAGTGTATTTCTGTAGAACTAAAATACGTTTTAATTTTTGAAGCAGTTTGGTTTTCACATGCTTTGTCACTCATAAGTTTTTTTTTCGACCTTTGTCATTTTCATCCATTAGCACTATCAATCGATATCATATTCGTTTGAAAAATAGCTTTACACTTATAATATACTTTGTGTATTTTTGTAGAACTAAAATAAATTTCTTTTTTTTCACCGTGTTATAATGGAGATCTACCAAGTGAATGCCAATTCAATCAACAAACATTGTCACCTTCCACACGCCATATAAGTATCTCGACAGGGTTGCTACCTCTCAGTGTCGCATTTGCATGCCCCTGAGAAACACAAACATTCAATAGCAGAAAATTATTGCTCGAGCTTAAAGTACGCCGCGTAGCAAACGTTTACGCAAAGTTTTCGAAAAGTTCCCGTCAGATTCGTTGAAGTGTAATCAAGAATCAAAGTGTGTCTTCCTGCGCCGTGCTAAGCAGTGCCAGGGGGACTGGATTTATTCCCGAGTTGAAAATGTTTGTAGTCTGCGTTTAAATATTAAATGAAGGCTTGCGAAGGGTACACTAGGATGACAGTCAACTATATACGTGAAACTTAACAGATATTAAATTTTAATTTTTGAAGCAGTTTGATTTCCACATGATTTGTCACTCATAAGTTTTTTTTTCGACTTTTGTCATTTTCATCCACTAGCACTATCAATCGATATCATGTTCGTTTTATAGTTAACTTTACCCTCATTAAATACTTTGTGTGTTTAGGTATTTTCAAATAAAAAATAAATAAATATAATATACTAATGTAAAAGCGACAAAGGATTGCAAATAAATAACTATATATTTTTACCGTCGTTAAACCGAAATGTGAAATAAATTCTTACATTTGAATTGATAAAACTGTACAATTTCACAAGTTTTGATACTCAAGCAACGTGTTTTGACTATTAACATTTTAATAATAGTTGATTGTTGTGAAAATTTCGCATCACACAGTCATTATGCTGTATTAGTTTTTAGATTATCGTTTTCCAAATTTGAATGTCATTATAATCAAATCTGTGGTTGAGGCTTTGAACATACTCATAAGTGTTGTCCATTGCGACCTGGGTTTTACTTTTTATATCTTCAGGCACTATATTACTAAAATTCAACATAGTTAATATACAGCAAACAGTTTGAATCGGTTATCTTCTAGTGGAATTACATCGGAAAATTTAGAAACCACTAGGTCACAAGCTAATCATATTTCTTATATGAAGTAATTTAAATATCTACTGATTTGGTTAAAATGACATTTAATTTCGGAAATGACAATCAACATTATTAAAAAATAATGACAACAATACAGCGTTTCATTTACGATGAAAATTTTTCACAATAGTCAACAGCCATTAATGTTTATTATGTTTGTTGTCTGCCAGTTATATTACATAAAAGATGCCAAAAGGTGAAACTCGAATTATAAGTGAATTGTGAAAATGTATACAGTTTTCAAAATTTACGACATCAACTGAGCTTTTTGGAAAAGCTCAGTTGATATCGTAAATTAATTGAAACTTTACATTAAAAATAGATTCCACTACCCCAAAGCTACCGTTAAAGCTCTAGCAAAGAACGTTTCCAAGAAAGCTTACATTAATGTATTTTATCGACATATTTCTACGGATGATGATTTCGATGCAGTTTGATTTGAGTTTCAGTCTATAGACCGAATTCAAAAAAAGTGACAATTTTGCTTAGAAAACCAAAATATATCAATTAATTTATTGCAATCAGTGTAAATCTTCAAAGCTTCAAGAGAATAAGCTTTAGTCATTAAGCAAAAGCTACGTGTGTCGGGGAATGTTTTATTCATGAAATCAACCTCTGCAGAATTATAAGGTGTGTCGCGTGCATATTGGCTGTTAACAGACGCGCATGAATGCAGCGGAACTCTACGGAAATGCGGTTAACAAAAGACTCAAAATGTTTCAATTAAAATTTAATTAAAAATTCTCTCTATTATCTAGTAGCAAAATAGAACAAAGGGTAATTTGAACTTGAAAAATATTCTGACGTCATTGACGAAATTGTCAAAGCTTATCCTTTTTAAGGTGTTAACTGTCACTTCTTGATGGAAAGGCATGATGTTTTAAATAATAAAAACACATTTTTAGCACTTATTTCCACAATAATTTTTTGATCAGGACCGGTTTCGCTCATCGCGAGCATTATTAACTGATGAAAAAAAAAAAAAAAGCTTTTCCCAGTGGAGTCCCGATTGACTAAATAGGTTGTTTTTTTTAAAAAAAAAATATGCTAGACGCCTTAACATTACGAAGAATGAATATTGTGGCTCCAAATAAGTCTTAAATATTTATATTAATATATGGCGAGCTAAATTCATAGTTTT
Source organism: Himalopsyche japonica (assembly GCA_028555115.1). Lineage (NCBI taxonomy): Eukaryota > Metazoa > Arthropoda > Insecta > Trichoptera > Rhyacophilidae > Himalopsyche > Himalopsyche japonica. Next base: position 19,926 of record JAHFWJ010000012.1, read on the forward strand.
ATTTTTTAATTGTATACAGATTTTAGATAACGATTAAGGAAGCTTGATTGAATTTAAATATCAAATTTGAATGTAATAGTCATTTTCTATCCCACTCTTCTTGGTAATAATGTTATATTTCTCTCTCACACACAAAGTTTTTGCTGTTTCATATCGAGCTTTCATGCCTTACAGTTTTAATGGTGGTCATGTTTACTATGTTTTTATGGTCATTCTTAAATTTGGTATATGGTCAGTTGATAATGTTTACAATGAAAACATTGTCCTTGATCACTATATTATAAAACTATGTGAAAGTTGCAATAAAGAAATATTTTATTTATTAAAATTTAACATAATTTCACACAGAAGTGACAGTTAAGTGAAATATATATGAATTTTCTTACAGTCATCGATAATATCGACGCTAAATACATATTTGCCAACATACGCAGACCTTTTTCGTATCCAGCGAGACATTTTTACGCGATAACGTAAAAGGAATTCAGTTTCCATTTTCTGAATAAGAGATCTGTCATATTAATTTTGAACTTGAATATTGATGCGGGTGTAATACAGGCCGTGACAGGTTTACATGTGTTACACAGTCGTGAAAAGCTTTCAATCACCGTCAAAATTATAATGTATATAGCTCGGTGATACTAGACGAATAAAGTCAAAAATATTCCAGCTGTTTCACATTTTGAGAACAAGATTTATAATTGGTGTCATGTATACTTTCATCGAAGCCAGAAAAATGTTGGCTATAATTTTATTATTATTGAAAAATTACTTTGTGTACCGTTGCGTGAATCTTAAAGCCATTAAGCATTGTTAAATCACAGACGATGCAAATTTTGAAACTTTATTGTTTCGGGTTTGTGTTCAAAATTTATGTCTCCCATTGTCATAGCGGTCGTCGTGCGTTAATGTCTGTGAATGGACTACATTCATTTGCATGATTGTAATAAGAGAGCGGTGATAGATATTTCAGGAAGACGGCAGAGTGGTGAATATTATTCAGTCACAGATTGCAGTTAGTCAAAACCTAGTACAAATAAGTTAAAATGTAATTTTTTTATTGATCAGTTTAGTTCACTTGGTAGAACTCCATTATAACACAGTGCAAAAAATAGCAATGTATTTTAGTTCTACATTATGCATATATACGTTTTAAGTTGTCGAGTTTGTACTTACGTTTTAATTTTCTTACTTTTAAGGTATTAGCTGTCATCTCTTAAAGGAAAGGCATGATGTTTTAAATAATAAAACCCATTTAAAATTACTTATTTTCACAATATATTTTATGATCAGGACTCGTTTCGCTCATCGCAAGCATTATCAACTGAAATTTATAAAAAAATGTTTTTATTATTTAAAATTAAAATTCTCTGTTTAAGTTAAGCTTGACTTAATTTATTAATGAAATACTGAGGTTTTTTCCTTATTGCTATGGATTAAATATTGATATTCATTAATAGCTGATTTTTTTATTCGATTTTGTTCCTTCACATTAAAAAACAGTACAGCAGTAAAAAAATCTTCAATTTCTACAGAATTGTATTTTTGTTCATATGGTATTAAGTCAATTCTTGATGGAAAGACATGATATTTTGAATAAATCAGTTTATACTGATCGTGATGAGCGACACCGACCTGATCATTAAATATATTGTGAAAATAAATTAATTCTAAGATGTATTTTTATTATTTTAAAGTCTTTTGGTGTGGCACACATGTCAACATTATCAAGAGATTGAAAAGCTACACTAATGCTTGTGATGATCACATGATACCGTGATATAAATTTACTAATACCTTGCTAAGTCAAAAATAGGATATTTAAAAATCGATCATTTAAAAATGAGTTCTGTAGTGTTAGCATTAACACAAATTATTGAGATTATCAGGACAAATCAGTCAATATTTAAATGCAAAATGAGTCATTACAAGAAAGTTTGAACACTTGTTTGCATCTTAAATTCAATTAAATTATCAATAAAGTGGGTGATCGGTTAACGAATATTCGTTAACCGATCAACCGAGTTTTACAGATAGAATAAATGGATTAGAAATATATATATATGTTTCGTTGTCCGAATACAAAAATCTTTCGTGATTGTGTTCGTTATCCGATTTTTTCGCAGTCTGAACTGTTCATTAACCGATCACTCAAAGTAAACTGTGATCATCTAATGAGGCTTTAGAAGTCAGTAGGCTAAATATATTGTTTAATTATCGTGTGACCAAGATCTAATAAGTATGGGAGATCTCAAAAAAACAATTTTTATCTCACTAAAAAACTGTCAAAAACACACGGTGACGTCATCAAATACTCGAATTTCATTTAATTTGACTCACTTATATTTCTTACACCATGTTATATAAGCATCGGTTTAGACCTGTGGAAGTAAATTTTAGTGAAGATAGCTTCACTCTTTTTGTTTTTATCGGGACAAGTGGAAAATCAAACCCTGTAGGAAGTAAATGAGCCCATTAAAGAATTACAATTTTCCTTTAGATTTATTTGACTTGCAAAATTCTTTGAAAAGTGTTGTAAATTTGTAATTTTACCTTTAAAACAAAATGTCCTATATTGCAGGTGCGCTCATATTAAACTCTCTCTCTCGTTGAACTTTATTTTAGTGGGGAAAGACGGACGAAGGGAGAAAGGACGAGAATTATGACGGTAAAGAATTCATGGGTAATTTAATCTCCGAGCGAAAATTCAGGAAGGATATTTCACGAGTTTAATAAAAACGATGTCGCTTTACGATGTTATTATTAGTAAACCAATCTCTTCCATGAAATTATGAAAATGTTGCAGTTTTTTACCTTAACACATGGCGTTTTTGCTTTGAATAATATGAAATAAATTCACATACCTAGGTAAAAAAAGTAAACGTCAATAGTAGAAAAAAATCTATTAAAATTAAATATTTAAGTATTTTACAATCAATGTTTTATGTATGCTCACAAGTTTGCATTACACATTTCATGACGCACTAAATGCTATCCGATGTAATTGTTTTTTTAATATTCTGTAATAAAACAGTTTTGTTTTTATTTTTCTTATTTCTAATTCCTTATCAATCATTTCCTCCCAAATAACGGAACGTGGTGAGATCGATAATCTAACAACTATCATTTTTCTAAATCTATCTTTATATACATGTCCCCTTCGATAAAAACAAATCGAGAATCTGTGTATCGAGTTAATGTAATACAATCAAAACTGAAGACTAAGCAATTTTAAAATAGTTATTTTCTTCTTCCCTTCATATTCTTAAAAAAATATTGCATTGTCAGAGCAAGAAGCTTCACAATACTTCTTGCTCAGATCTATTTTTAATTTTTCCACTCTTTTTGTAAACAGAGAGATTGAGCAACTAAAGGTATGACAAGCAGTTCTCATAAAAAATACTTACAATGAGAAACCTCCATTAGAGGGCTACGTGATTCACATTGGAGCGAATATAAATAAATCATTATTACGGAAGATGTTATTGAAGATTTCAAAATATTTTTAAATTAAATAAACATTTCAATTTTTATATAATTTTAATATTTTAAAGAACGATAATTTAAAAAAAAAAAGTCGAAATACCGCCATCACGTATTCGGTTGTAAACATTGTCAACAATGAGATAATCAGAATGTCAACAATGTCAAAGATATTTCTGACTACATAACATAATTCTTGCGAATTTCAACACTTCACGACATTCTTCATAATTGTTATATAAATAAAAATGTCCGCAATATTTTCATTTGGTATAAGTCAAGGGCTTATTTTAAACATTCTCATAAATGATTTGAAAGCCTTTCTTAAACTGAGCTGAATCGAGAAGGAAGTTTGCAAACCAATTAAATTAGTAGAAAGTTTACAAGCAACCAAACCAAAAACATTACTAAACATTCATTTGGGATTTATAACTTGAACAGTTAACATAGAATATATCATATTACGTATAATATATCAATTTATGTAAGAGAGCTTTTTCTTAATTGTTTCGTAAAAGTTTTATATGAGCTTTTCTTGCGTGTTATAAAACATACTTTTTCAGCTATATTCGATTTTAATAATAATTTAATAAATATTATTAATGTAAGATGGATTTGATAAATAAACGACTGTAAACGAATCTTTCTCGTAAAGAATTGTTCTTAGGGGGGCTGGAAAGATGTTAGGTCTTGCCCTGAAGCTCGGGGTCGAGACATAATATCACATATACTATCTGAACGCGATACATTTATTTTTTTTGATTTTTGAATTGTTAAAATATTTGTTTTTTTTTCTTATTTGTAAACTTTTTTTGAAGCAAAGCCATAACTTTATTATTTGCCTCAAGCATAAGTCCTAATAAGTATGATATATTTTCTCAAATCTAAATATCACAATTCATTTCCTCTACACGTCTGACAGAAGTAAGCTTATTCCGTATAGTTGGTAGTTTCATTTTAATTTGCTCTTTGAAATTTAATTTTAACTAAATATTTACAACACAGATCTTTGAAACAAATTGTACACCAATAAATTTTTCGAAGTGAAATTTCTATAACAAAATGAATTTATAATAGGAATATTTCGACAAAAGTTTTTTTAGTGAGAATTGCTTTTTACTCAAATACTTAACTTATGCTGTTTAAAGTGTGAAAGAAACAAGCATATGCTAAGGCAGAAGTGATCAAGGCATGATGCATTCAATCTTGAACCTATATTCTTTTGTGTGCTTACTGAATCCATCTTTTTATCTGATCTTGTTCTCATTGCTATATCTTCACAAATCTTTCTCTCTCATCATATTCATCAGACTAGACTATCCAGCAGCTGTAGAACGACACTACACACCTTCTCGTCCAAGATATCACTTCTGAATATTGTAGATTGGTGTTCTTATAAGAGTGAGTCCTACCCTTATTCGTATTATCCGACCCCGATTGTGAATTTATCTGAGGAAAACCTGAACTCGTATATGAAAAAAATTGGCATACAAAAGGTTGGCTACTCCAGGATTATACTTGTACTAAGCTTATCACTTTTGCCACGCCCCATTTCCGGGATCAGATGAGTTGAATGCAATTTTAAACATCTATGCATTAAAACAAAGATTGATTTAAGATATAATTCAAGAATGTGAAGGATTTGAGCCCAAGAGCACCGCAACTGAAACAAACAAACACGTATCCTTTATTTCACTGAGAAAATTTGGTGTTTTCATTACCTTTAACGTAAATATATGAAATACAGGCAAAATAAAACCATAAAAGCTATGATGATATAATACTAAAGCTTGGTTTGATTTCAGTCAAGTTACAGTTTTGACCAGGGATGGGGAATCTGCGGCCTTTTCGCTATTCTTGTGCGGCCTTTTGACTGATGCTAATTTTTTAAAAATAAATCTGTATAACTTTGTCATAAATAGACAATTGAATTATTCAATATATTTTCTTAGATCAAAAATGTATACGTAAGAGTTTGGAAAAAGGACGTTATAAATATTATAAGTTAATTGAATAAGATTCTTTTAAATTGCGTATTGAATAATTTATATTGTGAATAAAAATATTTAGTTTATAACGAGGGAGGGGGTATCAACATTTTCTTTACTGCGGCCTTATGTTGAATCAAATAAGTGAATGTGGCGTTTTGAAATGAAAAGGTTCGCCACTTCTGGTTTTGCCATTGGCGGAAGTGTTATCAGCAATCATATATATAAAAAAAATGAAGAGTTAAATGTTTTGTTATGTTTAGCTTTTTACTTGGTTTTATTCTTTGAATTCTCACTTAAACAAGACACAAATCTGTCAATTTATAATCAGTTGAAAGACGTTTGCTTATAAAACACCACACCCTTCAAAAATAGTTTGCACTCACGTATATCCATAGGGACTGTACGTGTAGTGCCCGCATGTCACATCAAAGAGTTAACGCAACGTTTCCATCGACTGTGGCTCGGCGAAAACTTGCCAAAGCGAACGAACGATCATAAATTTTCGATAAAATTTCGGTACGCAGAGCAAATATATAAAATGAGGGGAATGCAAATATTCGCGTGGAAAAGACCTAAAGTTTCCCCGATAAGATTCATCGCTTTAAATATTGCTTGAAACATTCCCTTAAAAGTATCAACTTCGAAACGGAAAATCGCGTTATAAATTTGTTTATAAGAATGTTTGTAAAACTTGATTTATTTCCCTGATGATTTGAATAAGTATTTTAATCATGAGAATTAATTTATTAAGATAGACATTGCTTTATTTTGATATGCTACGGTGAAATGATACCAAAGCAACCATCGCATTTATCATTATTATTTTATAATTTATGATATCAAATGAAGGTGCTTGATGGAATTTAAATATCAAATTTGAATTGTTAAAACTTTGTACGATTCCACATGTTTTGTAACTAATACGTGAGTTCCGTTGCATCCGTGTGATAGAATGCCTGAAGAAGCCGAAAGGCGAAACACAGGTCGTTAGCGACAAAACATGTGGAATTGTAAAAAGTTGTAACAATTCAAATTCATTATTATTTTGAAATTAAAATATATATTTTTGTTCATATAAGCGTTAAGAAAATTATGATCAATATTGATCATAAAATATATTGTGGATGTAGTACTTAAATTGTCTTTCTATCAAAAATATTGAAACATTTATTCAGTTGATTTTTAAATACTGCTTTAGGGATATCAGTGATGTAACTATGCAAAAGCAAAAAAAAATTGTTAACAATAGTAATAATATTCTATTATTTATTAGATAATGTTGTTTTATTATATTTAATTTTTCTAAAATAACTATATGTAAACTCAACATTTATTTTGCATTTACGTTTAATAATCATTGTACTGTATTTTTCATCATTTTAATAAGAACATTTATTCGATTGAAAAACCATTTCTGATACTATCTAAAAAATGAAACACTTACAACATGTGAAGTTTGTTTTCTTTTCAATAATAATATGTTAAAGGTTACCGCCATCATAAGATAATGTCTTAAAAGTTCCTTTCGTAATGTTTGATGAATAATATAAGCTAAACATACCGGAAAAATACATGAACCTTGTTGACTGAAAAAGCATACGATATGTTATGTTTTATCTTGTATTAAAATATAATACGTTTGATGGAGGGGGAGATTGTTTATATAAAGAAAGAACAAAGTGCATTCATTGGAGCGTAAAGCTCAGGTACATAGCGACGGGATGGTAGCGAGCTTTTGAATCGATTTGTTGCATCAATCTCCATACGGGCTATAAATTTGTAAAATGATATCTATAAGGAAAGGTTTACACATGCAATAAACCACATCGTCTGTGTTTGCCTCAATGATAAAAAGAAATTACGTACCAGTATTGATAAAAGAAGATTCGTTCTGTAAAGGTAACACTAGCAGTTTTACATTATTAAACCCTCTGACTGCTAAAGTTTCAAATGTTGAGACGGCTGATTTTACTGGGTTGATACCCGAAAATATATGAATTAACAGTAGTAAAAACCTTCTTGCACTCGCTATTTTTGAGTAAATTCATTGCTTGATTTGTCCTGACAAATTCTATAAGATTATTTCATTCAATAAATTTTTTGCTTAAAAAAGTTGGCGTTCGAATTACCTTTAAAATGCTCAGCAGGGAACGAGTTAATAATATAAAATTGCATTGCAAAAAAAAAAACAGTTTTACAAAAACAACATTAGTAGTGAAACACTGGACACAAATCATTATTTACAATTTTGGCTTTTATATTTTCTTTCCTTTAATAAATAACAAAATTTTAACCGTTCAGACGGTAGATTGCAGTGCGTTGATGGTTGATATTGAGAAATGTAAGATTATTACCAGTTTTTAAGCTTTTGAGTTCAAATATTAATTATCTGGACCGTTCATCTTAAAAATCTTCCTTATATTGTTAAGAGCCTAAGCTACAAAAATATTTTTTAATATACTTGGTTTTGGAATATTCTATTGATGGTTTAGCAGATAACAGGTGAATTTATAAGCTTTCAAAAGGTTGAATTGTTACAACTTTGTACGATTCCACATGTTTTGTCAATAAGGACTCGGGCATCTTCATCCATTCTATCACACGGATTCAACAGAACTGACGCTTTGTCACAAACGACACGGTTTTCGGTTCTGTTGCATCCATGTGATAGAATGCCTGAAGATACTGAAAGGCAAAACCCGGGTCGTTAATGACAAAACATGTGGAATCGTACAAAGTTGTAACAACTAAAATGTAATATTGAAATTACATCAAGCACCTTCAGTTGATATTATAAATTTTCAAGGGTTATTCATCAATGGATGAAAAGTTTTTAAAATTATACTCAATAATCTTTTCTTAATTTAATTAAATAGACTGATATAGATTACAAATGAGGCCAATTATAAAAAAAAATCAAGTTAATTATTAACACGTATAAAAAACTAAAACGTAAGAGCTGCGATAAAAATTTACAGACCGACCGATACCCAGTCCTGTTTATGTGTTTCATTATTTACAATATAATGATTTTCAACCAAAATAGTGACAGTTTACACATAAAAAGTGAATCACCTTATTGTTTATTTAGCAGAATTTGCGAAAGGTATATGCGTAATAGACTTGTTATATTATTTATAGACACACTGTGTTTGTATTACCAAGCTGGATGATAGGTGGAGCTGGCAATCTATTCACCGCATCACATAAACAAATAAAACCTTTTCTTTCCTCAAGGAAGAGTGGTGCTACATCAGGAATCCGTTAATGCATTACCATAATCCGATTCCTATATGTGGTGGCGAATTACGTTTTACGGGATACAAGGGCTTCTGATTTCAAAAGAAGTTACCTTTTGTGAAAGTTTTTCGAAAATATAAATTAACCAAGCATTTTTTAATTTATTGATTGAATTGGCATTCACTTGGAAGAATTCTATTATAACACGGTGAAAAAAAATAGCAAAGCATTTCAGTTGTACAAAATTATTATTTTTTAAAATATAGTTGCTAGCTATTTCGGCTCACGCCATAGTCAGAACTATGAAATAGCTATATTATCAATTATAACTTAAATATAATACACTACTAGTTTTCTTTTTCCTTTTTCGTGACAGAGTTTATAACGCAAAAAATCTCTAATAAACAATATTTCATATTCAAAATTTTATTCTTCGTCACCTAAGGTTTTATTTGAAATATTTTTTTAGAACTTTTTTTGATCAGGACCGGTTACGCTAATCGTGAACATTAACAGTTAATATGATACAAATTACAAACAAGCCTATTTATACAAAATTTAAAGTTAAAATTAGTAGGTTTACAAAATCTAAGGTATAAGTAAGAATAAAAACAACTTACAGTAAGTCATTTAATATACATTCAGATGGTAATTAATTAAAAAATCAAATGACAACGAACTGTTATTTATAATTTGTAAACAACATTAAAAAAAACCAACAATGATCATAAAAAAATATTTGGGAAATTGGTAATAAAAAATGTGTTTTTATTATTTAAATACCACGTCTTTCCATCCAGAAGTGACAGTTAACACCTTATTCTCAAAACTCCTTCGGTCAGTCATCGAAATCACTAGTTGACAACGCTATTCGGCTATCAATATAAACATTCATTTTCGTGTTGAAAAATGTCAGTATTGATTGCCTTCGAAATAAAATTATGTATTTATAAAAAACAAAAGATCAAAAAATAAGAAATAATATATTTTTTACTATTATATTTAAACGATTTCATATTTTTTAGGTAAGAACCAATGTCGTTTGTTATAAACTTTACTAGCCGATAGTACTGTGTTTTATTATTTATGTGTGTAATGCCTTTTCAACAAAAAGTAATAGTTAACACCGTACATATACTTTTGTGAAAGTATATGTACGGTGAAACGGTACAGTGAAAAGTTGTTTGTTTTTAGTGAAAAGTAGAGAAATTTTGGTGGTGTATTAAAAAATTACGTGAAACTTTCCAGAAAATTTCTTGAAAAATGAGAAGGTATTATTAAACTGAAAAAATGAATACTAAAATATTTTGAAAAAATCTGCATAGTAGGCACAAATATTTTATAAGAAGAATTGACTTAAATGGGAAATATTTTTTCTTCAAATATTCAGAAGGTGAAACATTTTTAATCTTGACGAATAATACTTACATATTTATACAAAAATGTGTGTATACCATTACACATGGATATGTATCGTAGACGCAGAAACGCTCCAAAGAGAATTTCTGAGAGAAGCTCTGTTTCCCGGTTTTGGTAAAAGCTCAAAGAAATAGAGGATAACACTTACGACTACAAACTTTCTAAAATCATAATACTTTTTGAAGCTTAATTTACCATAGAGTTATCAAAAAGATTTACCTTCAATGTTAATCAGATAAAATGAGAAAATCGTATTGATAGTATTCTTTCTATTCACAATGCATAACAGTTTATGTATAGCTTTTCATATTTATAGAAAATTTTAAGCTTTACTAAATTCCTTTTTTATTGTTAGGTCTATGGTGCAATGATCAACGTTCGTTCGGTTCTGTTATACTTTTCATGCGTTTGATTTTAAGTACATAAATAACATATTATACACAAAGCATTTTTCGGTCAATTTATGGATTTACGTTTGATGGTGTGGGTTGTAATGATATCTACCCTTCTAGAGAGTTTTTACCCAACCCAACAAAAGGAAGAGTGTAATACCTTGTAATATAATCGAAACTGATCGTTAAACTAACTTAATATAAACACTAGAAAGAAAAAAAATAATGCTTTGCTTAAACTTAAATTTACTAACAAACGACTCGGGTTTCGTCTTTGGGAATTCTATCAGCAACGGAATCGAATAACCGACAAAACTGACTGAACGGTTTAGCAATTTAAATTTCATATTGAAACTCTATCAACCAACTTCAGGCGATATCATAAAGTAATGCGTATGATTAAAAATAAAATAAACTTTTTTTTAGTCGTGTTTGACGGTTAATGTCGGATTCAAGAAAATTGAGCGACACCGTCAACTTCTTTGATTAATCTCAATGTATAACTGCCGTATTGGTTAGTTATCATTAATTAAAAGCTCATAAACAGGAAAGTTAGGAAAACACGACAAAATAAACTTTTTAGTCGGATTCGCGTTGTTGGTCAATGTCAGAGTCGTGTTTTTTTGATTCCACAGACTTGTTTATATGTAAAAAGCGAAAAATTTTCAAAAGAGACAATATTCAAAAATTGTATTTTTTTTATTTTTGAATTGCAACCTTGAAAAGATTAAATTTTCTTTTTTGTTATGTTTTTTTATTATTTTCATGAAGAAAACAATGAATTTTTGTATCATATGTAAAACAGATTGTTAGAAATAAATTGAAATATATGCCAAAACTATACCATGTAAAACGTGTATTTACCAACAAATTGGCATAAAAGGAAATATTTATTTAATGCAAATTTGTAGAAATATTTACATTCATTTTGAAAAATATTCAGTTATCGATTCACGACGTCGTTGTATTATACTAATGCAAATTACATTAAAAAAGCTCTACATTGCTTTACTAAATATTACGTCAAAATACATGCTCACGAACTCTTGTTTTGTTTTATTAATACGATGTCGTTTTTGACATCCTAATAATTATCTATTTATAAATGAAGGAGGGGATTAAGCTACAGATCATTCTAATTAACATTCCTTCCTTCCTCCTCCTGATCCTTTCTCAGGCAAACCGGCTCCTTTATCCTTCTCCATTATGGAAAATTAAACAAAACTTTATCGCAGTGTTAATGGGAGGTACCTGCCCCTTCAACCGCCCTGTCATACTAAACTATGTAAGTGTCTTGACTCTAAAGTAATTAGAAGACTGAATATTTGAGGGGTAAGAAGTAATTGTAGCTAACTTGGAAAAAAATCTTTTTAATGTACGAATTAGCGTACTGGCTTAACAGTTCTTTATTTGTGAATTAAAAATTCATTTTTATTCAAGAAACTTACCCTAAAGAATGTTTTTGAAACTCAATTTTTAGACTCGACAATGGATACAATATCACCGAAAAATTCATTTGTATTGGAGTAGATAAAACGAATAAAAATTTTCAGGATAAGCCAGACTATATTTAAATTTAAAAATTGGCTCTTACAGGAAATTTTTGATAGTTTTAAATCTTTATTACACTGCAATCAACTGCCAACGGTTTAGACGCTAGCTGACAAGTGATTTAATCTTGATACAGGTGATTAATACGGGTGAAGGAACGTGTTATTGGGTTAGGTATATTGAATAATATTGAAACCCAAAAGTCAGAAGGCCTCGTATTCTCTATATCAGTGCTTCCATAACTATAGGTCACGGCCCCTGTGGGATCGCATTTTTTGTCATTTTTAATAAGCTTTTTTTTCAGAGTGTCATTGGATTTTATTGTAAGATTTACGAGACCATATTATGAAAATAATTTAGGAAGCGTGGCTCTACATCCATACTATTGGCGGTATTTTGCTTGGTGCTGGGGACATCATGGTTTGTACGTATAAAAATACTTTGTCAGGTCATTTTAAGATGAAAGAATTCAAAGTGATTTGAAAAGTTTTATAATAAAATAGATTGACTGTAATAAGAATTAAATAACGTTGAAAAAAGTCTACAAGTGATAATACAAATAAAAGTTGTTTAAAGTATGTAGCAGTGAACAAAATAAAACAAAGTATAAAGATAGTGAGAAAAAAACTATTTGAATTTCAAATAGAAATGTTGAATTGAAAAAAAGCCACTAGTCGAAATTCTCCACCGCTGGGAATCGAACCCTACTCTGGAATCGATAAACAAAAAACAGCGCAATGCTCTTAAGCCATTTGTACAGCGTGGGCTATCGATATGCATTCGAGTTCGGAGCTTTTAGAGCAGCGGTCAAGAATCAGAAACACATTGAAAGCAATCTCGAAATGAGATTGTCTCTCTGAGGGCCACCGCAAAAGATACGGCCCTACGTGTGGCGGTTCTGTTACGACCCCGCGGACCTCATATATGTGCAAAAGATGTCGTTTCGGTCACTATGTCTTGCCTAAGGCTCGATTTTTTATTTTACTCGATTTTTTATTTTACGGGTTAATGTTTCAATAATGTACAGAAATTAGTATTTCTGCGACGCGTGAAGATATACTGAGGTCAAGTAAAATAAGAGCAGTTTCTTAAATCATAATAATTCGGGTTTGACTTCGTACCACCTAATGAAAATACTAATTATTGTATTCGTTACATTTTTTAAATCATTAAAATCTTTATATTTTGTAATTTATGATAACGAATGAACCTTCATTCAATATTAGAAATAACAACAAAACGAAGGAACAAAAAGCAAATTTTAAATTACAAAACATATTGCATTTAGATTACGTGAATTCTCGGCATTGTGATATTCACAAATCAGATACATTTAAAACATTATTGAATAATTTATGATATCGACTGAAGGTGCTTGACATAATTTCAATATAAAATTTGAATTGTGACAATTTGTGTTCGATTCCACATGTTTTGTCACTAATGACCCGGGTTTCGCCTTTCGGCACCTTCAGGAATTCTATCACACGGCTGCGACAGAACTGAACGAACTGTCACTTCTGTTTCATCCATGTGATAGGATGCCTGAAGATGCCGAAAGGCGAAACCCGGGTTGACAATGAAAAAACATATGGAGTCGTACAAAGTTGTGACAATTTATGTTTATATTTTGATTGAAAATTTTCCCCATTTGATATTTTTGCATGTATTATTTTAATAATCATATTTAAACTGTATCATATATTAAACTTTAAATATTCGCTTTTATTTTTGATAAAAGATAGTATTTGGTAATATTCAAAGCTCACAATATTTCATTTGTAAATTATTTAGATATATTTTGTATGACTATTTGAACAATTTTTCTTAGAACCATTTGTTTTGTAGGCCTGTTTATTTTTACACAGATAATATTACATTGTTCATATAGTAGTAAAAATTGTGCTTTATTACTTCAAGACAATCGTTCTACAAATATAAATCCCTTTTTTCTTCGGCGTAAATTCTGAAAGTAGACTTAACGGTGAAAATAAACATTTGTTTTCAAAGCGTATGCGATAAGTGAAAACAATTTTTCAATTGTAATATTCTAAAATTAGCTTCAAATTTATTTAAGGGAGAAAAAGAAAGCCTAGTATAACATATGTGATGTTGATAATGGACTAACAAGGACCGTAGCGTTAATCATTGATGTGATGGAAAATTTATTGACTTTTCGGAAGTGCCTTATTTTTTTTAGTAATTTTTTTTTTATAATTTATCATTGTTAACAAACTTGAATTGAAAGAAATTTGAATTGTAACGAAGTTGTAACAATTCAAATTTGATGTTGAAGTTCCATCAAGTACCTTCAGTCGATATCATAAATAAATAAGTAAGTTCTTAAAAAAAACCCAATTTTATTAAATGAAAGTTGGTTATGATTTGTTGTACAACCCTTTCATGAATGGCTTACAAACAGTTTTTATTGATAATAAAACTTATCACAGGTAATTGTGCTAATTATTATTGGATCAATATTATTAAATATGTTTTAGCTAGCATTTAGTTCTTGTCTTGGGGTCTGTGTTTTCCTGTAATTAATACCTTTGGTACATAAACAATGCTAACTGTTTATTGTACGTCAGTTCTGTTTCAATGCCTGAAGATGCCGAAAGGCGAAACCCGGGTCGTTAGTGACAAAACATGTGGAATCGTACAAAGTTGTAACACTTCGAATTCCTTTAGTATTTGTTTTAAGAGTCATGTCGCGATGCAAGATAGTTTGATTTTCTTCTATTAATGAATTAATTATTTCAATCAAAAAGTAAACTTCTTAGTATGATATGCTATTTCGGCATTATTACTCACAATAAAAAAACCATCCAATGTGTGAACATGAAAAATCAGGTAACTTGAAACAATATTCAAGTCGCACGAATATATTGCGTTATTTTCATAACGTACGCTGTACGGAATAGTATTTTCATATGAAAAAAAACGGAAATTGAGCTTAATACTTATAGCTGTATTATAAAGGCTATGATTAAATTACAGCATGGAAGTTAATATATAAATCATAATGCAATATTTTTGTAAGAAACTAGGTTGATGTGATCACTAATTTAAGGATTGTAAATCTTTAGTTTGAATCAAAAACTGTGATTCAGTCAAGCTGATAGTTTAAGCATTGAATCAAGATAGTGCAAACATAAATTCCAGCTTAAAATAAAATACGTAGCCATATAACATATGTAGAGACCATTGATAAAATCCGAAAACATGAATGCAAGATTACATTGAATAACGTATTGGTAAAAAGGCCTCTACTAAAACAGATAGCGAACAAAGGCCAAAATCAAAATGAGATTAACCGCCTTTAGAACCTTTTACAATGAGATAGTTAAATCTTGATTTGGAAAACAAGGTACAATATGGCCGGGATCTCTACTAAAGTTTCCTTACTCGACTCGATGCCATGTTTATTTTAGGACCGGGATTCGTATAAGGTACTTGTCTGATATATTGATGCGGAAATTTTATTTTGATATTGAACGGACCGGATGAAAAATAGCAAGAGGTTATTATTATATTTGAGCAATTTTCAAGTCGTCGTAGTCAAGTGGTTAGCGGTATAAAAATCCAACATAGAGCTTTCATGAATATTTTCTTTATATAAAAAAATAACTACGGTTTTTTTCAAAACCTCCAGACAAGAAAGTAATAGATAAAATCTGATTACGTCTTCCTGACAAAATGCATTATATTACGATTATAATTTTTATTACCCAGTTCAACCCGGCAAGAACTGTTGTTGAAATACTCATATACAAAGTGTCATTACTGAAATAAGGCTGCTTATGTACAATATACACTAAAGAATTATAATACTACACATAGTAACACAATAATGTACGTTTGTATTATAATGGCTTTATTTTAATTCGAACTAATGGAATTAAAATCACAGTGATCACACCTAATGTTAAACCCAAAAAGGCTAAAAAATCTTTGAAATGTTGAATTTTGAAAAGAGAAACAATGAAATGTGAAAATTTCACGTCGATACTGTAACCTGAAAGGCATGTATTTTTAATAGACTCATCATATTTTTAGCATTATTTCCTCAGCTTACTTCATGACAAGTTTCGCTCATCGTGAGCATTTTCAAATGCCGAACGGTCCTGGTGCTAAAAATGTGTTCACACGGACGTAACAGAACTGACTGGAATGTCTGAAGATGCCGAAAGGCGAAACCCGGGTCGTTATTATTTAAACATGTGGAATCGTACAAAGCTTAAAAAATTCAAATTTGACTCGAGAATAAATAAAAACGATCCGAGGATAAGCCTCAAAGTTATTTGGAAAACAAAAAAAAATCACAAGAATTGAAACTAAAACCAGTATATGTTATTACTCAAAATGCTGGTAGAGAAATTTCTATATCTGATCTCATATAAACTTAATATTAATACATACTTTTTATTTATTTATTGCACACAAACATTTAAATGTTTTAAGTTATGTTCAAAATAAAAAGTTAAGCTAGAAAGTGGCTTTATTATTGATAAAACAATTCTGGAATAGCAAAAAACGCTGAGAAAGTACACTAACTGGATTTTGTGCAAAATTAATTTGATTAATAGGTGAAATTTAAATCAGCCATTTACTTCAACAAAGTTGTTTGCTATTTGCACGAAAATAAAAAGTAATGAGACGGTTAATGGTTCAATTGCAGATGCCAGAAGAAATTGTCGGACATTGAATCTTTTAGACGGTGACAAAAATCCGTATCTAACTTTTTACATCTTTTAGTCGAAGAGAAAATTTTTAACTTTCAGGGTTCATATTAAAAAACCCATCAATCTTTTCCGTAAGCTGAATAATTCAAAATAGCAATAAAACTTATTTACTTCAATTATAGGAGCATTCGTGTTTTATGGTGCATTTTACATCGAAGAAGGCAATGCGTGGAATTATGATGAATAATTCAGGATCTAGGTCGAAGACGTGGAGTGCGCTACTGAATGCTCCGCTCTTCTTGCTACCTGAGGATTTTAGCATCGTCATAAAAAATCTTCGAGACTGTAAAAGGAAGGGCCGATCTTGATATTTGATTCCAAGAATGCCGGATCGTGTTTTTATTTCTTTGAAATTACATACAATAATAATGTTGATTTATCCATACGGACAAGATTTTTTTTTTAATTTATGATATCGACTGAAGATGCTTGATGGAGTTTCAATATTTAGTTTAAATTGTTGAAAATTTTTACGATTGCACATTTTTTCTATCACACGGATTCAACAGCACTGACTGAAATCGTGGTTGCGACAAAACAAAATAAAAAGTTTCAACAATTGAACAGTGGTATTGAAGAATTTCTGTTGTAACACGCGATAAAATTCCTGAAGATGCTGGAAGATGAAACTAGGGTAGTAAGTAACAAAAAAATTGGAATCGTACAAAGTTTAAACAATTCAAATTTAAAAAATATATATATTTATTTACCAAATCCTATTTCGAATATATGGACTTCTAATGACAAAAGAACTGCTTCCGATTCAGTTGTTTATTTATATTTCTGAACAATAGCAGTCAACATAATAATGAAAAAAGTAACGGATTATGAAATAACGTTTGGTTAAGTAATCGTAATCATTTAACCTTTTTAAAAATTGGACTAGTAGGAGATATAAAAGACATCACGAAAAAAGTGGTTGCTACTGAGATTGATCCAATTTCACCTGAAACAGAATCAACGATGCTTACCACATCACAACAGACTTGACATCAAAACTAGAAATCAAACTCAAAACATATATAACTAAACAAAGAATAAAAACGAAATATTTTCTTAAATATACAAAGCTTTTCAGCTGAATGCAAAATGACGTTAATTCAAATTTCGTAAATTTCTCAGGAGAGTTGTCTTAAGATTTTTATATCTTTATTCAAAATATTTCGGCGCAAGAAGAAAAATCAATGACATTTAAAAAAAACATTGAAAATTTTTTGACAGGCAATAAGTTACATTAATAACATTACATAATATTTAAAACGAGATAAAAAAATGCTTTTTTTATTCAAATACAGGTTTTCATGCCTGCCTCAGAAGTGTTGAATTGATTCCAAAAGCTAAAAAAATGAATTTATATCAATTTGCCATTCCTTAAAAAAATGTTTAAGTCGGCTTAGAATCAATCAATGAAAAACAAGGATTCGAGTTTTGAGCTTTGAAGTCGAAACCAATTTATCTCAAAATAATGACAGAAGTTAAAATTAATCAGTTGTTTTTATTTTTTTCAAATGTACGTTTTCACCTACAATAGCGCAATTGTCATGTGCAAGTTCAGAGATTGGAGGCATCTATTTTTCCATGATTAAATTACTGCCTTTATTCAGTTTGCACAGCTGTTGAGAAAGAAATTTTATTTTCAATCTGTTGAAAATATGCGAGCACTCGAATAAAATGTCGCGGGTAGAGAATTGCGAGCGTGCCGGTACTTTTCCAACGTTTTCCGCTAAGCGTATTTTTCTGAGAGCAAAACCATAAATATGATAGGTGCTTTGGAGAGCGTACAGAAAAATAGTAAGATGTAAAAGTTTTACCTCGTTAACAACTTTATTGGGTATTGGATATTCTCAAACGGCGAGAAACTGCTTTCTTCAAAACTTTGTCATACAATATAACAAAAGGCGCAAGTTTCCTACAACCAAACATATAGATTTGATCAAAAACGTACATTTATCTCAATAACATTAAAATAATTGATTTACAAAATAAATGTTCACTCTTTTGGGGAATATAATCAAGTATAGGGGTCTATATATTAGGTAATCAAGTCAATGGTCTTTATTTCTTCGGTGTAATTAATCTTGTATTTAGGCGATGTATATTGTTTACTGTCGGTCAGCTATAGCTGTGATTGAATGTCTGAAGATGCTAAAAAAGCAAGTTCAAAGATTTGAGTGTACATACTTTAGTTTAATCAGCAACATTCATTCATTAAAACCGTAACATGTGAAAAATTGTACTTTACAATGTTAAAAGAAATTAACTAGAAACTTTAGAAAATTAGAAGAAAATTAATAAGTTTTACAATGAAAAAATTAAATGCTTTTTTAATGTAAAACAAGAGTATCTGCTAATATTTCGGTTTTACAATATAATGCAGGTATTATTTATTCATTTTAAAATTTTAATAATGCATACGCTTTAAGAAACTCTTTTTTTCTGACAAAACTTAAGGTTAGAATCATAATATCTTCAATCTAGGTTATTTGTAGAGGCATTGGTTTTTCATTCATGTTGCAATATGTTGTTCTTTTTGGCATATTCTATTTATTTTAGATTTTTGAATACATAACGTCGTTTTCCTTTCGTAGATAGAAATTACTTAGCAAAATCTGATAAATAATGAAATAAAAATCTGAGTTAATTATTGTGAAGATAGATTTATTTCGCCTCGTCTTAAAATATAATAATAACTCATTTGTGTATTTAAAAGTGAACCATTGTTCGTAATAATAATTTTTCATGAATCAATTACAAGCCGCTTACACCGATTAAAAAATAATGAAATTCTGAATCATTAATGAAGGCTTAAATACAAAGGAGTATATAAAAGGGGAAAGAAAGATATTTTATTAATATTCCACTGTCGGCTCACCCTAAAATTGGTCTGCTACGCTCCGAAAAAATATGTTATAGGGGTTGGAACCTAAGGCAGAATAATGAAAAATCTGTTAAAAGGAAACACAAATTAGTTACAATATATTATTCAAAGCCATTTTCACTTTAAGCGTCGCAACGGAAACATTTACAAAATGATCAAATATTTATTGAATAGGCATATAGTTGGAAGATCTTTATTAAAATTAGGTAACAACTAAAAAACGTTCAGTTTAATTTTCTTCAACATTCAAGCTGTTTTATATACGCTCTTATATTAAGCAAATATAGGTTGTTTTTAAAAATAGATTCCATACGCCTGATTCATTAATTATAATATATTTTTAATCAGATATCAATTTGCTGTAACCAATTATTTGATATAGTATCAACAACAAAACTTAAAGTTTTATTTATTTTATGCACGGTTGTTTCCTATTTTTTTGGTTTCATTCTTATCAGAACTATGGTTGAAGTAAATTGAAGCAAAGCATGATGTACTGTTTAAGAACTTTGAAGGTATTACCTGTCATTTCTTGATGGAAAGATATGATATTGAAAATAATAAAAACACATTTTTACTACTTATTTCCAAAATGTATTTTGTGATCAGGACCATAAGCATTATCAACTGGATTTGCAATGAGCGAAACCGGTACTGATCACAATAATAATAAAATGGGTTTTAATTATTTAAAACTGCTTAAGAAGAGAGAGAAAATAAAGTGACAAATTGTTTTTATAAAGCTACGTTTTGATTGATATTTGTAGTTACCTAAATTATTACTTTAGATTTTTTAAAGATTTGATTGTTGAACTGCTTGGATACAAAACTTGAACAAGTCTACTATGCTCATCCACTTTGAAAATTGAGCACTCGTCTAATGTTTATTGAAATGCCTGAACAAAAACGGTTTGATTCAAATTTCCGCCTGGAATAAAACTTCTATCTTTCTTTCTTATCTTTCAACAATTCAAAAACATATTTCCATAAAGAGGTTATCATTTTGCATTTGATAATGAATGTTGATTTCAATAAAGTTTCGAATTTTCACTTAACGAAGTTCTTTTAACAAAACAAAAAAATGTTGACACGAACGTTGTTTTGCAACGAAAAATTATTTTAAAAGTTTTCAGTCTTTTTGACGACCGTATTCTAAAAATTAAATAATAATTACAAAAGTTAGAGCATCAAATGACTTTTGAGCTGGAAAAGAAAATTGCTGGCTTGGGAAATTGTAATTAAAATTTTCTTATTTGACTGAATATAGCGTATATTGTAGAGCAATAAACAGGCTTAGAAGGCCTTAAGAATATAAATTGCCCTACGGTCAACACTTTATAATAAAACATTTCGCAAAACTCGCGCGAGAATTGACAACCGTTAATTGAATTTAAAAATTTTAAATAATTTCCAGCCCCCGTGAAATTAAAATCGAAAATAACAATACACTCTTAAAGCTTAGAAGAAAGCTCCAGGAAATATCTTCGTGGAACGTCAAATCTCTCAAAAGTTTTATCTTTTCTAAATGTTTTGTTGCGTTTATACTTACTTTTTTGGCACTAACGTTGCTCACTGTGAATGCATCTAAAGATAATGCAATGTTATGAAAAGAGACCCGATCAATATCAAGATTTTAAAATATTATTTTATTGAAGGAATAAAAGCACACACGAGTCCAAGAGACTTCCACTTATAACACGACTATTTATCCTTCATACATGTTTTGTCTTTTTGTGAATATATACTAAAATAATTCTAATATTAAATTAAAAAAACAGCTATCATCGCAAAGAGCTATGATGGAATTGTTTGTTTATATTCTACAGTTAAAATATCTTAGAATTCCCGGTTCAGTGAAAAGAAAAACAAAATTAAATATAATCATAAAAAAATAAGTTTTTTGGGCATAAATTACAAAGTTATTGATTGGCATTCACTTGGTGGTTCTGATGAAGGCGTGAGCCGAAATAGCTATCTACTATATCTCATTAAAAAAAATGTAGAACTAAAATACATTGCTATTTTTCTTCCGTGTTACAATTTACAAACTTTAAAATACCCAAAACAACTGACCAGGTAATAAATTCTATTTACATTTTCAAATCCTCAATTGTGAAAATATATCAAGAAATTATGTTTTTATTATTTACCAAAGATTACCTGACATGCATTGCAATTCCACTCGAACGAAGTAAAATTTTTAAACTCATTTACTCAAAAAGCTAAAAAAATCATTCAGCTATAAAATTAATTTGAGAATAAAATTTTTGTGTAAATGCCATTAAGAATTCATAACTTCAAAGTGTGACTGTTTCGCAAAAGTGTCACTTAAGTATTTATTTAAAATACCATTTTTTCTTGATTAGATTCAACGTAATTGAATTGGGTTTTCATTGAAAAGTTTATACCAAAATCAAATTTAGTTTATGAACAATTTCAATTTCACTATATTCAAAATTCATTCTCAAAGTGTGACGTGGTTAACAGTTTTCTAATGACACGGTGAAAAAAAAGAACCCCGTTATAACAAGGTGAAAAAATAGCAATGTATTTTAGTTCTACAATTTTTTTATAAGATATAGTGGATAGCTATTTCTATAATAGTTCTGACGACGTAGTGAGCCAAAATAGCATCGACTATATCTTATAAAAAATTTGTAGAACTAAAATACATTGCTATTTTTTCACCGTGTTATAATGGAGTTCTACCAAGTAAATGTCAATTCAATCAATAAGTTTTTCAATGTTAAAAAAACTTTTTAGATGTGTTGTCGAGTGGTTTTAGTAATCCAGAAACCTTTGCGAGGGTAAAAAAAGATATTTTGAAACTGAAAAATATGATTCAAACATTTCCTATACTTAATGTAGCAATACATAAAAACAAACATTCATTTTTAAATACACAGATAAAAAAAATATTGACCAAAAAATATGTTTAATTATGTCAAAGATTTCATTATGATTGATTTTATATTTTGACAAAATCGAATTTGCCACAAAAATAAATGAGCAACTTTTTGATGTAAGCTTGAAAATTACATTAAAATCATCTTGTCAATTGTTCAGAGGTTATTTTATGGAAATTAATTGTCAGAATAAGTAAAATTTTAATTTATAGCTTTGTTATTCTATTGCTTGTGTGAAACGTGTTTGGATTCTACAAAAAGCTTTTTCGGAAGAAAGTAGTTATAACTACTTAAGTAAAAAGTAAACTTGCCTTATCTATTAATAATAGCGGTTAAAAGTATTATACGTGAAAATAGCTGCTTTTTATGAATATTTAATATTTTGTCAAATGGGATAAGTTTTAATGATTAAATTATAAGTAATTCTTATAGATTTAAAATAACATACTTCATCAAATAGAATATGTTATTTTTATCACTTGTAAATATTTTAAATAATAAAAACACATTTTTTAGTACTTATTTCCACAATATTGTGGAAATAAGTACTAAAAAATGTGTTTTTATTATTTAAAATATAATGCCTTTCCATCAAGAAGTGACAGTTAACACCTTAAAAGTGACTTGTAAATATAATATATATTAACACGGTATGTAAATTCGATTCGAATGGAAGACAAGATGGAAATTAAATATCATTTAAACTAAATTAAGCACGACTCGCTTAGCACTACTTTTAAATTTTAAATTGTAATTAAAAAGTTTGAAATTGCTGACCGGTTAAATAAATAAATTAGTAAATATTTCTGTTTTAGTCATTAGCTGAAATAGCTATCAACTATATACTTTAAAGAACTAAAATATATTGCTATTTTTTCATCGCGTTATACTGCAGTTCTAACAAATAAATGCCAATTCAACCAAGAAATTAATTGCTTTCAATTATTTTAATTTCATTTCATCAATGAGTTAAAATTAACATTTCTGTTGTATTATTAATTGAGTGCAATATATACATTCATAAATGCAATGAGTATTCAATGAATAAAATATTTACTCTTTACCGTGTTTTGTTTTAGATTATAAAGCAAGATCATTTGAATTATCGACTGAGAATGCTTAAAAAAATAATAACAGATTGATAATGTATCGTTGAAACTTCTAAATATTGCTTTCGTTGGAATTCTAATACCTACTAAGCTTTGAATAGTTACAATTTTGTACGATTCCACATGTTTGTTTCAAATTATAATTAACTATAATTAATTAATATTATTTGTTGTAAAACCCTTTCAAGAATGACTCATTATCACAGACAATTGTGTTCATTATTATTAAAATTGTTATAGTTGCTGTTTACTGCTTGCCTTGGAGTTTGTGTTTTCCTGTAATTAATACCTTTGATATATAGACGATGCTAACTGTTTATCTTACGTCAGTTCTGTTGCACACGTGTTATAAAATGCCTGAAAATGTCGAAAGACAAAACCGTTAGTGTCAAAACATGTGGAATCGTACAAAGTTGTGACAGTTCAAATTTGATATTGAAATTCCACCAAGCAAGCACCTTCAGTCGATACCATAAACTACTGAGTGTTGATTTTTTTTCGGATGTATATTGAGTTCCTGGCTTAGTGTGATTCTTCTAGTGTGATAGAATGCCAGAAGAAAGGTGAAATACCAAAGAGATGTTAAAATTTCAACAATTCAAAAATGTAAGTAATGTAAACGTAATCATTATAGATTTGCTGCGATAATTCATTGTAAAAAAAGTAATCTTAAAACGTTAACAGTTTAAAGTAAATATCTGAAATGATCCGATATGGCATACGTTGGAGGAAAATATTGTATGAAGTAAACACTTCGCACAATAAATATTCAACCATAAATAATTGTTAAATTCGCTTCTCATGATTGTTTTCCACTACTCAATTAGCCACACTTTACCCTCTATAGTAATTAACAATCATCTCCTTTGATCTTGTATAGCCATGCAAGTGTCAATCAAGCATGCGAAGCGTGTAAAGTTATTCCCTTAATCCAATATTCCCAGTCCAAAAAATAATATTTCCACATACAGGAGAGCCTGAATAACTGCCCTGATAGCTGAGATTAGGGATTGCACTTCCGATATTACCAGCATCAGGATCCCGGGATATTTCAATAACGGAATATCTATATAAGTTTTGTGATCCACCAAATGGTTACACTTGTCGAAGGCATCCTTGTCGGTACGAGCCGATATTTTTGTCAAAGAAACTAAAAATGTGGACTTTTTATTTCAAATAAACATTGCTTATTTTACGTATTTAGTACATTCACGCATTTTTGCCAATAAAAGTCGCATTGAAAATAAAATAAGCGATATTTTACTAGTTCAATTGACATTTTAAATCAGTGGGTATCAGTATATTTACATATTGTATTTTCCATTAATAATGTTAATAATTGATTTTTTTAAAATCAAATTTATGAGCTTTAAGATCTAAATATTCGCATAAGCATCAAAGCTCTTCACGTATCTTTCATCCGTTATGTATATACTGATTTGTTGGGGTCGTTTTCGACAGACGTAAATCGCTGCAGAGCTGAGCAATCCACAGTGAAGGAGGTTCAGCTAGACATCACACGCACATATAATAATTATATTTATATCCCCACATACAATATCCTGCACTTGCAAATGTACATATTCAATACTTCAAGAATGAATGAGTATTATTATAGCGTTTTTTTAAACCGATATTTAATAAAGAAAAAGCATTTTACCGTTGGAAATATAATTTATTTATAATATATTTTGAGAGCCCTGTTTTTGTGACCTATTTAACTTCGGCAGGCCGCTCGGTCGGGAAGTTATTTTACATTTCCTTGCAATGCTAGAGAATTTTTTACGTTGGCTATGAGACTCTTTAATCTTATCAAATTGGGAACATATATAACGTGGTTGCATATATTTATTATGCTTTAAATTAATATGAACCCATTATTCTTGTATGCTTTTAGTATTCGAATGAATCTTGTTTTATTATAAAACGTAATATTAAGTGTAACATTTTATTTAAATGGGTATTTTACATTAAAAAATCTTACGCTTCTTTTGTTTCGAATAAATTTTGAAAGAATATTGGTTATGAAAACGTTGTGTAAGTACTTTATAAATCATGATAATTGTGTTTTCAGAAGTTGTCACGTTATCTCTGCAGACCAAACAATCGAAATGCTTTGTTCAAATTTTGAAAGCATTACATCAAGATATGGCTGTGTCGTTGTGAGTGAAAATTGAAAAATAAAATTTACAGACACAAAGCATTTTTTTAAACAGTAGAATTCAAAAAATGTTTAGAAATGGAGTACAAAAATGTTCTTAAATTTTATAAGAGTAATATCATTATCAAAATATCAACAGTCACTTATTGGCAAAAAAGCTTTATATTGAAATAATTTAATCGCAGTGCTTAGTACTATTTCCACTATTTAATAGTTTTAAGATAAAGATCAGTTTTTTTATATCGGGCACTTTCAACTGATACATTACAAATAAAAAACATAGTTTAATGTGAAAATGATTCACCGGCAATAATATGATATCAATTTTAATTAACATTTGTTTAAAATAAAACATTAAGTTCGCGATATAATTAATATAAAATTGTAAAAAAAATAAATAATTATAAATATTTTTTTACTATAAAAATGTGTAATCTATAATATTAGTATATAAATATCATTTATCATATAGACTGGAGGTGCTTGATGGAACTTCAATATCAAATTTGAATTGTTACAGCTTTGTACGATTCCACATGTTTTGTCACTTCTGTTGCATCCGAGTGATAGAATGCCTGAAGATGCCGAAAGGCGAGACCCGGGTCGTTAGTGACAGAACATATGGAATCATACAAAGTTGTAACAAGTCAAATTTGATATAAATATCACGAAAACATTTTCATAAATTATCTAGAAATATTAAAGTAAAATACTTTGAGATATTTTATCATTTTTTTATTAATAAGATCATATCCGGTCTCACATTACTTTGAACTGATGACGCATCTTCATTTTCAGGGTTCAATTCCAGAAAGTAAGCTTGAGAAACGGCTAAAAAAATTAAAAAAACGAATAACAATATAGGACTTGATTTGTATTGAATTATTTGATTATGCTCGCAACGAGGCAAATAAATTGTGGAAATGGTACTAAAAATAATGTTATTTCTTATTCAAATTAATTATTTTATCACGCACAAGATAAAATGTATTTTTATTAAGCCTTGAACAAAGTAGCTTTCATTTTTAATCTCGTGTGATTAGTTATTTTAGTCGTACAGTTGTACTTTGTTTACCAGTGTCAGGCTTGAAAAGTGACGCTTGATACAAACTACAGATAGAAAAAATAACATAATCTGTCAGAGAAACGCATATTTGATATTGTAGATGTGAATTACAAAACGCAGCAAAGCGACTATCTAGATTTAAGCGTTTTCAATTATCCAAAGGAAAGCACTTAGTAGTAAATGAGTGGAAACGTAGAGCGTGCATAACTTATTTTTGCCATTACTACGTATACGCCCCTATCAAATATTTTGCTTTAGCATGTACGAGAACTTGCCACCATTACGCCTGCGAGAGGATTAAAGGGTAGTAAGGGAGGAAAATGGGGCCCCTATTGAACGCATGAATTTATGAAAATTTTATTTTCACACTTGTATATATGACGATTTGAATTATTGAAACTGTGTATACATATTATATTACACAGTACATGTTTTAACACGTACGTGTTTTTCTTTTCGGAGTCCTCAGGATTTTTTTAACACGGGTGCATAATAAATGACACAACACGGAAAAATATATCAATTTATTTTATTTATACAAAAGAAATATAGTTCTGACGATGGCGTAAGGCGAAATAGCTATCAACTGCATCTTATAAAATAATAATTTTGTAGAACCAAAATACATTGCTATTTTTTTCACCGTGTTATAATGGAGTTCTATCAAGCGAATGCCAATTCAACCAATAAATGACACAAAGTAAACGGTTTGCATCTTTTTTAAATAATAAGTCCAGGAGCTCAATAAATGTATGACCATATTTTAATAATTATTAATGATTGAATTGGTATTTACTTGGTAGAGTTCCATTATAACATGGTGAAAAAATAGCAGCTTATTTTAGTTCTACAAAAATTTAAATATATAGTTGATAGCTATTTCGGCTCACGCCATCGTCAGAACCATGCTTAAACGAACGTTCGCCCATCCATATACAGCTGTGTAGAAAAGGTACACAAAAACAACCTAGCTTATTTCCTGCTTGCAATAAAGCTAATAATGAATAATTATTGATTTGATAGTGACGTTCGAGTTTGTATATAATATTTTTGTAGTTGATATAAGTTAACTATGAAATACCTGCCAATTATTGATTTTATTTATAACTATATACAAAACTGTAAAAATATTACTAAAAAATGTGTTTTATTAGTGAAAAGAAAATGTTATTTTGACAGTTGAAAATGAAATTTCATCAAAAATCTCAGACAATATCGTTAGTTAAATTTTGATTTTGTGGAAAAGGTACGTTTGCAGTTATATGAAAAAATAAATGTAATTTAATTTATCTTTTTACATATGTCAGCATGGACATATGTAAAATGTTCCAACAAATATGAACATAAAAAAATCAGTTTTTTACTGTTGGTATTGAAAAAAATGTTAAGAATTTCACAAAAAATCAGATTTTATTTTAGTTTGAACACAAAATTACTAACACTGCTATCCTTTCTATATTTTTGATAAGGGCTATCAATTCACCATTTTTACAGTTGAGATGTTAGAAGCGTTAGATGCGTTTTCTTTATAAGTGTATTTTTCAAATAATATGTAATGTAACTATTTCCGAACTAAAATATGCAACAAAAATACTATTATAGTATGCTGCTTTATAGTCCGCTAAATTACAAAACCTAAATTTATGTTATTCCGTGGCTTGGAATACATGTGAATAATATCATGTTTTTACGTTACCAACAATATTCGCACGAAAATAAAAATACTTAAGTCATGCGACAGGCATGAAAGCTGACTGTTTAGATAAGGACGCCGAGAAAAATATTACACAATATCTATTATAAAAGGACAAAATGCGAAAGCTATATTCACACATTCAATTTTGCAGATGACAACGGTTGTCAGCCCAAAGATGAAACTACCCGAAAGAGGTCACGATAGATCATAATAATATATATACAGACGAGTCAAAAGTCATAATACGGTTATATTATTTTTTTGATTTATTTTAGTTTGTGCTTCAGCAAACGAGACTACTCTTTAATGATGATTGCGTATACCATCTACTGACGGAAATTTAAAGGTTTCATCAGAAAAACTAATTTTGATTACATTCATATGACAAATAGAGAAATTAAGTGGTCAAATACAGCAAGTATCTTGGACTTAAAATATTTTATTTTGAAAAGCACGTCGCCATTAAAAAAGTCAAGCTCATGCTATAAAATCAATTTTGGTGTATGCCACTTTAATGTGCGCTTGTGCTCACCACAAAAATCTAAACACACACAGATTTTTTGAAATAAATTATTGCGACAGATGATAAATATGTAACGCCCTGTTTTACGTGCGCAATTCGCTGCTACTCAGAGACTTACAAAAATACCTACAATTCGTGAGTTTGTTCGTTGGATTTCCAAAACTCGATGTAGACAAAAATTATAAGCCAACGATCTCTAACTTTCATACATTAATACATAATTACAATTAGATAATACTGCTCGATAAGCCTCTATAGAATTGTTGATAAAAAAAAATTACAATTTGCGAAGGAAGAGAAAGCACATGACCTCGGTATCTTGAAAAAGACATAACATAGATTACTTCAGTATGTATTTATTATACATGTGTATATGTTTACTAAATGGGAAAATTTATATAAATATAATGAATTTAGTGTTCCCGTGAACTGCATTCACTATGGGTTACTCAGCTCTGCAGCGTGTCGGTAACAATGGAAAAAATGCCACAAATAAATTGATATATGAAATGTAGAGGAGACTTGAAAATCTCTGACTTTCCATCAATTTGATATCCAAAAAAAAAATGCAATTTTTCTGTTCCATGGAGATTCAGTGACAACTATAGGTCTGTAAAGCCCTAGATTTGTTTACCTATATTACCAAGAAAAATGATATTCTTTTGATTATATGATATCCTACCGTAGTCATATGACACCTTCAAACATCATTATTAATTTACGATATCGAATGAAGGGTGATGATTTTAATATCATGTTTTAATTGTTGAAATTAATTAAATTAAATTAAAAAATATAATTTATAACGTTTTGTCGAATTCTAGGCTTAAAACTTTCGGTATCTCCAGGTTTTTAAACACACGAATGTAATAGAACTCAGTTGACTTGCTTAACAATTTGAGAAGCTTATTTGAAAATCAATCCAAAAATAAATGTTTTTGGATTGATAGTTCAAAACGTATTTTCGGTTACTCTATAGTATATTAAAATATATACAATATTGAAAGAGCTGTCTTATTTTCTCTGATGGACATGATTATTAAATTCGCTGAAAGTGAGGGGTATTCAACGTTCGTGTGATTGCAGTTTTGTAAATATTTCAGAAAAATAAATTTTATTAATTCATTTTTGGTAAAAAAGTGTGAAAAACTATCGCTATGACTATGAATAATTTTTTGAAGTGATGAACTCACAAAATTTAAAAAATCGATTTTTTCCCTGGTTAAAATTAATTGTGAAATCACAAATTAATTCCCCTGTTAATAAAACGATAATTTGTTTGAATCAACAGGCGGCAAGCTTATTTACGTAGTGAAAAGTGTTAAATTCATCTACGAATCAAATAGTGAAGACTATAAACAGCAAAACTATAACTGGATTTATTGCAATTGAGATACAAAGCATGGTCGTAAGTTTATGTAATGCTACGAATTAATTGAATGTCGTAGAGCAAACAGCGCTACGACAAAAACATTGATTTGTGCATCGCAAGTCGTAGCAAGTTTACTCGTAGCTATGTATCTACAATCAGAGTGCAGAACTACTGAGAAACACATTAGTCACCGCACCTATCTTCTAAATGCATATTTGTTAGAAGCGTAGAGTTTTACGCCCCCACATCTAATCGACTCTCAAATTGTTTTGAATTTTAACCAAAGCTCAAAGCTTAAACTTTTTTCCACTTTGAAAATGCAACGCAAACATTTCGCACTTTATTTTTCTGCGAGTAAAATATTATTCGAATCGTTAGGTAAGATGTTCGTTTATTCAATATCTACCGGCTTTGCAAAGAGAAAATATTTGTAGATCCGATGCCTTTAAATAAATACAAATTTAGTTTTTAACAGCATCGGTTTCACCCATAGTGAGCAATATCATCTGATATCGTTAATAACAAGAGCTGACCACTGTAAATAATAATATTATCAATTTATATTTCATAGAAACAGTATCTTCAATAGTTCTAACTGACAAATGCATACTGTTTACTCTCTGTCCGCTATACTGGAGATGTTGAAAGGCAAAAACCCAATCGTGATTGAATAACAAAAGTTGCGGAAATAAAAATAGTTTGACCAATTTTAATTTCCGTTAGATACTAGCTCTTGGTCGATATTATTATATTATAAACAGCGTTCTTTAGATCCACAATTAATCAGTTTAGTTAATTAATAGTTACTCCCAATAATCAAAGTTAGTTTTGATGATTATATTCTAAAGGAGGAAGAATCATAAAATGTATTGTTTTATGATCAATTTGAACTTGATGAGTTTACAAAAATACCGTTAGCAAGATTACCTAATGATTAATTGAGTGACGTGAAAAACAGTTATTTCTTCTCTTGTTGCTTAGAAACAGTACATTTGTGATGCATCTGGAAAGAGTTTTACTATTGTGTTTTCATTTTTGGACGATTTTATTACATGAGCTAAGTATGAGTCAAGAATTGAAGAGATTTTTATATTTCAAATTTGAAAGTATTGGAAGATTATACATCATTTTTACCGGCGCGTTTTCGGTATCTTACATTCTTTTGGGGAAAAAATTATAAAATTATCTCAAATGAGTTTTTAAATGTGATAGTTAGTTGATGAACAAGTGTTTGATGTTATTATTTTTTATGTTACACTGTTTTATATATGTTTATTTAGTTAACAATATGTTTAAAAAATTATCAAATGTTTCATTATGTCTATGAGGAAAGTTTAACATGTTGATGTTTAAATTTAGTTATACTGTAGTTTATTAATAAAATTGTAGCAATAAACGAATTGCATAGAGAAAGTGAGTTGAGAAGTGTGCTTGAAAAAAAAAACATCTTAAAAAAGGTATCTATTTTGTAGGACAGGAATAAATTTCATTGTTTGCTTTTACGTTGAATTTAATCAGAAAAAAGCTTAATATTTTATGTAAATCATTTGACAGATTGTTTGCAAGCTTTTTATGCCATGAATCGATACCGTTTACAATATTATATAGCACTGCAAATTACAGACGCTTAATTCGAATTTGAAATTCCTTTTCGTTGAATTATCCTAAATGTTTTCGTTCGGAAATACCAAAATTTTGGTCATTACGAATCGGAAAAGTATATAAAAGTATTTCATGAAGTTTATTATTTGTACCCTAATTTATCTACAAAGTTATGCCACGTTTAGACTAATATTTTATGTACAGTGTAACTTACTGCGAATAAAAAAATGAACGTTAAAATAATTGATTGAATTAATTATTTATCAGAGTGAAATAAACCTTCTTTTAATGATAATCGTGTATGTAATTAATTATAAAAGCGCTGGTACATCATCGTAGCGGATGTTTTTCCTTAAATAATTATTTCATCAATTTTATTAATGTACCACTTTATAAGTAAAATTTTAAATAGTAAACGAAGAATTAATTAATTTGTGAAAAGTTTTAATTTTTCGATCAATATTTATGTAGATTAATAAACACTTATCACTTTAAGGTGTCAAATAGCATTTTTTGATAGTAAGATATGATATTTTAAACAGTTAAAACCACATTTTTAGACACAGAACAGTTCAAATTTAATGGATATTAGCAATCTTATCACATCATTTATGGACAGATAAATTTGAATATATTACCGATTCATAGACCATTACGGAAGGTAAATGCACATTTATTAACGAATTAATATAGTAAAATACATATTCACTATTAACACTTATTCCCTAAAAAACCTAGACTCACTTTCACTTCGACAAATATTAAAAAAAATTTGTACATTATAGAATTTATTACCACAATATATAGTTATGATGTTAGAACAGATGAGAAAATGTATTGTTTACTTTTACTACACGGCTATATAAAGAAAATGTATGTTTAAATAGAGTTATTATTAGAGGGTAAGCCGAAATACCTACCAACTATGTATCTTATAAATTTTGTAGATTGAAAATACATTGCTATTTTTTCACCGTGTTATAATGAAGTACTACCAAGTATATGCAAATTATGTTAAGTTACATGTAAAAAAAATTCAAAACATTTTTAAGTTCTATTTCCATTATATGTTATATTTTATGATCATAACCGTTTTCTCTCATCGCAAGCAATATCAAATGATAAAATACAAAGCCTTTGTAAAAAAAATGAATTAATTATTATTTGAGCTTTGTTTGCTCTCAGTGAAAGAAACCATTCCTGATCATAAAACATACTGTGAAGATTGTACTCAAATGTGTTTTGATACATTTGCAGTTAATTTTGATTACTGTTCTTCAGTTAGTGAATTGGTAGCTTTCTTATATTTTTGACAAAATTGTTATCTTCTGAATAGAGAGAATAAACACTATTTTATTATTACTGTTGGTGTTAATTAAGGAAAAAAGTATTGAAAATATTTTGCATTTCATAGGAAATATTGAATTTTAAGGTAATTGCTGGTATAAATGTGCTAGTTTGAAAGCTTACAAAAATAACGGTTTGGATGCTTATAAATGAGCATTTCGTAACCATCAAAATAGTTTCACGTGTTATTCGTAGTCATGAGTTATTTTTAATTAAGTTGATTGATTGTTAGTTTTTTAATGGTTATTTGAGTTTTGGTTTGGTTTGAATATTTATACAGTAAAAAACGCTGGTTTTTAGATTATTCTAAGAAATCGAAGTAATGTTAAAATTTTGGAGTTATATTTAAAAAAAGCATCAATAAGAAAGTAACACATATTTTGTTGAAAAATCAACAAAATAAATAAAATGAAGAGTACCTAAGAACGTGTTGATTGAAAAACATCCAATATTCTACGGCGTAGATCACACGAATAACAAAAAAACCCTCCCATAAGCTGATTGTTTACATCGGGGGGTAAAATGTTGTCAAAGTCAGTGAAGCTGCGAGATTTTTCGTTCGGCCAGTGCTCCACTACGCGGTGTTTACCTCTCTTAGAGGAGAGATGTCGCAAAAGGTACCTTTCCAATCTGTGACGGCAGGGTCTCGAGCGCGGGGTGGGGAAGCCGGGGGAAGGGCGTCGGGACGCCCGTCTAGCGGGCGGGGGTGTGATGGTTGCTACGCGACCGCCGCCGCTGCTGGCCCTGGAGAAAGCATTGGTGTTGCCTCACTCAATATAACAATATGATTTCTGAGGCTTGAGACCTTGTTTGATTTCATCGGATAACGATCTAATGCACGACAACATTGATATCGTACAATATTACTCGTATTCATTTTATGACAAGAAAGTAATTATCTTTTATTTTTTATCTACACGGTATTGTTCAGGTTTATTTTTCGATAAAACAATTCTTATGAAAATTTTTAAATTATTCTTCAGATGTCTGTTTTTATTATATATTTTTGACTGTACTGAGTTACCAATGAATATTGTTATAACACAATAGATATTAAAGCTGAAAAAGCTTAAAAAAATTCTTTGAAGCTCAAAATTTTAATTGTTGTAAATGTGAATATTTTCACATATTAAAGTCACTCATAACTTTTAAATAAATTACAATACTCTTAAAGATTCTTTTTTAATTAATTATTCATATAAAATATGTTGAAAATAGTTTTTTGTTTTTAGAATTAATACGTTTGTTCGTCTTTTAAGTTTATCAGAGCTTTTTATATACTGACTTGAATCGAGTATTTTAATTTTAAATATATCAGAATATAAACATATCTATTAATACTTTTATAATAGTAATAAGGGTAAGATTTTCATCCAAAGAAAATAAACTCAATACTTACCTATCGAAATTCAAAACCTGTAAGGGTTACAAAATATTATTTAAAATATCGAGAATCGGTTGATGAAATTTCAAAATCAAATCTTAATCATTTAAGCTCTTTTATGTATTATATTATTAGGAATCTTAATTATTTACAATTATGTGTTGTTTTAAAACTGTTCAAATTGAAAGTGATTTAATGTAATTTGCGATATTAACCAAGAGTGCTTGATAAAATTTCATGGATTGTTGAAATTTTGTACAATTTCAAACGTTTTGTTATTCATGTTATCATATTTTAATAATATGAAAAAATATTAAAGTGTTTCATATTTTATTGTATATTATAAATGTAGATTTAAAATCGCATAGTTTTGAATGAAATTATAATATAAATAAAATAATTACGATAAATTAAATAGCTTTAGGCAAGTAAAAATTATATATAAAATTTTTGTCTACGATTAAATTAAAATTTTCTTAAATACAATACAAAACAAATTTGATTGTATTCTTTAAAAAATATTGAAAGATGTACTATGTGATATAACGAATGAAAGTATGAAGAATTTTCGCTTACTTTTTTCTCTTTTTAAATCATTTTCTTTGGTCGCGAAATTTTCCCAACGGTGGAAAACGGTCCAGGGAAGCTGGCATCCCCGATAGCCTTGGGAGAGATATGCGGGGGTAGGTTCGGCAGGCTCCGTCGTCCGTCCACCAGTCAGCCGCGAGCAGCGAGACAGCCGACATGTCCCTGGATTCTCTATACCAAAACCTTCACTGCTCACAACAAAACTTCAGCGCCGCGATAAGTACCTGCGCGAAGAACGTGCTCTTGTCACCGTTAATTTAAAACAAATTAAAAAAATAATAAACACGCGTTTATTGGATAGGATTTTTTCGTGGGATTTTTGCAGGAAGATGGGTTCCAGATATTGTGTTGGTTGTTATTGTTATTTATCCTCACACCTGGCCGGGGAGTGCCTCTGATGTATTCTGGTCAAGAAACCATCGGAATCGATTGTTCAGTGAAAGTGTGACCGACGGAGGGAAAAATTGAGGATGTGCCGAAACGATGGGACGTCTGTGAGTGGAAGTGTCTAGAAGGGGCGAGGGCGGGGGAGGCTTTTGAGCAATGTGAGGATATGGAGACGCCGTGGGAGGTGGAATTGGAGTTGAGGCAGCACATCCAATCATGCGCCTGTACCTGCAACCACATGGGGTACGGGAACTACATGGACTATCAGGTGAGAAGTTATATTGACACGCTGTCTCTGATGGTTAATTTTGAAGTAAATTCACCAACCACTCACCAATATTGACAAATATCTCAACATACATATTTGAATACATCAAATTTTATTGTTTTAAATAAAAAAAAATCAAAAACTGTCTATGTTAAATAATTCAAATATTTCATAACCAAGAATTATGTACATTGTTCAAGATTAACATGTAACACTCAAATATATTTGTTATTTTAAAACATTTACGCACGCTCGTTCTTAATGAAGTGAAAATCTTCTTAACTATCAAATAACAGCCATTTGAAATGGTATGATTACACTAATCTGCCATTATATGTTGTAAAACAACGTTACTTCCCTATAAGACTAACAATATTAACAATAATTATAATTATATCGAGAATATAATAAACGAATTATTAAACGAAATAATTACTAAACTTTTAACACTTTTAAGGTGTTAACTGTCACGTGTTGATGGAGACATGATACTTTAAATAATAAAAACATATATTTGATACTTTTTCACAATATATTTTATGTTCAGGATCCGTTTTCTCTCATAAAATAATGATGATTTCAGTTTATAATACTCGTGATGAGTGATACCGGTTATGCTTATAAATATATTGTGGAAATAGTTCTAAAAAATATTTTTTTATTATTGTTTAAAAACAGCTTTACTTTTTAAATGATACATGTTTAAATCTCTACTGGAACATCTAAATATGAAATAAAAATACTGACTGATAATTTTGTAAAGAAATAATATTTTTTATACTTCAATAATTGTTAACTTCGATAAGATTGACGAACACGCTCGTGTTTTAGTATATTCTGTTTTGTTTGAATACTTAATTACTTTTGTTTCTATAAATAAATTATAATTGTATTCCTAAGACTTTAAAAACTTACGATTGTTATGAACTCTTATTTTGTTTTTTATTACGCTGATTTATTATGTTTTAAAAAATGCACTTAGTAATTTGAAATTTTTTGAACTGTTATTTTAATGAATTGAATTTTTATATTTATATAATAAAACGCCATCGTAATTATTATTCTATTCAGTCAAACTTTTTGATTAAAGAAGAAAGCTTTATGCGAGTTTATTATTGTCTAGTGATAATAAAATAAACAGCAGAAAATGTTTTGAAATAGTAAATTAAAGTTATGATTATTGTTAGACGAATAACGAAAAAACTTCCTTATTATTAAGAGATTGATTTCAGTATGGATATCTTATTAATTAAAAAGTATTTATTTTTAATTTTTACGACTTCTGTTGAGAAAAATAATTAGCTAGATGCGATTTAATTACGTAGGAATCTATACGACTAGAACGATAATAAAGCAACAAAGCTCAGCGGTTAAGCATTCTAAGCAGATTATCTCTAGCTTCTTTTAAAAAGAAAGCCATTTCATTAATGAAATTCGAAAGCCAGGTTTTCAAATCTTGATTAATCCTGAAACAGCATGATGACTGGTATTAAATTAATGACAATTTTCTTTTTGCTGTGTTCCGTAGATTTTTCATTATGTTTTATTGATAAACATCTGCTGTCAATTCTAAAAACGAAACTTTGTCAGTAATCAGTTTTTTTTATCTTAATCAGTATTATGCAACGGTTTGTTGTCTCAAAAAAATTAAAAAAAACTGAGATAAATTGAGTTTTATTTATTTTTTAACGCGTTAATTGTCACGTCTTGATGCGATAGAATTACATTTAAACAAATGAAATACAGATAGTTAAATTGGTTCCACATTTTTTTAATATGCTGAGCACGTAAAGTTTCAATTAGCATTATCAACGGGTAATATACAAATTTTGAAAATGTTGTTTGTATCAAATTATGTTGAAATAATTTTCAGATTTATAAAACAAATATTTAGACATCTACTACAATAATTTTCAGATAAACAGATTAATAATACAAGTACAAAATTAATTAGCAAAAAACCAGGCTCTGGTAATTTCATTATAAAATGTAGTAGTACCCAACATATCGTATTTTATTTATTTAAATTAGTTCAAATTATAAATTCAGTTCTCTTTAATTCATAATATTCAAGTATATTGTTAATTTACGGTTGTTGGAATGTGTAAAGTATTTTTATCATTGGTTTGCCGAAATTTCTGCGTTCTCTGTTCTTACATTCAGCGAATCCAAAAAACGATGAATAATATTTAATACGAAATGTAGTTGTTTTAGTTGATAAGTTGTATTTATTACCAGAATATTCAAAGCGAAACAATGTATTTAAATAACAAGAACACATTGCTTCTAAAATATTATAAAATTTTTAAGTTCCGTTTTCAAATATTAAGAAAACTATATAAACACCTTGACTGTCGGATCTAGTAATCATTTACTGGTAGAAGTTATGTTTTATTTTTAGAATGTAAGTATAGAACACTATATGAAAAATATTGAATTAACAAAAAAACATCCGCATAAATTTGATATAAATTGTAAAATACAATTGTCCCTTAAATTACTTACATTCAATTTGACAAAAACTTTCTCCTGCTATAAAAAAACGTATAAAGTTTAAATTTACTTATGATTATAAAATTTCTCATTTCCAATTCTATTGAAAGTGGAAACTATAATGTCTTATAAGTTTATTAAAATAATAAATCGGTATCAACTGATATAAGTCTATTTGTACAAAAATTTTACGAAATAATTACCTGAAATTCAAAAAAAAATCACAAGATCTAAAAACATAATTTATGGGTAATCATACAAAACATGTGTAAATGAAGTAAAATAAAATCTACTAAAAAATAAAACCGGATCAAAAGCCCATTTACAGCCAAAAAACACTAATTAACAAAAATAAGAATTCAAAACAATCATTGTATAGGGAAAAATAAAATAATTTTATTATGGAACTATAATTAAATAAATAATCAATTTTGTCAATGTGCAATACGAAGGTAAAACACGGGGAAAAATTGTCAGGGACGTCGAAATAAACCCTGAAAAAATTATCAATTCTTATAAGCAAAAACTGTTTTTTTACTCAAATCCAATATTATTTAAAACAAAACCACTTCGGAATTTGCTGTGAACATTTTTGACACGTTAAGTGATTTATTGTAATTTTTTTTTTGTATGATTTATGATGTCGACTGAAGGTGTTGAAAATTTTTTCGATTACACATGTCATTAATGATTCGGGTTTCGCCTTTAGTCATCCTCAGGCATTATATTACACTGATGCAAAAAAATACAAGATGCCGTGACAATGCATAAGGAATTCAAATTGAATATTTGTGCTTTTTTGTAGGTTAAAAAAACGTAGAAAACTTGCAAAAAAGACTTATTTTATTGTTTCATCTCCCCATGCAAGTACTATACCATACACGTGGTTTTAAGTGTAACACAATTTACATTGGTTTCAGTTTGTTGTAACATGTTCAGATAAACGGTACGAAGTTGTTTACAGCGGCAAGTTAACTAAAGCGTAATCGCGTTACCGTTTTATTTGGAACGTTCCGCCGTGGTTGCAATGCAAGTACCGTGATTATATTCGAGAGAGTGGTGCTAAGAAGCGAGTACAAGCAAACGACGTCATTATCTGTTCCAAAAGTGCCACGGAAGTAAAGTCGAGTAGTTACTTTAATTACATCCCTAGCAGAAACCCGCGGCTGATTATATCAATACTTTTGTTCTTAGATATCGGGTCACGATGGATGCAATAAAAAACGACGCTCGCTTTAGCGATTCTGCACCAGGGAAATAAGCGGTATGTTAATATCTAAAATGCAAACGTGAAAACAAATTTTTGCATTTTTATTTTATTTCATTCAGATCTGGAAGTGCTATACGAAATATGTGACCAAATTTGAAGTGTAACAACTTTGTACAATTCCACATGTTTTGTCACTAACGACCAGGGTTTCGCATTTCGGCATCATCAAGCATTCTATCACACGGATACAACAAAACTGACGTAAAATAAGCAGTTAGCATCGTCTACATAGCAAAGTTTTTTAATAACACGAAAACACTTACCCCAAGGCAAGCAGTAAATTACAGCTAAAACAAATTTAATATCACGGTGAAAAAAATAGTAACATATTTTAGTTCTTCAAAATTATTTTTTAAAAATATAGTTGATAGCTATTTCGGCTCACGCCATAGTCAGAACTATGTTTAAACTAGCATTTGCTTAGCTATATATAGCTGTATAGAAAAGGTACACAATACATGTGTTATAATGGAGTTCTACCAAGTGAATGCCAATTCAATCAACAAATTTAATAATATTTATCTAATAATAATTAAAATAATTGCCTGTGATTACTGATATTTTTATTGATAATTTTCATTAACGATCTCGTTAGTGAGTCATCCTTGAAAGGGATTTTCAACAAATATCAATCAGCTAATATTAAAACATAAATAGGTTTTTTTCCTTTTCATATAGAGAATACTTAAACTGTTTCAACTAAAAATAATATGTAATAATTACTATAGAAAATATGGGAGATTGTGAACTATTCCATAAATAAATTGTATAAATAAAACAGTCTCAATTAAGTCTAATACCTCTATCAAACGAGCAGATTAATCTTCTTAATTATATTTTGTCATATCGCTTACATGAGATTAGTTCAATAAGACTATAATCTTAAACAAATAATTTTTCGAATAGTTCAAATAATATTTAATTCCACCATAATTCACCCTTGTAAAAAAAAAAGCTATCTCTAAGCATTAAACTACTCTATTACAACATAACGGTAGTTGGTTGATTGTTTTGAAAACCTCTTTTATCAAAGGTATTAGGCGGTTTAAGTTTTAAGATTATCTTTTATAAATTTGTAAATCATTATTATCAAATCAGTAGTTATTTAAATTATATAGAATTTAATATTTACAGATTTTTTAAAATTTTAAATCGATAGTAATGGTAACAATATATATCCTATACCATATTATAAAATATCATGTTAAAAAATTAATGATATCGACAAAATACTTGATGGAATTTGATGGTAAATTTGAATTGTTGAAACTTTATATGATTAGACATGTTTTGTCACTAACGACCCAGGTTTCGACTATTCTGTTAGTTCTGTTGCATACGTATAATAGAATACCGGAAGACGAAACCTTGGTCATAAGATAGAAAACATGTGAAATCGAACAAAGTTTCAACAATAAAAAAGACTGTTAAATACTGGAACGAATATCACATAAAGGATTTATATCAAGGGGGAATTAAAGGTGTTTTACTGCTTGTTTAGAAAAAGAAATTGAAGACTGCCTAAATGTTTAAAATCTATGAACGTGATAATTAAGAAATATCGTTTCATATTACGAAAGCAATTGGCTTGAACTGACATCTATTATATTGTTATAAAATCTTTAATAACGTTCATTTTATTTATTGAATTCAACTTATGAAGCGAAAGCATTTCATGTTAGATTTTTTACTTCTAAGTTTATTTAAAATAATCAATAATAAATACAAAATGAACTATTTTTTCATACCACAATAAAAAACGACTAATTGCGTTGGGCATTTGCCGCGTATAAATATATTTTCTTTTACTTTGTAGATTAATCCATAGGTTTTCTTTTAATATTACATTGATCACTTTGCTACAAAATTTTAAGCACTGGATAATAAGTAAAATTCAACTTAAAAAATAGGGAAAATAAAACACTGCTCAAGATAATAAAAATATGATTTAGTTTACAACATTCCGTTGAATAAGTCAAAACATAACTAATTTTAACTACATCCAGATGTAAAATGGCTTTGTACATATAATATATAACTTTAAATGAATATTACCTTAAGGCTCAAAATTAATCACTTCCGCATTAAAGATACACAGCGAAACAGCAAAACTATAATATAAACAATTTCATTCTAATGATGAGATCAAATTATAAGCTCAGGTTGAAAAGCAAAAATGACTTATTTGGTTAAATCCACTTAAATAACAAGATAGCGTACAATGCAACACATAGAAAATTTGCAAAAAAAAATACACTGTAATTGCGTATTTCATTTGCAAAATAGATGCATGAATCCTAGTCGATTGTTTATTTTGATGATCTTATTTGATTTTATTAATAAAAATAATTATTTAATTATAACGTGAATTCGACAATCACCTATCGATATGCCTATCTTTACCCCATTTTGACTTATCGTGAATTTTAGATAATTTTACTAGTCATAATTAAATAAATACAATAATTATTAGCTTTACCGGTAATATAAACGCTAAGGTTTTAGTGCTGTTGTAGCTAGGCAGATATGTAAGATAACAAGGGGGTTAAGGAAATGAGAACCTTCCTTTGGTGACGGTATGTATAAGTCCTAAGTTGAGGCTGTTATTATTTTTAAGACCTAGTGCACACATGTTTCGTCATAGAATTGAGACTCCGAATGAAAAATTATATACAATTTGTAAATATTTTTATTCAATGGTTTGAATTTATTTCATCGTACGATTGATTTTCATCTAATCTATTTAGTCAGTAA
Source organism: Himalopsyche japonica (assembly GCA_028555115.1). Classification (NCBI taxonomy): domain Eukaryota; kingdom Metazoa; phylum Arthropoda; class Insecta; order Trichoptera; family Rhyacophilidae; genus Himalopsyche; species Himalopsyche japonica. Next base: position 62,548 of record JAHFWJ010000012.1, read on the forward strand.
AACGTTCTATGAGAGAAGATATTCAGCAAAAAGCTTTCAAAATGTTTACTTTTTAAAATAAATTATATGTAAAACAAAGCGTTTTTTTGTTCATCAGTTAGAATAAAGTTATCAAACGAAGTACGGTTTTTAATCCACATCTGCTCCTAAAGTAAATCACAATAACAAATTGAAGTTTCTCCACAAGAACTGTTTGTTATTTAGTTTATCAATCTCTCTTTTTACAAAAAGATAACTGATAGAAGAGATGAAGCAAAGAGAGAACTCTCAATTTTTTAAGATTAAATTGCTATGAAGAAATTTCATGACAATCACTCATACCTTTGAATAAAATCATGTTATTTTTACTGAGTTCATAAGATCCGTCACGGAAGGCAATAAAGCATACCACTGAACTATATACCCGGGAAAAACACGGAAAAGGTATACTTCTACGAGCCACTTTACTTGGAGATATTTTGTAAATAATAACAAGTGACCGTCTGACAAAGACAAATTTTTATTTTGTACATTTTTAAAAACATTTTTAACATATACCGCTTTTGAGTACAGAGCTTGAATACGGTGAAAAATTTAAGAAAGGAATGTAAAGAATTTTCTGAACTTAAGTCCACTCACTCAATGCAAGTCACTTTTAACTCCATTGAAGGCGGTTCATGTTGAGGATTTTTTACGCTAGTTGCAAATATCTGAAAGATTTAAAAAAATTATTAGTTACTCGAAATATATTTCATCAATTAAATGTTGGACTAGCTATTAAAAAGCTGAAATAACTAGGAAAGTTTGTCAGCAAGGTATATATATATATATAAAGTATCAAAAAGCTTATTTGTTGTATACAAAAGCAAATATATATCGGCAGGCTGCACGCCGTTGTCAATTTATAATGATTATCAATAAACATTTCATGTACGCACAAACTTGCTCTAGTCGTAAAATACGATCATACATTATTACACTAGAGGTGATTGTTTAAGTTATATTGGCTAATCAGGCATCATACCTGCCTCATCAATGGTGTCGATATGTAGGAAACTAGAAAGCATAACAAAATTTGAATATGCTAATAGCAAGGGCTAACAGGTAGGGCATTACTCTGTTTCCGATCGATGGGATGGAATTATTAGGGATGGCAATTTACTCAAATTTGTCGTTACTTGAGTGCGATTTTATTTCAAATGCTGTTAAAAAAAAGCTCTGGTATAAAGTGTAAAACTTTTTTACGACGAATAAATTTAAAAATCAGATTTATTGTTGATATATATGCTGGCTAAGAAACCAAAAAATATTTTTAAATTGATCATAAGTTGTTCATTAAAGCTGATACTGTCAAATGGGCATACTATTGTCATTTAAATTTAAACACTTCTAAGCCTAATGAAGAGTTATATCACATATTTTTAATATTAATTAAAGGAAAAAGACTTGAAGAGAAAGAGAAAAGAGAGAAGAAAATAAATTTTATAGATATGATAGCTTCTAATACAATTTTTATTCTGTAAGGTCTAACCCATTTTAATTTTTTTAATTGTCATTTTCTATTTTGGCTCCATTTTTTTGATTCAAGACAATATTTTGCATGTGAAATTATTGGATAAACTTATTATTTTTTTAATTCTGACCAAACGCAAATATTAACAGAAAAAAATATCAAAGACGATCTTGAAATCTCCGAAGTTTATCGATAAAAACTGTTTACAGCATTGAATAATATTGTCAAAATTGTGCAGGGAATATATCGTTGGGTTACTTTTTTTAATACATGTCCGATCCCAACATCAAGCAAATACTCTCTTATGAGAGATGTCTCAAAAGCAGATTTTCTAAAGGAGTTGTCATTCCCATTTGTGTCCCAGGCTTGCGAGTATCTGCCACAAATCCTTTTTTTAAATCGTTTACTAAACGATAAAACAATTTTATAATTTTCAGCTTTTAACTGAAAAATTGTTTAATGGTTCTTAAGATGAAATAACTAACAAGTATCTAAAGTAATTGACGATTGAAAGAGAATTCTGGAAGTGCTGGTTTGTATCCGAACACTTGGTTTTGATAGCACATTATTTAAAATTTATAAAACTTAGTGCTTGCATCTTTGTAGTAAGAATCGCAAGATGACGGCTTTGGAACAGCTGGAGATCAATAGATATCAACTATCACAAAGGATTCCTAACAGGCAAACTAATATATGTCGTTCACCATTATTGACTCCTCTGATTGGTGTATCTTTGTTTCTGTAATGGACCATTTCAATGCCATATGTAAACTTATTGATATAGCCGCCTTTTTAGTTTCATTTACAATTGTTAGTTTTATTGCGAACAGGAAACAAGCTAGGTCGTTAAAACAGGAGAGAAGATGTATTGTGTACCTTTTCTACACAGCTATATATAGATAAGCAAATGTTAGTTTAAGCATAGTTCTGACGATGGTGTGAGCCGAAATAGCTATCAACTATATTTGAAAAACACATTGCTATTTTTCTCACCGTGTTATAATGAAGTTCTACCAAGTGAATACCAATTCAATCAATAAATTGAATGTTCTTTCAAAATATAATTATCGTGTTTATACTTCACGACTGCTAAATTTAAACCGCAAAAAATCATGTTTTCGACTAAAATGGCAACCAAACACAGTAATAATATTTCCTAGTATATAAATGGTACGATCTCTCCATATTTGTAATGTAGGATCTACCAATAATATCAAATTAATACTGATATTTAAAGGTGTTATAGTATTGATCGTTGTATCTGAAAAACCTTACAGTTGTATTCGTTTTTTGTAATGGTTAAAAAGTATATTTTGCTTCTGATTTATATTGGATTGAAAAGATTGGCAATAACTGATATAAAATTTATTATCTATTTGTGAGCATCAAATCAAAGATAGAAATATAAACATCGCCTTGGGGTAACCACTTATGTTAGATCTACGAGCGTATATTTTATATAAAGCATAAAATCCAAGCGTGTTACGGAGCTGTGACAAAATTTGTTGATGTATTTTAAATGTGAATATCGTATTGCCGTACCAAGGTATTCGTTACTCATATTGACATCTCTAAAAGAAATGGATTGGCGTGAAATGCTAATAGCAATTTGCAAAGGTTCACGATTTTGTCCCCTCTATTCGTTATACAAAATTCGTCGTATGAATGATGATGCGACTAATGGTGGGGAACCTGTCTTATTATGTTTTGAAATCCATTTCTAAAGAGAGGTATTAATGATCAGGTTATTTTTTCCCCAATTCTTTTTGCCGTGCTATAAAGATAAAAATTTTCATTTTTTATTGAACGACAATCAAATAATACGATGCTTTGAAAGGTAATTGATATATCAATTAGAAAATGTCTTTTGATAAATTCATTCTTAAGTACAAGAATGAAATCAACCTGAAAATTATCTTTCAAATTTCAATTGTTGAAACTTTGTACATTTTTACATGCTTTTTTACCCACGACCATTTTCAATTTTTCTCAAATCAGAACTTTTTTGAATCATCTTATAATATAATATATATTTCTATTTTGAAAACATAAATACCACAAAGTATTATTGTTAATATATATATAAAATACACGTACTGATTCTTTTTTATTTTAACAATAAAAACATATTTTTACTACTTATTTCCACAATATGTTTTTTAATCAGAAACGGTTTTGCTCATCGCGAGCATTGTTAACTAATAGAATAAAATTTACAAGCAAGTCTATTTATACAAAAATTTTGAGTTAAAGCTAGTAGGTTTACAAAACCGTGGGTTCAAAAACTAAGAACAAATTTACAGGAAATCATACAATATTAATAGAAATAATGTAAATTAATTTAAAAGTTTAATGCTAAAAGTCAAGTAATAATTTTCAAAAAAAAAAAAAATTAAAGTAAATTAACGGTCGGTCCTGATCAAAAAATATATTGTGGAAATAAGTGCTAAAAATGTGTTTTTATTATCTAAAATATCATGCATTTCCACCAAGAAGTGATGGTTAACACCTTAAAAATTTACTGATTCAATGATTAAGTGTAATAATATTGTTATTTGTGATATTGTGTTTTTTTTTCTAATCTACATATCGGAAGATTTTTAAAACTTTACACTGGCTTAGGATTGACAGAGATAACATTATAATTATGTTTTGTTTTTTAAATTTGAATTGTTACAATTTTGTACGATTCCACATGTTTTGTCACTAACGACCCGGGTTTCGCCTTTTGGCATTTTCAGGCATTCTATCGCACGGATGCAACATCAACAACTGAAGTCAGTTCTGTTGCATCCGTGCGGTAGAATGCCTGAAGATGTCGAAAGGCGAAATCCGAGTCGTTAGTGACAAAACATGTGGAATCAAACAAAATTGTATAAATTCAAATTTGATATTGAAATTCCATCAAGCACCTTCAGTCGATATCATAAATTTGTTTTTTAAGTCAAGTTTGAAGATCTTTGGGATGATATTATTGGCGATTTTATAAATGAAAATGGTATTTTAAAAATCAGAATCAGAGTTTATACACCCAGTGTTATTTAAGTTGAAGTTTTTATTCTATCAAAACTTGATATTGTGGAGCTTTTTGCAATTTATTGTTACTTCAAAAGCAATCAAAGAAAATATATCTTTTTTAATTTTTTTAGTTAAGTTGCTCGTGCTTACGAACATTGATCCAAATTTTATACGATTTCAAAATTAGTCTCTTTTTCGTAATGGTGCGTTCGTTTTCCAATTTGACCAGAAACACATGGTGATTACCAATAAAACCAATTAATAATATCCATTAAAAATAATCACATAACCTTTTGAACGTGTCCATTTCGGTCCCAATTTTTTCCAATGAGCACTGATGAGTTTTCAGTCCATTTGCTTTAATAGGATCGTATAGGTTGTGTTGACTCACGCTTCAAAAATGATACTCTACTTTTTAATCGCCGAGAAGAAAATCCGGGAAAGTCAATGCAAGCCCGCCAGGTCGAGCAGCATTTAAAACCTATTAACCTAGTTTAGTCTAGACTTTGCAGCTCAGAATGAACATTTGCAAGTAGTTAAGGCAGTAATGGCTGATTTAAAAGCTAAAAAGTAGACAAAAACCATAGAAAAAAGCACATTTTATAGGTGCCATATCGTCGTTGAAACTTTAAAAGCGGATTCTATCTAATCGAATTTAAGCTATCTCCTATACCTATCTCTTAGATTTCGGAAACATTTATCAGGGAAAAGAATATCACGGTAAAAATTCAGTCAATAAAGCGAAATGAATATAAAACATTTTCTTTCAAAGATATATAGCTTTTTTTAGCTAAAACTTTTATCAGAACTTCTGATGAAGGCATAAGTCGAAATAGCTTCAACTATATATCTTATAATTTCTTGGATCATTAAAACATCCTTGTTTTTTCATCGTGTTATAATGAAGTCCTTTCAAATAATTACCAATTCCATAAATACTAGTGATTTATTTGTATTATATACGGAATAAACTGTTAGAATTTACAAAGATATTTATTCTCAACAAATATTTATTTTCATTGTTATGTTTGCCATATCTGAAAAAATGCCTATTTTTATAATGAGTATGTTGAACAATCTTTGCAGTAAATTATTCATAAGTCACTTTCTGCATTACATTAAGAGCACAACGCGAAGATTTTTATTGAAGTAAAAACATATGTAGTTTATATTATACATGTTATCATGTATATATGTTTTCGCTATAAATAGTAAATTATTTTAGCAAGATAGAAGACCCTAAAAAAGGGAGCTTTTATTTGAAATATCGGCGTATAATTTGATCTCCTTTGAGAGTCAGTATATTTATAAAAAGGTGAAATGTTTAACAACTTTATTGGAAGCATTGAGTAGATACTTATACGCCCTTTAGATTTATTCAAAAGATTACGCCGGTACGAATATAAAATGGTCATAAATTTAGAAGGGTATCGATTAAAATAATGATATTTTTAACGACCCTACAGAGTGCAAATTCAAAACCTCTCACACTAAACTTTATGGATTTTCACTACAAATTTGATCTGTATCTCAATTTTACTTTGGAATTTTATTGAGATTCTATATTTAAATATTATTTGCACAACTGTTATGGTACGTAGTAAGTTATAAAAAAATACTGTATAACTCAAAATATTTCGTACTTTAAGGTACAAAGCTTTAATAGATATGGTAAAGATATTAGATTGCGATGGTAACTTACAATAAGATAATGTTGCTGTTTAATTTTGTTATATTATTGTGTTATTTTATTTTAAAATGATAACTATTTATAGGCCAATTTTATAGTTCACACAAAATAGTTAAGGTCCATTGCACTAACTTGGAGACCATTCTATTTTACGTATATGATATGTCTATATGAATATGTCGAACCAGATTTTTTTAATTCGACACTTTTTAATTTAACTCTTCTGTTGTGGAGATTCTCAGTGTACGGACGGACAGGATTTTTAATATAACTAACCTAAGTGACAGAGCAAGTTGTATTGGTTTTTTTCTCTTCTTTTCCATATTATTTGGTATTTCGGGTTTGAATTGATTTCAACCTTTAAATATAGTCCATAAATCGATTGGAAAAACTATGAATGAATTTGCCTGTACTAGTATTTTGTCCGCAAGCTCTTTACCTCGTAGCCATAATATATCACAGGATTTTTGAGTTCAATAACAAATATGTTAATTTATTCACTATATTTTACCTTCTTACTATCTACTGACTATATAAATTATCAAATTCATTTTTTTTCCCAAAATTAGTACAGTCTTGATTTCTTCGGAAAATAGTCTTGTTGGCTAATTTTGTGTTAAACGAGTATTTCATAATTATTATTTAAACATTATTTTGGTCTTCTTTTGTTTATAAACCGATAAATATTAGATTTTTAAGAACCTTTAAAGAGGTTTGAGAAATAACTAAAACTGCTCTGACAAACAATTTATTCGCATCGTTATAAATTGTTACTGCCTATGGCTATTTATAATTATTTGATACATAATGTTCTCTTAAATATTTAACTGCAAGTTATCTGATTGTAAAATGTACTGCTCTTGCTGTAATATGCTTGCTATTACAAACTTCACAATTATTTTTGAAATTTTAAATTGATTACAAATTATTACTAAGAAATTCTTAAAATTTTATTTCACTTACTTGTAATCAGTATGATTACTTCTTAACTTTTTTATTAGCTTTTGAACCACTTGTTATTTGATTTTTTTGTGCCTGATAACTATTAACTCATATTTGTATAAATAGCCTTGTTGCAATCAAGTTGATAATGCTCGCAATGAGATTATGATAAAAAAATGTCGAAATTGTTTTACACGTTGTTTTTTATTCAGGGCTGAGGAGTTATTAAAAAAAACAACACTCTATCTCCGACATTGACTAAAAACACGACTAAAGAAAGTATATTTTTGTCAGGTTATTCCTGCCTTTAATGCTTAAAGCCTTAAATCGAAGATATACCAATCAATCCGTTGACTGTACACTGAGATGTTCTTCAAAATCGTCTAATCAAAAACGTTGTTGAATGTTGATGAAGTCACTCATTTTTCCCAACACAGACTCCGACTTCAAAGCCCTGATTTAATAATATAGCAAGTGACAGTTAACAGTAAGTCAAATTGATAATTTAAGTGTATTACAATATAAATTGGATTTAACAAATATTTTTTTTTTTAAATTTTTCTCTGAAGATTTGTTGTATAAAAAACATTACATGAATATATACTTAGAATCACGACCAATGGAAATGAAGAGCAGTTTGGAAATAATGTATCAAGCATTTTCACAGTAAATTTAAAACAAAATTTAAGTACACGTGTAATATTTGTAAACCCATGCTTTTCCGAGCATATCAACCGCATTGTCAAAATAAATAACCAGAGCTTGAAGAAAATCTTTTGTTTGTCATTTAATATGTGACGTAGCGAAAAGAGCGACATTGTTACAGTAGTATTTCCAGGGCTAAATGTGTACTATCTACGGCTTGGGGATAATCCAAACAAAACCCTTTACGTTTCTAAACCCCTAACTTACCTTTGTAAGATAACAAGAAAGATAAATATTGACCGTGTCCAGTAATATTATACTCCAAAATATTAATAGAGCCAGTATTCATTTCGAGATAAAATCTATACAAATTGCGTATATTCTTTATTATTACGGTAAATCCTCTATATAACGGACTAGATCTCTTGTCAAATATAAAATTTCCGCTCATTATTTTTATTTGAAGGTGATTTTCAATTTCTCATTGTACTAATTTTGTTTGATTCTTTCAGTTTATTTTACGCAGTTAATAAGAAGTAGTGATTTATAATATTTAATTATAATTTTCCATTGAAATGATCTGTTAAGGAGTATATTGTTCTTATTAGGTGCTGTTTTAACTGATAAATGATTATTTCAAATGATGGGAGAAATTTGGATTTGTGAAGTCATTAAAAATTACTCCAACTTCGACATTGACAAATTACACAACTCTGACTAAAAAAAAAAGTATTTTTTTCAGTCTTTTTCCCTACCTTTCTTATTTATGTGCATCAAACAAAAGATCAACCAATCAATCTGGCAAATTGTTCATTGCGATGTTTTCAAATTTGTCTCATCGAAAAAGTAGTGGAAGTCACTCGATTTTTACGATTTCGACTTCGTCCATAACACCGTCACTTCACAACTCCGACTTTGACTCTACAACCTTGGAAATGTCATCAAATAAGTCACTAAGTTTGGCATGTAAAAGCAGAAACCAATATATAAAGCTTTTGTGAGTTATGTTTCCGTCAAATATCCATTGTAGAGAAATTATATTTCCGTAAAGTTAATTAATAAATAATTTATGATATCGACTGAAGGTGCTTGATGGAACTTCAATATTAAATTTGAATTGTTGCAACTTTGTACGATTCCATATGTGTTGTTACAAACGACCCGGGTTTCGCCCCTCGGCATCTTCAGGTATTCCATCGAACGGATGCAACAAATAATACGTAAAATAAAAATATATTAACCCTTTGCACTCGAATGCCGCCATAGAGGCGGCATTGTAAGTTTATCGTATTACTCGGATGCTGCCGCAGTGGCGTCATGTTTATAAAGTCATTTTTAGTATACTTTTAGCATTTTTTATATGTCGATTTCAACTAGATCACAATAACAGATCATTAGGGAGTCATTTTCTGATAAAAAAACATAGCCAAAGATAGTCGGCTTGCGTAATATCAATAAGTGTCGTCATCAAAATGCATGGCGGATCTCAAGTGCGTACTTCAACTGTTCCTACAGAAGACCGTCTTGCAGATAAATTACATATATTACGTTCAGGGACTAAGAAGGACTAGGCAGTATGTTCAAATAGAAAAATTTCTGGCGGGTGATCGGAAACACGGCTGTTTTGCGAGACCTGCGTAAATAAGCCAGCTTTGTGAAATACCATAAAATGAAGAATTACAAATAAAATAAAAATATGTACATTATATTCATTATATATCTATTTATTCTATATCTATCATTATATATTTTACAGAAAAATATTTTTTTTTAATTTTATATACATATTTTTTTATTACTTTGATTCATGTAGCGAATACGATTTTCGCAAAAAAACGCCTCGAGTTGCTGGTAGGCACATATGAAAAAGTGCTCGAGTGCAAAAGGTTAAAATAATTATTTACAGGAATCTACTTACCAATAGGCAAGCAAAAAATTGCAGCTGAAAAGAATGTAACAATATTAATCCAATAATAATTAGCTATAACAACTTTCATTAACGATCTTGCTAATGAGTGGTCGTTATTGAAATGGGGTTTTCAAAAAATTTTAATCAAGCAACATTAAACTATAAATGTGTCTTCTTTTATTTAAAGAATACCTAATATCAAACATCTAGTGATAAGACATAAGAATTATCGTCATGAGATTGTCGATTTATTGAACCGATCTCACGTAAAGGGTACAACAAGATTGAGTTGATCGTTAAGAATGAAGTTCGAATTTAATAACTGGCCTCTATTAATTTCTAAAATCTCCTGATTTTTGTTTTATGACTGTTTATTTTACGTCAGTTCTGTTGCATCTGTGCAATGGAATACCTGAAGATGCCGAAGGGCGAAACCCTGGTCGTTTGTGACAAGACATATGGAATCGTACAAAGTTGCAACAATTCAAATTCAATCACTATAAGTAATACACATTATTTAATTTTATTTGAAATGATTTTATAACAAAAGTATTCTCACTTTTCTCATTGTCATTGAAAGCTTCTTTTATTATAATTATGTCAAACTTGATTAACATTAAGCAATAAATCATGAATAGCAAATTGTTGACTAATTAATTTAGCTACTAACTGCCGAGTCAAGTCATGAATATTTTAACACACATATTTGTATTAGCCAAATTTATGGAAGTTATCAAGATGCATTAGACTGTGTTTCACTAAAAAATGGTTTTTGCATAAAAGTTGTGAGGATGTTAAAATTTTTATATTGTAATGTAAGAATATGAACACACAGAAATCAACCGTGTCAATAATTGAGATGTAAGCAATTAGAGGATGAAATCTTAAAATCATAAGTGCTTATTAATTATTAATTATATTTTAATTTGGTTTGACCAAAACGAATAAGCTTTGAAATCGTCCAGCAGGAAATTTCTGACGTGAACTATTCATATGCTATTACTTTCTTGTACTTATTCCCACAATATTTTTTTTTTGTATCAGGACCCATTTCAGTTGATAATGCTCGCGATGAGCGAAACCGGTCCTGATCACAAAAGATATTGTGAAAATAAGTACTACAAAATGTGTTTTTATTATATAAAAAAACTATTACTTTTTGTTGAAATTTGACAAAATTAATTCAAATAGATTTTTGGTTTACTACGTTTTATGTATTATGTTTCTTGTCCCTCTGATAATGAGAAGTTATTGTATATCATAATTTATGATGTCGAATGACGATGATTGATGGAGTTTCAATATAAAATTTGAATTGTTGATACTTTGTAAGATCCCACGTGTTTTGTCCGGGTTCTGCCTTTCGGCATCTACTGTATTGTTGTCTTTCATCCCTGTGATAGAATGCCTGAAGATACCGTAAGGCGAAACCAATGTCATTAGTGCCGGAAAAGTTTAATTTGCTCCGTCCATTATTGGTTATACAAAAACTAATGGACAACTTCTTATTAATAATTTTCATTGAATGAAACGCGGAATGCCACGTAAAACAATAATAATTCCGAAGGAAAAATTCATTGTAACTTTTATCGAGCACATGTGAAATTTAATAATATTTATATATCGTCTAAAAATGGCTTGGAAGAAACATTTATATTAGCAGGGATACATTATACCATAATATATCGATAAATATTAGTTGTTTCTGAAGACATAAGGCCACAATTCGAACGTGATAAATGCTGTCACCGGTGTTTTTGGCCTTTTTAAATAATATATAACTTTCAATAGTACAAAGTTTTTATGTAAACATAATTCTTTACTGTATCTTTACGCTGTCTAAAAAAATCAAGTCGCTTCGAAAAAAAAATACTATGACATTTAATTTATTTCAACAAATTGTCTGTCAAATGAAGTCATGCAGGAGTGATGCATTGTAACCTTGTTTTCGATTTCCATTACAGATACCTTCGGGGCAATTGTTTTATTCGTGGATACAAAGGATTTACCCGTTCATCCTACGACCGATTGATAAGGGTTAAATCCGTAACACAATAATCCAAATAGGATCCTTTCTCCAAACTATTATGTAAGGGCCCTTTCCTGATCAGTGAAGTGTCGCCAAGGCTGGGCAATAATATCCAAAGTTTTGACCGCTGGCATGACCATAAGGCGGAAATAATAAATGTTCCACTAAAATTGGGCGACAATTTATTGCCTCTGCCCTACGAGCAGGAAGTCTAAAAACAATAACAAATTTTCGCCAATATAAACGTATTTAATAAAGCAATAATTAACTTTTACCATAACGAATATTTCATATTATTACTATTGATCGAATATTAAAGAGAGTAGCGGCTCGACATGTGTTTTTTTTTATTTAATCCGTGTAATCTGAATGAAATCTTAAAAATCAAATAACATAAAAAGATGTTTCTTTAATTCATGTAAATATGTATATGCAACAGTTTTATAAGTATCGAATCCTTCCATTTTATGCTTGGTATAAATAAGCCACCGTTTCCAAATCAAATCAGAAATCACTTTCTATCATTTAAGGGATTTTTTTATGTATATCATATATACAAAGTATTCAATTATTCAAAAATAAAAAGTATTATTTTTTTGTGTTCCTAATATTGGAAATAAAAATTCAATACTTTTAAAATCTCTCTCAAAACGTGTCATTGATTAAATTTGATTTGCTAAAACTTTTAACGATTCCACATACTTTTTTCCACTAACGACGTAGGTTTTGCCTTTTGGCGTCATCAGGCATTCCATCACACGGACGCAGCAGAACTAACGTCAGTTCAATCGTACAAAGCCTTAACAATTCAAATTTGATATTGAAATTCCATCAAGCACCTTCAGTCGATATCATAAATTGATGAAGTATATTTTATCAGTATTTTTTTTTGATAATTTTTTTTTAAATTTTGATGCTTGCGGCGTCTACTTTCCTGCTCACTTTGACTTTGTATTATTGAATTATGATAGTAGTCGTTACATTTATTCTACTGATTTTTAGTGACTTAAAACAATATTAAATGTTAATTGTAGAATATAACTTATACTAATGTATTATATAATTTTAATGAAGATCGGAATCGAAACTCTATATCAGGCGTACGCGCCACTGGGTAAAATGATTATTTTAATGCGATTAAGACACAAATCTTTGAGTGGGCAACCCGTCTCCATCGTAAATATTACTAACAAGGGATCTTCACTTTAGAAATGATGACATAATATTTGACTTGACTTCGCATCCACTCTTATAATATTCCAACATCAGTTCGAGATTTAAGCCACGAATACACTACGGCCTTAACAGCAACCCCGTGAAAGACGTATTATTTGGTTTGTGGATATTAGTCGGGATGAGAACATTACCTTAATAAGTCTTAAAGAAAATAAATTGGACGCTATTTCTGAATGTAACTACTGCGTATTATTACAATATAACCATTATAAATACTAAAATTGAATTGAAAACTGTTTAGTTCTGCTTGAATTATTACTAGATGTTACAAGTTTTATACGAATGATATCTTCTTGTCCGGAGCTTTAAGCTCCCTATGTTCGGTAGACAGGATTAGAATTATATAACATACAAGGTGTTGCAAAAATAATATTTTTCTGATATTGTAAACAATTAAAAAAAAATACGAACATAAAATTAATAAAGTGTTAAGATATACTATTTTCACTATAAAAAACAAACCAACAAAAAATTATTAAATTAAGTTATTATCTAATTCTTATTTATTTATTATTATTCTTATGGTGAGAATCATTATAATAACACGACAAATTTTTTTGTCTTAACACTATAAGCCACAGTTAAAATTTAAAATGTTTCTCGAAAAAGCGAAACACGTTTCATATATATTTTATCACATACGTTAAAAAAAAAATTAGCTACTGTGACTGCAGAACCATCGAAATTGGATCTTAAGGAAATATTTTTTTCGAAACAACGCCCACTCTCAAATAAGAGAACATGAGTTTTTTTAATGTAGCTTATTTCAATAACAATGAAAACTGCTTGTTTCTCAAATGTTACAGCTATATAATTTTGACAACATAAAGAAAAAAAAATGTTATCCCACAGATCTCATTTTTGAGATTGAATAGGCGGATTAGGACTGAAAATTAATTTATGTCCTTTGTTTGTTATAGTATAATTGCACAAGCATATATCTCTAACATATTATTTACTGCAAAGATTGTTTAAAAAAATGACTGCGAACGTTTGATGGAATAGCTATATAAAGTTTTGATTTTTCGAACTCTGTAAACTTATACGTGTTTGTTAATCATGACTAAGGTTTTTCGTTTCGAAATCTTTCGGCTTTCTTCATTTATAAAAGATTTACGAATTACTGACTGTTATTTTGATGGCACCTTGTCTGAAGATACCAAAAAGCAACACTTGGGTTGTGAGTAATGAGACGTGTTGAAGTTTAAAAATATTGAACAAATGTAATGTTTGTTATGATTTTAAGTCAAATGATTTTTATGCTTGATATTTTCTTAAAAATGAAAGCAATATTTATTTTTACATCATTAAAATTGAATATGTTTTTATTTTGTACGGCTTATAAAATAATTCAAAATTTTCATCGTTTTCTATTGAAATATTATTAAAGTGAAGGTACAGCGTAACTTCTTCTCCATTAAAATAATGCAACAAAGTTTAATTGAAGTACATGTAAATAATGAACGCTTTAATCTTTCAGAGGTAAATTTTCTTTTAAGCGATTTTCCACGATGTAGAGAGAAAGTCTATTTAAAAGCATCTGCCAAAAGCTCCGAAGCGAGGTTTGCTATATCAGCCATTTTCGTTTTCCATACCATTAAAATCATAAACTGCTAAAAAGGCAAAAAGTTATTAGAATGATATACTTGTTTGAAATTTTATTGAGGCATAAAACCATTGCAAATCTTCATAGTGGTTTAATCCATCCAGGGTCGAACTGGATTTATGGGGGTTTTTTCAAAACATTGAGTTTCAAATTGATGACGTTTCATTTAAAAATATTCAGATTTATAGCATTACCGGGAGATTTTATCAGGCAAAATTTTTACGAGAGCTTAAATCAAAAATCTCATAAAAAATTACATGAAAGAAAATAATGCGAGTTCATGTAAATGGACCTAAAAATAAAATTCTATTGGATGAAAGATAATAATTTTTGAGCATTCGATTTTTTTTAATATGTCGGTAGAAAAGCGAAGCACTAAACTTTTTCCTTGATTCTCTTTAAGTATCTTTTAAATTATGGCATAAACAATACAAGCTGCTGACTTTATGTCAGTTTAAGGATACGTATAAAAATAATATAGAAAAAGTGATATTTAGAACAATTTATTAATTTGGTATATATACGTACATTTCAAACATTGAAAAATAAAGGCTTTTGATTTTCAACGTTGAAAATATTTAAGCAATTTTTAATTGAAAATTTAAAAAAAAACAAAAAAGGCAACATTGTAAAAAATAAAGAAAGTTAGTCGTCTTAAACTTACTCTCGTCCACGCAAAATTTATTGACATCCGAAGCAACATCGTTGAGCAATGTTAATGCAAACACTCTTGAAGTTCCCATAACCAAATTGAATTAACATATGAGAATAACAGAAAATTAATGAACACGACGTCACAAAAATTACATGGAAATTGCAATATGATATTATCAAGGATGATCGTTCATGAATTCTCATCTCAGCCTTGTATAAGCCGAAAGAAATATTTAACCAGGAACATTACTCTTCGAGTTTCCAACTAATTAAATTTTTGCATCTTTAAAAGAAAGTTCGTTAGACAAAACCATGGATAGTATATTATCTATAAGCTCTCAAATTAATAAGTTAAAAAAAATCTTCTTTACACTTTCAACCATAAGAGTATATTTAAAATTTTGTAGGGCCCAAATAATAGTACTTTAAAACATAATTTGTACTTAGAAGTTGATAATGATGAAGTTTAAAAAATAAGTGATTCAAATTTAATTAAATAAAAAGCACCCGTCGTCAGTTTTATAAAAAGAAAAGCATTTTTTTCAATCTTTGGTATACCCAATTATTTGATACTGCCACCATTATCTTTCTTTAACAGTAAAATGATATTCCCTTTTAAGGTGTTAACTGCCACTTCTTGATGGAAAGGCATTATATTTTAAATAATAAAAACACATTTTTTTAGTACTTATTTCCACAATATATTTTTTGATCAGGACCGGTTTCGCTCATCGCGAGCATTCATCAGTTGATAATGCTCGCGATGAGCGAAACCGGTCCTGATCAAAAAATATATTGTGGAAATAAGTACTAAAAAAATGTGTTTTTATTATTTAAAATAAAATGATATTATTTTTCTCAAGTCAATAAAAGTCTTTATAAAGCTAATAAGTCGAGCACCTCGAAAGATAAAGCCATCAAATGTTATATATTATTTTACGTGATGTTTTCAAGAATATTTGTAGTCTGTCAGTTTTATTTTTTGTTAGTATTTATTGGTTTTATATGTTTTTTAAATATTTTTTCGAATATTAAATATTTAATTATAACGCTGGTTGATCTGTTATATAAGTCTGGGTGGGTTTTTTATTTTCAACATAAGGTATTCATAGCAGTTTAAGAAAATATTTTATGTTTAAAGTTGCATTAATAGTATGGTAACAAATACAGTGATTGGTTGGTTAACTGTGTAGGGTATATGTTTATAAGCTTATTTTTTGGGCTTTATTGAAGCTTAATTTGTACATATTAACAAACTATTTCAATTGTTTTTTATGTACACAAATTTTATAATATCAAACCTAGTGACCGGCTACACATATCTCAATAAATTATACTACTTATTACTAAGCTTATTAATTATAAAATAATGAACTAAGGTTTCTTATTTTACAACAAAACTAACTAACGTCTTCAAAGTTCTCACGTTTGTGATAAATGAAGAGCATATAGTGACCGAATGTCGGCTTATAAGGTGTTGTAATGTGTAATCAGTTCTGTAACAAATACTGGAGAAAATTTTCTAGAATCCAAGAATACATTTTTGGCTTTGAGATATATTAGAAATAGGCATATTTATACTTTTAAAATACCTTGTTTTATTTGTGAGTGACCCATCACTTTACGGTGGCCAACGACTGTTTATGTTAGTCTATTTATATAAAAAAAAAACACTTCTTTATGAAAATAAATTATGTATGTATTACAGAATTAATGAGAGACGGGATTTTTTTTTTCATGAGGGTGAAAAGAAATATAAAAAAAAACAAATATCCACGAACTAGCTTATATCATTATGCTTATTCACGTTCATACTTAATATACATTATATGCATATCCACTTTGGTCGTAAATGAGATATCTAAAGGTTTATTGCGTCAGGTAATTTTATGACCGAGGCGTTGTTTTATGATACGTTTTACGATTACACAGCCCCGCGCTTATTAAATTCAAATAAACCTCTTCATATGGAGGCATCTTTTAGCAAAAGCCGATAAGTCCAATCTTTTTTAAAACTAAAAAAATCTACATAAACGTACCATTTCTTATTAAATGTAATAATATATAACATGCAAAGCCTGAAAAAATAAACAAAATAAAGTTTGAAGCTCTTTTACATGTTGTGGAAAACATACAGAAAACGATAACTTCAATTCTAATACCCATCTGACTTTATTACAGTTTTTTTGATTTATTGCCATAAATGGTTATTGACTCATAAAAATAAGCATATTATTTTGAAATGATAATGTAAAACGACAGATAGAATACACATTCTTCTTGAAGTAAATTTCATACGTTTTAAGTGACCAAACGATTACAATTATACAAAAAGAATCTACATAATTACAAATTAAAATTGAATGCATTGATTTAAAATTATTTATTATTATAACTATAAAGTATTATTTTTATTGAGAAACTTTGAAAAACAGTTGTATTTCTATGTCTGCTTTCACAGTACAAAAAGCCATGCATTAGCCTGTATTAAAATTTAGTTATAATTATGACGATGGCGGAAGCCGAAAAAGATATAAACAAATACATATAAAGTTTTTAATAATCATATTTACCATTTGACGAATTTAATACCGATGGTGACTTTATTACCTTTCTCTTTTGTTTGAACTATCGATTTCCACAAGCCAAATATTTGTGACAAGGTGTCAATGATTTATTTTAATTTTTTGTGTTTCGTTGAAAACTGAAGAAATTTTGGTGTACCGTAGTGTAGAAAATGTTATCTATCACTGGTCTAGCTTATTACTTATATATTATATAAGATATTAATCCATTCCGTACAAAATTTTCTTTCCTTACCTTTTCTGCACAAAGTAAAAACATGTTCTTTTGATATGCTGTACGAATTCACAAGCTTGACGTTGTCAGCAGACATGTATTTGAGCAAATAAAAATAAAATACTTGTGGTATTATAGCGAAGGTATAATATTTATGAAATAAAATCGGTAAATGGTGCGAGGCATGTCAAAAATGTGTGAGCTGTTGAAATAATCGGCACGCAAAGTACTACCCCTGTAGGAATAAAATTCCCTTTGTCAGCAATGAGTATTGATAAAATGTCACGCGTGTTTAACCCGTCAATTACCGGTACAAAGAGCTTTCATTGACCGGAAGGGTCCGAGCTTTTCAATACCTTACTTTTGACCAAAGAGTGTTTATTTTGTGATAAGTTTACGGTGAGACTTTATCTTCTATCGACAATTTGATTGTTGGGTTTATCATGTTTATAACGACAAACTATTGTATATTTCATTTGTACTATCAAAGTTTGTTTAAATTCGACATATTTGATAATTTTATATTTAATAATATCGAAATGAAATATTTTATGTGATATTGTTTGAAACATTTAATTATAATGAATTGGTAATATCGAAGACATGTGTGCGCATAATATTTATTTTTACGAGAAGAGATTTCGATCCACAATCAAACAGATTTGTTTAGTTCTGCTGATTCCTAAATATTTGTTCATTTTTTATTTTAAAATTAGTAAGATTCATCATTTGTATGTACTATATTTTTAACGCATATTTAATAATGCAGTATTTAGACGACCTTTCAGGGTAAAAATACTCTTCATCTTTAAGCCAAGAAAATTAAACGATTTTATTTAAATATATTTTATATCAAATTTTGTCGTCGGATATTTACAAAATATATCAATAAAAGGTTAGTACTATTTAAAGTGTACTGCATTTTGTTAACATATTTTTTCATACACAACAGATACGAGAAAAGCTCATAGCAAGAATTATTAAGAAAAAGTCCTTTAATATGGACGTTCAAAATTTCTGTGAATGTAAATAAAACATTTTTTTTTCAATTTTAATGTTTTATGAAATTAGGTCTGATGTAAGACGTCGTCGAAATGTTCGCCGCGGTTTTACTTGGTGGCACGTATTCGAGATTTCCAATCTTCAATGACTTTGTCGCATACATTTGACTAAATTTGTCGGATGGCGTTTGTTGAGCATGAAAGCGTCAATTGTTTGCAGTTTGTATTTTGAAAGACTTGCAATCAAAAATAGCCCCAAAAGAAGTAGTCTTAAGACGCCAAATCACACGTTATCAGTGACCAATTTACGTCACCGCCGCACACGATAACCATAGCATCAAATCGCTCATGCAGAATGTCCATCGAAATTCGATAATTTTCAGACATTGTTCAACGCTAAACCCATTCATAATTTGCCGGACTTTACTTAATAATTTACAATAAATATGATAGATATTTTCAATTTAATAACTTAATATGGGTGCTTAAACCTAACATTTCTTAAATATCCTTATTGAAAAAAGTTATAATATATCAGTTCGCATGTGACTTTAGTTGAAAATGCAATATGATATGATAACTTACAGTGTACTAATCCCATCAGCCAACCTTTAAAATCTCGTCTATTCTTTTAAGAGGCTCAAGAATTTTTTACTGGAAAACGATTAATACTACTGCATTTTTGCGTTTAACTTATATTTTTATTCGATAATGTTTGATATTTGTGAACTATAAAACGCGTTATTTATATCCCACATTGAAATCAACACGTTCATATTGTTGAAAAAGTGTTTACAAGTATTTCCAGATTGTGCTTCTTGAAGTAAAAAATAACATTCATCAGAGCACATCTTCAAAATAAAGTAATAAATAAAAACATTCCATACATGAATTTTTCACATAAATTTTGTTATTGTTAAAATTGTCAAAAATATTTAAGATACTAACTCATATTATGACATATGCAGACCTGAAAATTGTTTTCAAAGCACTAAAATAGCAAGCCTATATATGATATTAAAATAAGACTGTGAAATTTTATATTCTACATAAATTTGCATTATTGACCGGTCCACTCAGTTGATTATGCTAGTTGTATTAAATAATATTGTGTAGTGAGAAAAAGATTTCGCAACATGTTCCTTAAAGAATTGCCTGGCTTAAATAAGGCTTACATTTAGAATTTGTGATAGGACTTCATAAAAATTATAGTTAATTATCGAAATTTGCACAAACTGTCTATATTATTTGGTACATAAATCAAACATCAGCAATTCTACTAAAACTATTCAAAAGTTGCAAATGTTATACTTTACACAAACTCGGTTAGAATATTAATTGGGTGTCTCTCATAACACACAAGTTAGTTGCTAAGTTACAAAATAATCAACTGACATCAAGAATTATTGAACTTATACATTGATACTATGTATTAGAAATAAACTTTATTTGAGTTAGCGATACAAGGATTGGTTTCAAAACGAGATTTCTTATGCGTTGTTATTGTCTGATTCAAATGCTGTCATTGATTATGAGTAAAAGTTTGATGTGTTTCAATTAAAGTTTTGTAAGCTGATTCTAAATTGATTAACGAAATTAAATATGTCATAAATGTTTAAATTCCTTTCAACGGATCCGAGTCGATCAACAATACATCGTCATTTTGATAAGTTAATCATTTTAGTTTTGTCTAATCCAACCACTTCCTTTATATCCATATTTTTTCATGTCTGTTTAGCTATGACCACCAGTTTTATAAAAAATATTTGTAATCAAATAAAATTATTGGATTCTATTCGCAATGATACTTTGGTATTAAACATCAATTATGTAAAATTATTGATGATCTAAGCAATCATTATTTACCGACTGCTTTTCAATGCACAATAACAATCAAAAAGAAAAAAAATGTCTCACCCGTTTTTTAACTCTATAAAATCTCCAAAAAATGTTTCAAAAATAATAAATATCATCTAATACAACGCTTTTTTTTAATTTCTTTTAAGAGTTTATATGAATTGAAATGTGACGTTATTTGCTTCAAAGCAAACTTTTGCAAAACTGTCAAGCTGTTACCTATTTAATTGCTTAAAATAAGCTCATTAATGACACATTGGAAGAAAAATTTATGAATAAAAATTAGTATTTTTATAATTAAAATTGAACAGAATTTTCGTTTTCAATATTAATATATTTACATTTTTAAAGTATTTTGTCAGTACTGGTAAATAAATTAACAAATGAATCATAAATTGCGATAAGAATTTACAGATACTTTAATAAGATATAATTTACATAAATAAGAAAAATATAATGTCAGAAGATCACTTAAGTAGAAAAAAATATTACTAATCTCTAAAGAAAAATTAAGCCAATTATGAAAGAGAAAGTATAACGAATTTAGAAGTAATCCTTAAATACTTGACCGAAATAATAGACGGGATTTTTTGAAATTAAATTGACGGGCACTTTAACAATTTAAATAACAATTAATGAATACGTTTATTAATATTGGCGCAAAACAGTACAAAGGTAAAATGAAAATACATTTTTGGTCAAAGACATCCCAAAGAATTGGAAAATACAAATTCGAAAAAAAAAACAATTTTTACATGCAACAATCAATTTCATCAAAAGTTTATTGGCATGAGTATTTATCAATGAGAGAGGTATAACAAAGAAGTAAAAGAGAACATCTTTTATTCATTCAATAAATTGTAATCAGGTGATTTTTTCTTACGTATCCATTTATAATTAATTCTTTTTTCTAGTCGAAACTTACTAGTAGCGAGAAGGACATTATTTTTATTTACACGTTAAGTTTATTTAAATACGAGCGGTTTCCAAATTAAGACATCTTGTTTTGGTATAGCAAACATTCTTTGTTTTTTTTATTAAATAGTCGAATCATTGTATTAAGATTTTTTAAGTAGAACTAACGAATTTTTGTTTTATTTATTTAAATATAAGCAATTAATTTTCATTTCAACAGAATGTTCACCATGCATCTCTAATACACTTTATTACGAGATGTAAAAATGGCTTTCATTAATTTTTGCTTCAATTTTGTCAGCGTACAAGTTTTTTTTCATCCAAAAAATTCTAATATAATCACAAGGTTCGAAACTATGAAAGAATATGGTATCAAACACTCGTAATGCTTCCTGTCTGTTGATTGGTGCAAGCATAATTTTTGTTACATATACATAAGAATGTTAACATAAAAGGTAACTGTAATATTTGTTGAAACGTGGAAAAAATGAGTTTTTCCACTAATTGTTTTTCATTTTCTTTTAAATATTTATCTTGATTCCGTAAACGTATTTTTTTTATTATAAGACCATTTCTTATTTTTATGTAATTATTAATATACATCATATTTTGTAACATTTTTTTTAACTTATTGATTGAATTGCGTTTACTTAGTAGCAATGTATTCCAGCTCAACAAAATTTATAAGATGTGTAGTTGATAGCTATTCCGGCATAATTAAAATCTGATGAGGGATAAACCGAAATAGCTAACCACTTATAAATTTTATTGAAATAAAATACATTGTTATTTTATCACTTTGTTATGTAAACTTATTTATAAAATTTATTGGAATTTTAACTCATCATTTTTTATTTTTTTGTATTATAACCATCCAATTCAGTGTACAATTTTTCTGAATCAATTTCCGACCCAGAGCTATTGTCTGCATATTTAAACAAAATGTTACCATCGAAGTCAGTGCTTTTCAAGCTGGGGGCCACAATTTACTTTATTCATTTATTTTTTGTTTGTTTAGAGAAGCCGTAGCATGAACAGGCTTTGGAAGCACTATTTCAAGAAATCAAGAGCATAAGTGATGCAGAATGCATTCAGTGGAATATTCTCACAAGTAGACAACATTTTTTCCGTATTTTTGATCTTGATAGTAAATAATAAAAATATGCGTAATATAAACTATGAAGAAAGGCATTTATATAATTGCAATAAAGCTATTGAATAATTTTTTATATCATTTTTTGATATGAAGCTAGGCATAGATGTTTTAGAATCACTACCACCCATCTAGTCCTAAAATAGGGCCTATCAGAAGCTTTTCTCGTTGAAGAAAGTTTTAATGGTTAATAAGGTGACAATGTCTTCTGTTTATAATCACTCACATACTCATTGACATTCACTAGCTTTTATTATGAATTACTCTCGGAATTTTGCGCAAGTTGTGTTGTGTGTTAAAGACAGAAAGGACAAACATCTTGAAAATATTAAATTTAATTGTAAAGTCTGTTTTCATTTTGTATTTGTACCATCGAACAGTTTCTAAACGAATTAAAAGGCTCAATCGTTTGTATGTCATGTATCACAGTCTATTATTTCTAAGAAATAGAGAAAGTCACTCATATTCATTAAACCCTCACAAAAACAATTGTAAATTTTATTGTCTGGGGCATTTTACATTGCGATATGGTTGTATTTTTCCACGGCAATACACTTAAAGCGCTTAAACAGTTAATGTGTCGGGATTTGTCGTCTGCGCGCTGGTAAATGGCGCTGCCCGGGCGAGCTTTCCCCCCGAAGCCTCCCGATAACCTCACCTTCCCTCCTCCCAGGGCTTTCGCCGAAAGCCTCCGAGAGGGGCTCTCACCCGCGGGGCTGGCGGACGCCCCCGCATTTGACTCGGATCGCTTCTGTGTGTACATACATACCTTGGAAAAAAATCAACATTTTCATATGCCCCCGTACATTTTAATTTGATTAACATTTCAGAAATGAAAGCAAGACGTACTCTAACTGATAAAAAATGTTATTTCATAACTAAGCCATGAAAAGGAGCTGATATTAAAATGCAAATGATTTCGCATGCCTCGGGTACGATGACTAAAAACGAATTCCAGATCAAAGTTGACGAAATTTCTTTATTCTTTAAAAAATATTCTGTACTCCAAACTTAGATTTTCTTTCATTGGTGGGTTGGCATCAAGTCAATAAAAAAATAACGCTTTTTATTTCTTTAAAGAAAAAGACGATATTAATATATTATTTCAGCTGTCTCCTCTCAATTTGAAACATATAGATTCTTAATGAAACAATCTTAAAAGAAGTTTTTCTACTAGAACTACCGGTAAGAAACAGTTATGAAGGATATGACAATAAAATGATAAGCTAATCACTCACACTTCACTGTGATAAATTTGTTGGAAAGAAGAATACAAACGTTAAAAAAATCCATCTTTTTGAACAACAATCTATACATTGATTGAACAATCAAATAACGAAACTGGATCAGATTTTTATTTTCAATATTTGTCACAGTAACATATTTTTTCTACTTTACTAGGCACTTCACAATGCATTTAATGAATAGAACCGGTTTCGCCTATCGCGAGCAATATCAACTGATGAGACATAAATTAGAAACAAGAATAATTACACAAATTAATTTTTTTTATGAAATGATCAAAATCGTTTACGCTTGACACGAGCTTTTGAGAGTGATCTTGACAGCTTTTATGTAACTTAAATTCGATTTTTAGTAAGATATAAAATCAAGATAACGATTTTTTCCTCGCTGCACGAATAGTTTAAAAAATCGTTAATAGATGTTTTCTTTGTGTTAAGTTGATATTCTTCAAAAATAAATATTATTTTGAATTTAAATTTTCATCGGAGCTTTAAAATATTATCAACTCTTCTATTAAATTTCTTATCAGATATTGTTTTCGAGATATTCACTCGTTACAAAAAATAGAGAATCGCTTTCCGAAGTAAATAAAATCTGAAGAAACAAGACTGATTTAACAAAATTATGGGGAGGTCTTTCTTCAGCAGTGGATCGAATATTATTAATGGCCATCGTATCAAATGACAGAAAGCTTTTTACATTTTATTAGGTCATTTATTTTCACCGAGACCAAGCAAATATTAAATAGCTATTTTTGTTTGTTTTTGTATTGAGCTTAATTTAATTATTTTGGGGCTAAATTTCTTATTCGTTTTGGCAAAAAAAAAACTACTTGTTTCGGTCACGTGTTTATTTTATAAACATAGAAAAAATTTGATAGAAAGATGTTTTGTATCATTATCATACTTGGTGAAAAAGCAAAGCACTACAAGATAAAATCGAGCTTAGAAGGAAAATAGTTCTTCGATGACAAAAAATTCAAAAATTTAGATTTCTAATTATTAACAACCAATGTCGTGATAGTATCAATTAAAAGAAAGTTAGTTTTAAATAATGAATGACTACGCACGATTAAGTGTGGCTTCTAATAATGGTAGCTATGACAGTTTTAAGTGATAAAATTAGTGAAAAAATTTAAAGTTATTTGAATAAACTATTTTCTCGCTGGCATGGAAATGAAATACTTTATGAAAATAATGTACTGAAATATTGCTACTAAATGAAATTATAATCATATTAAAAAGATGTATCTGATTTCAAATTTGAATTGTTAAAGCATTGTACGATGTACTGAATTTTACATCCACATGCTTTGTCACTAACGACTCGGGTTTCGTCTTTCGGCATCTTCAGGGATTCTATAACACGGATGCAACATAACTGAATAACTGTCAGATGATGACTGAAGATGCCGAAAGGTGAAACCGGGGTCGTTAGTCACAAAATATGTGGAATCGTACAAAGTTGTAACAATCAAAATTCCATCAAGCACCTTCACTCGATATCATAAATTGCATCTGATTTCAGTGATAAATTAAAATGATTTTTTTTTTACATGATCATGTGGAATTTTATTTATTGATAGTATTTAATTTTACATATTTGATTGAATATATTATAAAAGCATTTTTTTAACTGAAATAAACTGATACTTATTGGTTTTTGCTTTTCGACACCACGATAAATTCACGGCAAATATACGTTCCGGTTGATTTATATAAAGGTTGAGGTATATATATGCATACTTGAATGTTCTCGGTCATATATGTATACTATCTTAGTAAACATTTCGACTTACAATTATTTCAAGCGAGTTTCATCTCTTGTACGGTTTTTCTTCCGTGATACGCTATTTTCGTAAGCAATATGTTCGAAGAACAAACAACACAAGACACGCTGTCCCGTAATATCACCCGCGCCCTTCGCGCCCGAGGCTCGAGCTTAAATTCGCCAAGCACTTCCTTAGCCTATCAAATCAAACTAACTTCAAGACAATCGTTCCTCTCTAACGATCAAAGTTGTGCTTTGTTTTTGCGCAATTTTGTACATATTTAACGGCTGGCAAGTTTTGCAAGTTGCTTGTACAGCGTTTAAAAGCGAATAAACAAGTGATTTCATTTGAATAAAGTACAAGATAACGTGTAAAGTTTTATTGTTTTAATCGATTTCTTTCCCCGTCTTTTGAACGGACCATGGCCTTAAAGTTTCCACCTTAAAGAATCCGAGTATTCAGATGAGTTCTTAAAGTGAGCAAAACTCGTTCGATACAAAAGTTTCTCAGTTTTATTTTGTACTATAAATGTTTTGTATCCAGTTTTCATATTACACAAAATATGTTTTCATAAAAAAAAGAATGTTGAAAATTCTTTAAAATTAATTATCATTCGTTCTTTATTTATTGATTGAATTGGCATTTACTTGATAGAACTCCATTATAATACGGTGAAAAAATAGCAATGTATTTTAGTTCTACAATTTTTTTTATAAGATATAATTGATAGCTATTTCGGCTCACGCCATCGCCAGAGCTATTATGTATTCTTAATCTGATAAATAAAAAAATAACTACTTTATCGTCAAGTCATCAATGATGTTGATCTTCTAACTACTCAGTTACATGGTCAATAAAACGAATTCCTAAGTAAACACTTTCATAAATTGGTTTAGAAAAACATTTGTTTTTCCTGTGATTTTTTTTTGTTTCTACTAAAACACCGCTCAGTTATATGTTTGCGACGTAGACAATTCGACGAGTCGATTCAATGAGTGCTCTTTTGCCTCATCCTTAAAATGAAGTTTTTTTTCTGCAAAGACGAATCGAGATTAAACTATTGACGCACAAGTAGTTTAAACGTCAGGTCTTTCGTCATATGTTGGTTATGGAACTGAGTGGGGAAAAAATTCTTTGTAGATATTAAATTGTTTTCAAGATTTATGTTTTAATAAATAAAAAAAGATTGTGAGAGTTTGTTAACTACTAGTACGGCACTTTTACAATCTGTCTATCATTATTATTATATTTTTTGATAAAGAGAGATTCAGCTACTGCTCATTATTATACTTAATAACAAAAAGCTCTCTTGCAAAAGTTTCTTTTCAAATAAGATACAAAAATAAGTCATTCGCTTAAAATTTTGAGTACTTTTGAACTGTTTCCTAAAACAAACTACATTTCACAATGATATACGAAATGTTTTTAAATTATTTACAACATAATCGTAGAAATGTCTCATATAAGACGAATAGATATAAATGGCTATGCATATATTCATTTAAAAATGCATTAAATTAGTAGATAAAAAAGTAAATCTTTTGTGATAATAAGGAAATAATAAAGTTTAAAGTTTTTTATGTGTTTCTAGTTCGTTTTTAAACATAAACACATCTTTGTTACAGGAAGTTTATCATGCGCTTGTTTTTTACGTTGAGATAAAGCACGTTTTCAAAATTATTATTGTTGATATAAATTATATCTCACTTTGCTAAAATTATATAATAATTTGTAATTAAACGTGATTAACTTTTGTAGGGCCACAATCCTAAATCACTTTGCCACGTCTGGTAAGCGAGCAAGAAACCAGCCTTTCCGCAAAGTTGTACGATCCAAGGAAGCAGTGTTTCCGTACAAACTTTGTTGCGTCAGGGAAGTAACTGATTTGGGTATTTATCTTCGTTCGCTTCTTCCGGCAATCTTGAACATAAACTTGCAACGCGACTCTGAAGTGTCTCTCAAAACTGAAAGCATGCATTCAACTATAAAACTAGACGTGCAGTGATCGTATCACGACTTGATGCGTTTGCTGCGTCTGACAGGATATCAATAACTTTAAAATGTCTTGGGATATAATTTATGATGTCTATTGAAGGTGTTTGATGGAATTTCAATGTTACATTTTAATTGTTACAAATTTTTACGATTCCACACGTTTCGTCACTAACGACCCGAGTTTCGCCTTTCGGCATCTTCAGGCATTCTATCACACGGATGCAACAAAACTGACGTAAAATAAACAGTTGGCATCATCTATAAACCAAAGTTATTAATTACAGGAAAACACTTACCCCAAGGCAAGCAATAAACTGCAGTTAAAACAAATTTGATAATACTAATCCAATAATAATTAACACAATTGCCCGTCACACAACTTTCATTAACGATCCTGTTAATGAGTCATTCTCAAACGGGTTTTTCAACAAATATTAATCAATTAGCATTAAATCATTTAGTGATGAAAAGTTTTGATAGTAGCTATCTCTATATAAAAAAAACATTTAATTGGTATTGGGATATCATGAAAAAACCAAATAGTACAACTTTAAGCGAAAATTTGTTTACCATAAAAGATAATATTTACATGCTACGTGTTCTTTAAATCCTATATTATATGATATCCTTATTCAACCAATATAAAAAGCCTCAAATGAATCTCACTATAAGAAGTAAATACCATTTTGGTAACTCAATATTGTATTATTTATTGATTTATGGTCTTGTATGTGACATTATTAATTAACATTCTCTAAATTATGTTTGTAGCGTTGTTGTAAAAAATTCGTGTTACAAAATATTTTAGAAATATTTATATTATTATATATAATAGACTTTCAATGTGTTTTTATAATTGGTTTAAAATTGTAATTGTGAAAATATTGTAAGAAAATCGTGTTTACAAAATGTACTAAGCTACGCATTGAGTTTGATTCGATCGTTTGTGAATTTATTCGTTATCTTCGAATTGAAAGATTGAAATTAATACAATCTCGGAAGTACATATTGACAAATTAACTAGAAATTTGGAACTGGAAGCCATAAACAGTTCCGACAATTAATAAAAATGAGAATATATATTATATAAATAAAGATATTAAATCCTTATAATGTATAAAACTTAAGGTTAAAGGTCAAAAGTGAAACATGAATCAAATCAATAGTTATTGAAATGATAATATTTTTTTTTTGTTAGTAAGTAATAAGGTTTCAATGAAATTCGCAATAAATCATGTATTTTCAGGTAATCCGTATTGCAAAAGTGTAAGTGCATGTTTAAGCAGTAATCTCGTTAAATTCAAAGCAGTGACATCTATGACAGTTCGCATTTGAGTGTAAAAAGAAAATAAACCTCGGAAACGAAAACAAAGCCTTAAATTTAAAAACGATTTTCGTAGCATATCTAAGAATACAAAACAAACAAATTCAACATATTTTAATCATTTAACAAAAAAAGTTTACACTTTTTACGTATAGTTAGTAAATATGTAAACAACTTACGAGTTGTTATCTTAATGGTTGAGATGTGCATTATGTTTGGGAAACATTGAAGACTGAGGAGAGTGCAGAGGCTGTTTCATTTGGAACAATGTTGGTATCATATATTATTCTCTGTTATTCAAAAGTTAGTGTGCATTTTCTTGCTAGTAACTTAAATAATCTTGTGCATGCTAAATTTAGTGTCGTAGAACGGATGTATGAGGCGTCCAAAAGCCAAACTGATTTGATTACTTGGTAATGGTATTAAATTAAGGATTCGGTAGTTTATTTTAGTGTATCTAAAAATATTACCACTAAAGAACAATTAACGTGAAATTGCTTGTTTTTAAGTCGTATATGAAATGAATAAAAGTGACATATCAACGTTGAATGTATCGGTACTTTGACTGATTTCTGTTGTGACACGAGTGAGTATAAAACAATATTTGGCTATTATATATTTGTATGGCTTCATATGGTTTTTACTTTGATTTATCAGAACATGTTTTATAAACGATACTTATCTAATGGCTTACAGGCTAATTTAAAATTATTTTTGTCATATTTTGATAAAAATTTGGTGTTTGTTTTTTTTCACCTTTTATGATTTGTTTATGTAATACAATATCAAATTGATGTAGCGTTAAACATTATGATGCATAAGCATCAACATCAAAGTCTCCTTCATTTATTATGTATAGACTTTTTGTATTTTTAATTTAGTTTTTAATAGGCGTAAGTTGCTGCAGAGCTGAGCAATCCTCAATGACAACTTGCACAATAATTATATTTATCTCTTAAAACACTACATTAAGACACTCTAAATTATAATTTAAATATAAACTGAAAAAGATCCAAACCATTAATTAGCCACAGGTTCACTGTAATATCATCGTCTTATAATACATCTTTTAATAATCTTACAATCATTCTAAAGCTCTGCAGCCGTGATAGATCATTAAAAAAATGCAAAATGAGTATCAGCTGCTTGGAAAATAGTGAGACTGAATTAAAATGTTTTTTCAAGAAATGATGCACCACTTATACGTTCTATGATACAAACAATACAATTTTGTGGAAATATTCCGTCACTGAGTTCTAGGAGTTTGATTTTTTAACAATTATTTGAATGAATTTTTATAATAAATTTGTATGTAGTATTTTATTTTCATAGTAATATATTCGAGTCTTTTAATCAAGGAAACATGGTAGCAATTGTCGATCAAAAAATGTAATCATTGAACGTTTAAATAAGTAATAATTTTCTGCAATTCTTCTAAAATATTCAGACACACAAAAACAAGGTATTTCATATAAAAATAAGCTTTTTATGTAGCTTTCTATGTTGGCACTTTAAAAGCTCGAGCCATGTGATTATTGTGATTTTTCTCCACCCTATTGCGTCCATATATTCCACTTTGAGAATACGTCTTAGCACATTCTCCAAGTAGCCGAATAAAACGGCACTTCCAAGCGGAAGCGGACCTCGGGGAAACCCAATTGACGAAACAAAATGCGCACGTTCGTAAAAGCTGCATGAGTCCCTTACAAGTGAAAAGTTATACGTCAACAATATGAGCTTTACAACAACTGGTTTATGACACAGAAAATATTAATACAAAAAATCTTACGAAAAAGCATGTCTAATTTCAAAGCTCATGTTTTCATTAGTCACAAATACCATATTTTATAAAATTATCATTTAAAAATTTATTGATTGAATTGGCATTCACTTGGTAGAACTCCATTATAACACGGTGAAAAAATAGCAATGTATTTTAGTTCTACAAAATTATTTTTAACAAATATAGTTGATAGCTATTTCGGCTCACGCCGATAGTTCTGACGATGGCGTGAGCCGAAATAGCTATCAACTATATTTGTTAAAAATAATTTTTTAGAACTAAAATACATTGCTATTTTTTCACCGTGTATTTAAAAATTTGTTCATTGCGAGAATTTTAAATTATTTTACGAATATATCCGGTCTTTGTTTATCTTTGACTTAAAGAGTAAATTTCTATGCTTGTCTTTTTGCATCATTATAGCTGATTACAGTGCGTCAGTTCATTTTTCCACCGAACAAATCGAATAGTGGTATTCAAAGCATGTTAAGTGGAACCCCTGGTCGACTGGTGTTTTCGCGAGTCAAAATAAAAAAACATCTTGTCAAAAAGTTTACTTTTCATATACTATTGTTGATTTCTTTATGGTAACGCTAAGTCAGAAGACTTGTTAATGGCGAAAATGAAACAACTTATCGATATATCAACAAATTCGTAGTCTTTCCATATATTAAATATACACATTGATCTGTTTTCAATATTATTTTAAGATATATTTTTCTAAGGAGTTCTTTGAAAAAAACTAATATTTGTAAAGTTTTCGCGAGTCAGTGTTTGAAGACAACTGTTTAAGAAAATCATCAGTGGTCATCCAGGACAAAATCAATCTAGTTTGCACAAAAGACAGAAAGCGCTTAAGCCTTTTTTGACGCATTTACAGCACATGTTCAAGCTAAGCAAGCGTTTCTACTGTGTAATAAAAGTGAACAGATCAAGTACGCTGTGGTGGGTATAATGTTTGGTCATAGGAAATTTAAAAAAAATGGCAACAGAAATGCCAAATCAATTACAGAATTGATAAAAACAAAAATATATTGAGTACCTGATCACATAACTCTGACTTTTTGGTTGGTACTTCTTTCTATTTGCTTGAAGAAAAATATTTTATGTATTTACCAATAATTACATTAACCAAAAAGTTGAACGTTACTTGAGTTAAAAATGGTTACTTGAATTAAAACTAGAACGTAAATATTACAATAATTGACTTTTCAAAAAGATTTAAAAAAAAAGAGAAGACATTGATATCTGAATAATAAGGATTATTAATAAGTTCGTGAGCTTCTTGTTATGCAGTGATTTCAAAAATAATGAATTCACTTCTTTTCAATGTGTAAAATATTACTTATTGGAAGAGAGGCATTTCATTGAAATATTAAATCATTATCAATAATAATACTGACTTAATTTTAATAATACCAAAAAAAAGAAACATTTACATTTTTACCGCATAAAAATGTAACAACATAACACGACAATAACAAAATAGTACTCAATTGTATTAAGAACATCATACAATTTACGTGAATTATATTCAATTGTCAAAAAATGTAAATTTATCAAAACAATATGACTGTGTCATCATTTTCCTACCTCAGTTGGATTTTCCACGACCAAGAGAGAAAAGATTCACTTTTACTAACACGCTGCGTATAAAAAAAAAACACTGCAAGGTTCTAACAGAGTAATGGCACGGACGTTTCAGGACAGGGTCGCCGAGTATTTTAAAGGAAGAAAGGGCATCTAAGGCCCATATATTGTGTCATAAAACCGACAAAAGGACACTTTTTGCTAATATCGCAACATGAATGCAATTCACTACAATATAATAATAAAAAACGGAAAACCACGAAACTCTGTTTTTCGAATAAGTCCGTTTTATTTTCTTTTTTTATTACGGAACTAAAGCCGACGTTATGTAAATTTTTGAGAGAATAGATATAATAAAATATTTAAGTATCGATTCCAAAGGCGTTATATTGATATAAAATTTTGCGATCATTTTGAATAGTTGTTCATAAAATTACCAATAAACTTTCTTAGATCTAATTGTATGATTTGCATGGTTAAGCTAGTAATACTCAACCTGCGGTACAGATCAATCATAATCATCAAATAATTTTCATACATATCTAGTGATTTCAAAGCTTTAGGTTCCAATAAGTTTGTAAGCAAGCCATCGGGGTCTATAACGAATCTCACGGGTTCATGTACAAACAATTTTTTTTTGATTGATTTTTTTTCGATGAAATTGATGTTTGTGATTTCTAGCAGCTTTCTCTCTCACCATTCCAATCCTAAAATAACGGGGCACAGTAAAAGTTATTAGTCAGTCACTAGTTCTGTCCAAGTCCTTTTTTATATCCAGCAAATAACAAATAATATATAGCAGTTTGTGTTAAAAAAACGTTTGTTAAAATACTTATTTTAGAATTCCATAGACTCCACATAGACAAATAACTGGATAACAAATATGATATGTAATTAATGATAATTTTAGGGTTTTCTATTAATATTTTACTGCCAATTTTCAGAATACAATCAAATCAGAGGTCATTAAAACTATGTCCGATATATACATATTTATGTTAACGTCTACTCTTTAACTGAGTAATTTCATTTGTGTAAAAGCAATACAATTAGGCTTACTGTCATTTGAGTATTTTACATCCGTATGATAGAATGCCTGAAGACGCCGAAAGGCTAAATCTGGACCATAAGTTACAAAACATATATGTTCGTTATAAACAATATTATATTATATGTCATATACAAAGATTCAACAAATCAAATTTAGATTAACTTAACTCATTCCCTGCGAAACCGTTTAAACTTTAAAGGATATTCCAACACCTAGTCTTCAAAAATGTTTCAGGACAAATCAAGCAATGCATTAACTCAAAAAATTAAGGTTTTAGTCACTGTTAATTCATATATTTTTGGAAATCAACTATCAACACAGAAAAGTCAGTCGTCTCAACAGTTGAGACGTTAGCAGTCTGAGGGTTAAAAAAGTTCAACTTCTGACATCAATCATGACAATAGTTGACAAAAAAGATAAAAACTTAAATGTTATCAACGTCTATGTATTTTCGGCTACTGATTTAAAGTATATACCCTTTGTTGAATGCTTTCAAGATTCTATTCAGTGTCTTAACTTTCTCCCAAGGCGTCTTTTGCGAAGTGAAAAGTTCATCAGGTCAACATGTATATATTATATATAAGGTAGGCTATTTTCATTAAGAAGACATCTAGTTTAGAATTTAACGTTAATACTATCAACTCTCAGGTTTTCCATACAAATTAAATCTATTCACGGTGCTATTTTAAACAATATTTTCTTTCCCTGTAGCGTTATAAATGTAATAATACAACATAATTGGGTTAGCTTTTACAGAAGCCAAATAATACATTGGAAATATTTCAGAGTATTTAAAAAAATAGTCAGTTGTCACAATCCCTTTGAATAATATGTTACTAATAAATAACTCACACATATCCATATTTTACACATCATCTCAAAAAACGTGTATTTCTTATGTTTTCTGTGAAGCTTATATCGACGATCAGTTATTTATCAATATTCGATATCAGCAAGATATTTACGCAAACATGTTTAACCATAAATAGCTCGCAGCGATTCCCAGAGTTAAATTGTCATGGTATTTCCTCAGCGCGCTGAGCCTCGAGTGAATTCAAATCGTTATTTGCAAAACATGTGGCGTCAATGAAAAATCTGTTGCACACTTTTGATCGAAATAAAACACATCTGGGATTTTAAAAGTAACTACAGAATCATTCAAAAAATATATACTGAATACAATAAAAGTAATTGAAACTTAGTATGGTTCCACAATTTTAGTCAATAACGACCCGGTTTTCGACTGTCGGTATCTGTGAATAAATTAAAAAATATGTTTTATTTTGTCATATTAATCAAATATTTATTGACATGGCGTAAAAATTATAAAGCGTAGAAAATTGCCGACGTTAGTTTAATATAATGATCTTTTGTAATACATATTGACGTTTAAAAAGAATTTATATTTTATGAAAGTCAAAAAAGCAAATGAGGTATTTTGTAAAAATAGAACATAAAGCAAATTTGAATAGTTACAACATTGCACAATTCCACATGTTTTGTCACCAACAATCCGGGTTTCGCCTTTCAGCATCTTCAGGCATTCTATCACACGGATGCAACAGAACTGACGATATGTCGAAATGCGAAACCCGTTTATCGAAGCCTGTGGTTTTCTGTAACTAATACCTTTGGTATATAGACGATGCTAACTGTTTATTGTGTGAAATTTGGAATCGTAAAAAGTTGTAACAATTCAAATTTGATATTGAAATTCCGTCAAGCAACTTTAGTCGATATCATAGAAGCATAAAGCATTAATCACTTTTAAGGAATTAACAGTCCCTTTTTGATAGAAAGGCATGATATTTTAAATAATAAGTTAAGTACATTTAGTAAATTCAAACATTAAGTAAATTCAATTTATGATATCAAACATAGGTGTCAGATGGAATTACAATATCAAATTTTAATTGATGAAACTTTGTACGATTCCGATTCGAAGTGTTTTGTCACTAACGACATGATAAACCTTTTGGAATTTTCATGCATTCTATCACACATTCTATTATCGTTTTTATGATATCTGTGTGATAATATGCGTGAAGATACCGAAAGTTAGTGACAAAAAATTTACAATCGTACAAAGTTTCAACAGCTTAAATTTGATTAAGTGAATCACTAACGTAATATTTATAACTATTTTAAGCAAATCGACCAACTGTATATTTCTGACGATTTGCACTTTTAGTGCTATACTGAATAATTTGAATTGAGCTGTGTAAAGCGAGCTCCGATTAAATCAATACAATCTCCAAAATAGTGTGTTTTTAAAGCTGTTTGTAATAAATATTTATTCACTGTAGCTTGGTGACTGAATATCTTTCAAGTTTGGCTAATATATCCATTTACAAAGTCTTACTTCAAATGGATACAAAAACACGGAAAACGTTGCGGCAGTCTTTTTTAATCCGGGCACATCCACAGAATAGTCTGATAGAGTATATACCGTAAAAGCTCTCATCGTACAGTGACTAGGGATTGCAAAATCAGTTTTCTACATTAGAATCTGTGAAACCGGGATTTTAGTCTTGTGTTTTAATACTAGGATAAAAGGATTGAAAAATATTCTATATTTTGTTATGACGATGAATTATGAAATATTTATTTAGTTACACGGTGAAAAAATAGCAATGAATTCTAGTCCTACAAAATTTATAAGGTATATAAATAACTATTTCGGAAATGAAAGCCGGAAAAGATATGAATTCTATTAGTTACATATTTTGTAGAACTAGAATACATTTTAAAGGTGTCAACTGTCACTTCTTGACGGAAAGGCATGATATTTTAAATAATAAAAAAACATTTTTTAGTACTTATTTACACAATATATTTTTTGATCAGGATCGGTTTCGCTCATCGCGAGCATTATCAACTGATGATTGATAGAATTTTTTAAAAAAAGATTTCAGATGATCATGCTCGCGATGAGCGAAACTGGTCCTATATAAAGAAATATTGATTTAAACTTTACGAATTGCGATGCCGATTGACCGTCATTAATATTTCACGCTTTTAAAATTTCAATTGTAAATTTAAATAAACCATATTTACGAAAACAATTATTGAAAGATTGATTCGAGTGACCCATTTCTATACCCGAAAATCAGAACTGATTCCGCCAATTGCAAACATTGCCAACCAAAATCGTGATAAAACTCTATTGAAAAATATTGAATGAAAATAATTATATCGCATACTTAAATTTAAAAAAATGTAATTTTTGATATCGACTGAAGCTGCTTAATGGAATTTCAATATAAATTTTGAATTGTTAAAAGTTTGTACGATTTCACATATTTTGTCACCAACGGCCCGGGTTTCGCCTTTCGGCATTTTCAGGCATTCTATCACACGGATGGAACAGAACTGACTAAAAAATGTACATAAAAACGACACGGCTGTAATAAAATAAGCAACATTAATAAACAGCCGATTGGTGAAGTAAATATATTTTTATTTGTCTATCTTTTCCGTATCGGAATCGTCAATGTGGTTACCGGTATTGTTAATCTTTTATCGCAATCCCTAACCGTTGGTAGAAAGCGTCAGGCAGCACGCTGTGAGTCCTTTCAAATAAACACCTCAATACGTGTGGCCGTAAGTTTCTCTTCGGGGAGCCAACGATAAGCTCAAATTTAAAAGGCACTTTGTCACAATAATATTTCCGTCGTAATGCGCTCATTTAAGTGATACTCGGTGAGGCGCTTCTTCGTTTGTTGGCTTTGCACTCTTGACTTATAATAGAATATCGATAAACTCTACGGGAAGACGATATAGATAAGTGAAGAGTATTCGAGCGCCATGGATTATTAGAGTGCAAAGCTGGTAGATTTACAAAGTACAACTTTAGCGAAGCACTTAAGTCAAATAACTTAATAATGTGAAGACGTTATCAAAATGTAATAATCTACATAAACGTGACTTAACGCATACGTTGAAGTAAGATAATTGTATATTCATAAATCGTATCGTGTGTTGCAGGAATCCTAGTTCTTTTTACAATTTGTTACTCAGTTGCTCAAACTTTCTTTTACATAGTAAGTAGGGTTAAAAACTGCTCGTGGTAAGTCCTGTTTTCTTTAAAATTTTGAATGGGTTGAAGGAAACACGGTGAAAAAAATAGCAACATATTTTAGTTCTACAAAATAATTTTTAAGATTTAGTTGATAGCTATTTCGGCCCACGCCATCGTGAGAACTATGCTTAAAGAAACATTTGCTTATCTGTAGATATCAACTATCACAAAGGATTCTTAACGAACAAACAAATATATGTAGCAATGGCTATCATTGCTTAACCCTCTACGGAGAGCTGTTTTGTTTCCGTAATAGACTATTTCCGTTCCATATGTAAAATTTTTGATACAGCCACCTTTTTAGTTTCATTTACAATTTTTAGTTTTATTGCGAGCAAGAAACAAGCTAAGTCGTTAAAACAGGAGAGAAGATTTATTGTGTACCTTTTCGACACAGCTGTATATAGATAAGCAAATGTTCGTTTAAGCATAGTTGGCGATGGCGTGAGCCCAAACAGCTATCAATTATATCTTAAAAATATTTTGTAGAACTAAAATACATTGCTATTTTTTCACCGTGTTATAATGGAGTTTTACCAAGTGAATGTCAATCCAATCAATAGGGTGGAAGGAAGTTTTAAAGCGTCTAAAAAATATTCATACGAAAAGAATCGATAAATAAATAATAAGAGAACTCGTAAGATCAGTTACGTAAGCCAATGATGTTGACTCGAGTTAAATACTGTTTTTACAATTATATAATGGCTGACGGTAGATAATTACACAATGCTTGAGATGATTAAATCGACCTAGATCTTTATAATATAAATAAAATTTTGGAAGTATATTAAATGTTATAATGTATATATTTATTTATGAATTTGTAACTGTCGCTTCTTGGATAAAAAGCATAATATTTTCAATATAAAGCACACTCTTCAGTATTACTTCCACAATGTGTTTAATAATCAGGACCGGTTTCGATCACCGCGTGCATTATCGATTGATGATTTGATCCCGATGAGCAAAATAAATATTTTTATTTTTTAAATATAACATATGTTTCAATACTTATATATATGTCATATTTTATTTGAAAAGTGATAAAATAAGGTTAAGAATTTATGGTATCGATTGAAGGTGCTTGATGGAATTTCAATATCAAATTCAAATTGTTAAAATTTTGTCGATTTCACAAATTCTAATTCACGATTCATCATTTCGATTGCATCCTCGTGATAAAATGCATGAAGGTGTCAAAAGGCGAAACCCTGGTCGTTAAAAACAAAACATGTAGAATCGTACAAAGTTTAAGCAATTAAAGGTTAAAGAAGTTGTTAATATTTTTTTCTATGTGTAAATTTTATTATTTGAATGAAGAATATATATAGATTTTAAAACCTTGCTTTCATGAATGGAAAAATATTAAGCAAGATGAAATTTAAGCTGATTAGACCAATATTACGATTAAGTGTTATGTCATTCTACATTCCCTTAAATCATGATATTAAAAATAAATGACAGATAATCACGTGGATGACATTTAATCTTTCTTTTAATAACAATCATTATAAAGCTTCCTGGCGACACGAATACTCTACCATTTTTATCGATAGAATGTCAAAAAATACTCGACATGGCGTGTTACTCATAGTAACTTGAAAATTTATATTTGAAAGTAATCAATTTTCAATTTTATATCTGATAGAACCAAGACAGCAAAAAATATAATACATCTGTCACAGAAAAAGAACCGCGACAAAAGCTTCCCGAAAAGTTATTCAAATAAAAACTTTTCACCATATATATGAATTCAATTTAACGGGGACTTACCGAAACACACGTTCAGTTAAAATAAATATACATTTCTGGAACGCTTCGAAAAATTTCATGAAAGAATTGTTTTCAAAAAAAACAAAATATCACTCGCAAGAGCAAAAAAAATTTAGCCTTCATTCATCAAATGATAAAAAACAGAACAAACAATAAAAAAATCTATCTCCTTGGGAACGATATGCGAAGGGAAAAAAGAAAATTGATTCAAGAACGCGAGCGATTGGAATGGCTTAAGTATCGACCCTATTTTATTCCTGAGTACATTTTAAAAATACTTTACCTGCATAAGGGAAACATATTCAACCCTTAGGCAGTATAAATATTGCTATTGCTACAAACGGTACGGCAATACGAATAAATATCACGATGGCTACAAGTAGCAGCGAATTACTAAGGGTGGCTTTTGGACCCCAGCGGATATCTGGTGATCTTTGACTTTATATTTTTTGTGGAAATAATGTTGAATGATTGATGAACAATTTTTGTAGCATACGATTGAAAACTGACATCTAATTGATAGTTACGAGTTTTGTTTTATCAAATTTTATCTGTGATAAATATTTTCTTTAAATCAATGTCATTGAATTATATCATTTGGCGATTGTACAATAATGTAAAATCTGACCCATAGCTGGGTTGGTAATTGCTGATTTGATGTTGAAAACATGTATTTGAAAATCAAACAATACGTGCAATAAAATTTACTCATTTATTTTACCAATATTATTAAATTTGCTTTCTAAATAGCCTTTTTCAATTTATTATATCCTATTAATTATTGTGCGTGTTTAATAAAAATTAACATATTTATGTTTATGATGAATGAATTATTTCAAAAAAGCTAAAATTATCAACAATTAAAAGTATGGTTTTGTCTATGATTTCAAATGTTTATGGAATAAAATATCATTGGATAGTGTATGCACATCTACCATTTATTTAAATATAAAGTTTTTTTAACCAAAGAGTTTTTTGAACAGTACATCTTTGCCAGTTTTAATTGTCACTAATTCATGAAAACAACTATTATAAACAAACGTTTTTACATGAAAATTGTTAGTTATATAAAAAGGCACATATTCAATGACAAGATATTGAAATACGTACAACATTCTTAACGGATATTGTAAGTTATCAAATTTATTGAATTTTACAATATATAAGGGATGCAAACCGATTATTATCTGTCGACTGTGATTGAAAAACAAAATACAATTACGACAGAAATAAAATCTCTATATATAAATCAATGTATGTGTATCTGTTTGTCCTTTATGCATTACTACACCATTCATGTGATCGGTATGAAACTTTACAAATTTCTAGTGTACACTTCCGCAAAAGTTTTTGGTATATACCTTTAAAAATCTGTATTGTTACTTTTAACACTTATTAAAATTATTCACAATTAAATTATTTGTTATCATTTACTTGAATTTCCTAACTCTCAATCCCAGCAACGAGGGACGAGTCAGTTAGTAATAATAGTATATAAAAGAAACATTTTAATTCATTGCTCCAAATTTTCAAAAAAAATAGTTTTTATTTGTTATTGAGTAGAAAAATATTAAAGACGTTTCATAAAATAGCTGTTTTTGACAGTAATTTATCAAGGTAAAAAAAGAATGTCCAGATTAAAAGACGACCTATTTTAAAAGTTTCTCTCTCTATCTACATTCCAATTTCAGTATACAACAAAGAAGAATAAGACGAAAACATCTCCGATATTCAAGCTGTTGTTAGATAATCATAAATTGAATGAACCGTTCATAGAAGTATATGTTTATTCAGGCATATGTATCCTTGACGATGATTGCCGTAACCAACACACCAGCAGAAACATTATTGACAGCTTTTTTTGCGTCTAGCTCTCATCAGTAGTATTAAAAAATTGAGTTTGGTTTTCTTATATCATGATACCTTATTAAATTGCTTAGATACTGATATATAATAATTCACCTCACGACAGTTTTTCTCAGATTTTATTTTAATCGTAATAAAATGGTGAAAATATTTTTCATTGTTAATACTCTCAGATAATAACGAAAAAATAGCTCACTATTTTGATCGGCTGAGAGAAAGGGAGTTTTCAATAATTTTGGTATGAAATAAATTCAATAAAACCTTGAATTTATTTCAAAATATCCAATATGCAAATGAGGTTTTATAAAGCGAGATGATTGACCTATCCTAGCTGCGCAAGTCAGTTCGACTCTTCAATGGACCGCCCGACCACTTGCTGACTTGGTGAAAAATAAGGAGAATTACGAGGCATTTAAAATATTTTGGTGTCGTATGAAGAGTGAGTAGACCTGAAACTTTTCCATTGCATTGGAGGGATTCTTTTTCTGTGCTTTCTCTGCTACCAAGTCTTAGACAGTGGTTTTGCAGACACGACACTTAAAACACAAAAACCACTCGAAAAAATTGAATTGCTGCAAATTTGTACTAGTCCGTATGTTTTATCACTAATGACCCGGGTTTCGCCTTTTGGTATCTTCAGGTATTTGTCAGTTATGTTAGTCCGTGTAATAGATTGCCTGAAGATGCCGAAATTTGAAATCCGGGTCGTTACTGACAAAACATGTGGAATCGTACAAAGTCTCAACAATTCGATTTTTTTTATTGAAATTCTATCAAGCATCTTCAGTCGATATCGTCGACATAATTGCATAAAAACAATTCACAAAAAGTATAAGTGGATTGCACGAAAATAAAATTTTGTAGGTTAATAATTTGAATTTATTTAAATCATAACGTAGAATCGAAGTATATTTTTTTTAAAATTAGAAATGCATCTAGATCTTAATTTTCCGGAAAGAACTCAATTAGAATTTGTCTGATCGAAATGACATTTTTATGGAAGAGAAAAATAAATTCAATTTAAAATATCAATTCGTAACGACATTGGCTTCCGGCGACTAGGCGACAAGCGCCGTCGAGGCAGGCAGCGCCGCGCCGCCCCCGTCGAGGGAAATTCAATGAGGAACCGTAACTGCCGACCAACCTTAACCAGGTGCTATCGCAGGGCCGTAACGCGAACCCAATTTTTTCCCTACCGTAACACTTTGCCTCTTTATTGTTTCATATTTTCCGTGTTCCCTTCCACGGGCTGCTTACAACGCGTCTAAATTGCCCGTTCGGTGAGAATGGAGGGCTCTCTCTATTCAATTTTCGCTCATCTTACTAGGTTTAACAAGATGAAACATTGCTCTGTTAATAAGGAAAATTTCGCGGGGGTTGTTTATTTTTCCGAAGAACCTCTGAGGTGTGTTTTATGGTGGGAGAATTTTCAAGGGTCTTACGAGGCGGCTGTACTCTGAACAATATTGTATAATATTAATATGACAATAGCTTTCGTATGCTAAAATATATATTTAGAGCGTATGGTTGGTATATATTTGTATATTATATGCTTCCTTTTACCGTGGGTAAGTGCTTATATAATATTTGATATCAATTTCATATACGAAAGAAAAATTTTACTAGATATATGTTATTTCCGATGCGGGAAAAAATTATTGCGATTGAAAATATTTTTCTTAGAATTATTATTTTTACCGTAAATTAAAAAAAAGCTATGACGTAATTAAGTAAATTATTTTTATGATATTACAATCCCATTATTCCGTAAAAGACTAAATATAGTTCCAGAATTCACAGCAAATAGATTATTAATATAATTAGAATTCAATAGTTTCTGATAAGCAGTCTATTTATGTAATACTTTTATAATCAATATATTAAAACCTTATAAAACGTTTGTAAGTAAAGACACTCAAAATTTATTGGGTCATAACAGCCATGTTGTTTAAGTGACATCTGTCAAATTTGTTATCAATCGATAAATAGAGTATGGAAAATTACCGTAAAAAGTAATAACGTTAAAATACGTGTACAAATCATCAAATTTGGATACACATTCTGCACTAGTGATTTGAGGAAATGGAACTGGCCGCCGAGATCGTGCAATGTAAGGCCTTTAAATATCTTCTTGTGGAGTCTATCATAGTATCATACATCAAAAGTTTTTACAAAAAAGCCGCAAAAAATTGACGCCTTCAAAGTCAATGTAACAAACGCCATCTAACAAATTCAGCGGCTTAAATTTAAACAATGTTATATTCTACACTTCATTCCATATAATATACTTTGAAATGGTAAATAAAATGAGTAGATATGTAACAAACAACTTCTTTTTTATTGTCATTTGCAAAATTTTTTGGCATGTTTCTTGAACGGTCCTTTATTAGTGCTATAGTTTGCATTGTGTACGCTTAAACCAATTTTTATTAGTTTGTCTGTTTACATTGACATTATAAGTAATAAAAGAAAAAATAATAATTTCATATGAGTAATTCAAAGGACAAAATTACACTGAAATTAGGAATGAGCTTTTGGATAGAATGTTGTCATTGTAGACAGTTTATTTTTGGACAATCAAATTTAAACAGTTTTAAGATTTTCTCCAAATCGATAATTTACAATTTACCTGTTAATGAATTCTTCTTAATTTCACATATATAACGTTGATTGTGGTATTTTTTTAGCTTTTAGCATAACACTTAATGCCCGTACGTGAGGTTTTTATTTAGTCACTTAAGCTCTACTTTAGAATGACATCACATAACGCCATATTAAAAGCTCTAAGCTTATATTGAGCTTAAATTTGACGTTTATCTTGCCGGCACTAGAACGCAGTCAACCTGATCGCTAGGTGATTCCGGTTTTTTTGAATATTTTTTTCTATTATGAACAATATATTTCTATTGTGCATTTGACTAATTTATGACAAAATTGCGATATTTGTATAGATTCATTGTTGATAAAACATATCGTATACAATATTTGATTCGTATAGCTTAAATAAATAGTTTAAAAAAAGCTCCCTTTTAGTTTTTTTGAATTGTTACAACTTTGTACGATTCCACAAGTTTTGTCACTAACGACCCGGGTTTCGTCTTTCGGAATCTTCAGGAATTATATCACACGGATGCAACAGAACTGACAAACAATAAACAATAAGCATCGTCTATATGGCAAAAGTATTAATTGCAGGAAAATATAAACTCCAAAGGCAAACAATAAATGGTAGCTAAAAAAAAATTTATAATATCAATCTAATAATAATTAACACGATTGCCTGTGATAATTTTCAGTAACGTACTTATTAATGAGAAATTTTTGGAAGGGTTTTACCTTTTAGTTATATGTCGCAATAACTTTTATAAAAAATACGTTATAAAATCACTAAACAAATCAAAAATGTTATTGATTCTGAAGCAAAGCATTAACATTGCAATCAGAGATCTGACAAAAAATAATTTCCGACTAAATAAATTGTAAAATCCACC
Organism: Himalopsyche japonica; assembly: GCA_028555115.1. Classification (NCBI taxonomy): domain Eukaryota; kingdom Metazoa; phylum Arthropoda; class Insecta; order Trichoptera; family Rhyacophilidae; genus Himalopsyche; species Himalopsyche japonica. The sequence goes on from JAHFWJ010000012.1 coordinate 107,464, forward strand.
CGAACGAGTAGGTACAATTTTGAATACACCCTCTCTGTGAACTTGTCGTTTGCGCGTTTCACGAAACGTTATGAAATATCTAGAAAAATATATTCCACGCAAAGCGAATATTCATTTGTTTCTCCATTTCACTATTGTGTTTTTGTCAACCGCTTTTTACATCTGGAGTTTTCGGTTTAATTTCTGTACATTATTTAAGAGCGGAGCATTTTTTTTATTACATAATAAAAAAGAAAAAATAGACTCGCATGAGATGTACATGGACAAAGGAACTCACTTTATTTGTGCTTTTGTATACAATGTAATGTATAAGTACACTTAAAAAACGGATAAACTTCGGGCTATTAATTTGTATTTCTCCCGTTGTATTATATCCTTATACATTCAATTAAAAAGCTTCATTCAGGCAAGATAACTAATTATTTGCGAGGTCATAAAAAGCTTTTCATTTCTAAATTAAGGTTTTTCAAGTTCTCCTTCATCATTATCATTATCACCATCCTGAACTCAAGCAATGAAGATGGTCTGGTTTTTAAGAAATAACTTTAATTAATCTACATCTTTTATTGATATTTATGACTCATATCGATAAGCCTACTTATCGAGTGATTTTTCTGTCTGTTTGGTTTTGTATTTAATTGTCGAATTGTGATTTTTTTCTTATAATTATGTTACAATAGTAAGCTTATCAGTTAAGCTTTTCTTAGTGATATAAAGTTTCATGTATTTCTAAAAATTTTAATTGATTTTGATTCAAAAAGCTTCTTTGAACGATATTGAAAGTTCATAAATGTGATAATAATTATTTAACTGATAGATTTATTTTCATTGATCAAAACGTTTAAATAAAACCTGAAAAAATAATGTATGATGATTATCGATAATCAATATTTTTTTTTGCATAGTTGACACCATAAATCATGAATTTATGAAACTAAATTTACTCCCAGTATCAAGTTATTATCACTTACGCTAATACGATTCTGTTTGTCTAACCTGTATCGTGTGTTAAAGAGGTGTTGCAAACTGACAGACAAATATTACAATAAATACCATTATATTATATATGTTGCTAGAAAACAAAAACTTAATTTACGAAAATTAATATAAGGGTCTCAAAAAGAACATTCATTTAATACAGTATCTTAGACCTGATAGGAATCTAGATTATTGGTTTGGCGTAAGTCTTATAAGAAAGATAACATGTTTTATTGCAATAATTCTTCGAATAGTAAAAGTTTTTCGCAAAAATGATGGTCAATTGTCAACGTAATGAGATTCTCGTCTTAACTTTTTAACGTTGTGTAGTATTTTTTGTAGAAACTGAAATAAGCTCTCGTATGACAGTAGATAGAAAGTGGCATATATCGATAACGATAATAACAAATATAACGTGAAAGGTTTCTTTTTAGGGGAACCCAAATCCTCCGTAAGCTTTCTGATATTTTCTCAGAACATCCCGAAAAGAACAGTCGCTTAGGGAAAAAGACATTTCTGAACCAATGATAATGTTTGTTTTGAAAAACAACGAATTTCGATTAGAGGGCAACATGGGATGTACCAAACACACCCGAGTATTGACGCCAGACGGTCGTTCTATTGAATCAATAGGGTGACCCAAAATATCATATTTCTTCTCTCTTATACATTAATTTTATATACATAGTTTTCTAAGAATACAGCCTGAATAATATTAGCATAAAGTAATGACGGGTATAATGTTTTCTATACGCTGAAATTGAAATACAAAATTTACCCAACATAGCTATTGTTCTTGCTGAGTATTTAATATGATCACAACAAGTTTAACATAAAGGAAAGCTAACAAAATTACAAATCAGAACAAATTGTTATAGATATAAAATATGCTTCATAGTATGTTTGATATACACTCTAAATAGTATGAAGAAGATTTTTTATTAAAAGATTTTAAATATTAACAAAAATTGGAGAACCTAAAAAGGTATTGCAAATCTCTATTCACAAGATTTAATTTCATTTAACAGTTGTTATATATTTTGAGTGTTATCAGTGAGTGATTGAAATTGGATCTTAATTTGAAAAATCACCATAGTAAAATATCTTCTCTTCTTAGCACCGTTTGTTTTAACACGAAAAAACTACAATGGAAAGTATTCTTATATTCAAGTTACAATTGATTGTATTATTCAGAAGACACAAACATAAAATATGTGACTTAAATTTACTTTCTTAAATGAAATAAATTACTAGAAATAAAAAGCCTACTTTTAAAATAATATAATATTCTTAAGAATGGCTTATATTGTCAAATAATAAATGTTTGAATGAAAAAAAAATCTGCAAAACGGGTTCAAATGCAATTTGATGGCGTTATACAAAAAGGAGCTAACTACACTTTTGCATGCAATCGACATCTTAATTAAAATTGTATCTAGCATTTTTTTATCCAAAGGAATTCATTTTATTCTATAATGTAAACCACACAAAGAGTACAAAAAGCATCAGTTTATTGCGCTTTATATTAGTGTTATTAATTAATTATTGTAAATTAAGGTCGAAAGTAGTTGACTCTTTTGTGCATTAAGCCGTCTGTTAACATTAAAAACTGATGATAGTAGATTCAGCAAATCATCTAATTACGGTTAGTGTCTTGTATTATTTAAAGGCGGAACCTTATGCCTTCAATAGTTGTGAACTATTAAGTCTTATATAGGTCAAATAAAAACGTTTACCAAGAGTTCGAGAGTCTTGGCTCTTAAGCAACGAAAATCTATACATATAACGAATTTCCGGATGATATTCAAATGCAATGGCATTGTAGTTATTTGTAACTATTTAAGGTCATCATTTAAAGGTAAGTGAAGTGTCTTGGGCATTTTTTAGAATGCCGTCTAAGAGTGCAACATCATTTTTGTTTTGAATTTTCTTCAAATGCAACCGATTCAAAGTGCAATAAATTTTAAGATATGATTATTTTTGAACCGTTTCAGTGCATCGGAAAAAATGTATTGACTGTATATTTAATGTTATCGTAAGGAAGAATACGGTATATCTCTGAAATATATGAAAACAGTTGAAAGAGCCTAGTGTAAAAGATTTATATTGTGTACTTGTGAAATTATGTTCAAATTGTTGCTAAATTAACTCTCTACCGAAATTTTAAGAAGTTATCCTAAAATAAAAAAAAACAATTTTACTTGAATAATAAACTAAGAACAACATTATTGTATTTCAGAAGCTTCCAGAAATAATTTAATTTTTTAATGCTCAAGTTTTATTGCATTGAAGATGATTAAAAGTAATTTATTACTGCCATTTTCCGGGAATAAAAAGATAATAAAAATATGGCGTGCAGCATTATGTTTCAAAACGATTTAAGATAAAGTATATTTAACGTATTTTTTCTGCAGAAGAACTACGCGTGTTTGAATTTTTTCAAATGATAAAAAGATAAAACCTTATTGAGGAGATTGAAAAATAATACCAGACGGCTGGGTTATCAATCATTTTTACGTTAAATTATCAAAGGGTTCTTTTGTATAACTTTATTTTGAAAAATACCCTAGTATTTACAAAACCCACTTTGCAAAGTTTTTTTTTTATTAAACGTGTGCTTTTGTTTAAGCTTACATTAGAAATATGGATAGTTGTGATCAAATTACATTACAAGCCAAAGGATACTATTCTAAGAAATTTTATTTTTAGGTTTATTTATTTAATAATTTAAGATAATATTACTACACATAGTTTTACAGGAAACTTTACATATCACATTAACAATTTTTCAATCAATAAATTTTATCATTAGCGAAAAAAGTTGTGTGTTTTGGCATCTACTATCAATGTCAAGCTCATTATTCTCTCTTTATATTTTCTGACGCACAATAATGTATATTAGTATTCAAAGCCTACTCTGTAGACTGATGTAAGATAGTGAATAATAAAATTATCGAGATCTTTTTCAGTGATTTTTTATCTAATTTTCAAAATCCAGGTATGATAAAAGCCATGTTCTTTGACCAAATTTCAAAGAACTCTTTTCTTTGCCACTTTATACTCATCGATATAGATATCTTCAACTTTTGGTTGTTGGATTTGCGACATTGTATGTATACTACGATGGACAAATGATTATGTCCTAGAACACCACGTTACGTAAATTGTCATAAAAAAAATATCGCTTCTTTGCTCATTTACAATTTCTGCCAAAGTTGCTTGTAAGCTGAGATTTTTCGAGAGATGTGATTAGCTGTAGATTTTAAAACAAGTTTTTCTACACACCAATATCTCAGTATTGTTGTAAAATGCTTTTAAAGTTAATTGTGAATAATTAAACTATATGTGTAATTCATTGTTTTATGGTTAGTATAAATACATAAAATAATATTTAAAAAAGGTGTCAATTTCAATCAGAAAAGCACAGGCTTTGAAAGAATATCAGTTTTTGAAACCGAGCCTGACTAAATACAAAGAAGAATTTGTGAAACAAATTTACAGTGGTTATTTGAATTATAGGATATCAATTTAAATAAACATTAAAGCTGACAGAAAAAGAAAATTTAACAAGTGATATTAGACTGGGAAATTTGATGCTTAATAGTCGTGAGGAATATAATTATGAAGGTATAGACTAACGACCATTTTTTTACTTTGGTATTTTTTCCTTTGACACAATTTGGCTAAAAAATAAATGAATCAAAAGGTAAACAAAATCTTGGGTCCTCCTGTAGATTAGAGGAAAGAACAAACAGGGCCGTTGATGGCAAGATCAACGTTTGCCATAAAGCGAGAGTGAAAGTAAAATATAACAAGATTGAACAGTATATTTTCAAGATGACAAAGTTTAACAGGAATTTTTAACAAACTTCTCAAAGGAAATGTTAAAATTATATTTATTTATTCATATAAATTTTATCATAAATGAGAGATGCTGAATTAATGTTCTATAAAACTTTCAAAATCTTCGTTTTGATATATTATACGATCTTGCATGATCTTATTTTCCAGAAGAAACATAATAACTCCTTCATTATCTAAGCATAAAATCTGAAATGCTTCCGAAACTTTGTATGTTAAGAATATTGATTATTGAAATCATATGCTCGGAAGAAAAATTTGAAGTAATGTGTCATTTGTGCTAAAAACAAGCATTTTCATTTGTTTGAAAGTATATCAATGAAAATTATTTTGTTATATTCTAAGCTTAGCTATTCATACTTGAATACAAACGAGTGTTTCAATGAAAAAACATAATAACTTTACGAATAATTCAAAAATAAAAGATTATATACAAAACAATATTTTTTTTGACCTTAATAAATAAATTAGTTGTATAAACAATTTAAATAATCTAAAAATATTCTCAACAAGCTTCAGTAGAAATGATTGGCAGTCAAGCCTTTTGTGATCTTAATATAATTTCTAAAATTTTCCTAATCAAACAAAAATTGTTTCATTTATATATACTTTAATAAAGTTTTAAATAGCCTTACTTACTGAATGAAATTGATCTTGACGTACTTTTTTTTGCGTAAAATAATCAACCAAGTCAGATAATAGTCAGTAAATTATATTAATTGATTAGAACAGTGACTGTGGTTCAATTACATACATAAAATGCGTGCACATATTCATGTATATTTAACCATGTCTAAAGCACGATTTTTATATGCTAAATGACGGTTCAAACGAGTGATATAAAACATGTAGAATTGTTCAATTTAAATCTGAAATTGTTATAACAGATAATACACGGTATATAAATATATTTTAACATGAAATTTCCAGTGATGTAAAACCATGAACTGCATTGTGATTTATGACAGAATTTGAAGACTAAATGAGTATTTTTAGAAATGTGTTTTTCTATCACTAAGCTATTACGAGTACCAAAAGGAAAACGCTACCGTATTTATAAGAACAACAATGTAGTGCGGGAAAAAGCGCCACGCTTAAAGTTTGATAAATAAAACATGAAAGCATCACGCCCGCGCAGTAATTTCTGTTGCATCCCATAAAGAAAATGGAGAGGTGCATTACTATGAAAATGGGATACCTTTGGTCTTTATAACCAAAGCGTGCTACGCTTTTCGCTGAAAAGGAAATTGTTACGTAACAGAACGCAACATAGGAATTGAGGTTTGCCGCATTATTTTATTTCATCATCATAACTGTTTTAAATCAATTTTTCTTATCATATGCTTAACTTAGTGTCTAATTTACAGTTTCAATTGAGGGTGCAAGTTGATATGTCAATATCAAATTCTTTTTGTTGAAGCTTTCTAACTTACCATATTTATTCAACTTCAGGTATTCCGTCACACGGATACAATAGTATTAACAAATAAAAAATACGTTTGTATCGTAAATAAAGACTCTAGGGGAAGAAACTAAATATTACATGTCTGAAATAACTATTTATTTGATTGAAATGACGCTTGAATTTTGAAATAATTTATTTATCTGTGAGGATTGCCTTCTAATGAATATGTGTCAAGATATTTAAACAATATACTACTAGAATGAATAATTCGAAACACTATTATCCACATTAATTTTCGAAAAAAATATATTTATACTTGGTGGATAAACATTTCATTTTCTTTTATGTGTTTAAAAAACGATGTCATTATATTTTCTTTGCAATAAGATACTGTTCATTTAGTTCCATGAACGAGTTAAAAAAAACTATCTATCATTTATTCTTTGTATTTGCCTATCCCTTTCTCCAGTCGTCTATCGATGCAATGCAATTCGTGCTTTACACAGAACTTAATGATTTTAAAAGGAGTGAATTAAAAAATATTTGACATTCACTGTTGTGTACTGAAATAAGTGATCTAATAACGGTGTATTGAATATAGCACTGAAGCTTTTACTAACTACTGGTCAACTTGACTTAAATTAATCTACGTTTTCATTATTTATCTGAAAATATTTCTATGGGATCAGCTCCTATTCGCATAATTGATCTAAAAAAATATTCAAACGTTCATGTGACAATAGTATTCAAGACACTTTTTCACTTTTTATCAGAGCTTTCTTTAATTTGAATTTTTACATAAAAGCATTTTTTTAAATTTATGAAAATTCTTGATGGAATATCAAATATGAATTGATAAAGCTTTGTACGGTTCTACTACGATTTATATTGAACAACTGATGCAACAGAACTGACAAGTACCGTTGCATCTGTGTGAAAAAATGTCTGAAGATGCCGAAAGGCGAATCCCGGGTCGTTAGCGACAAAACATGGGGAATCATTTAAAGCATTAGTAATGAAAATTTGCAAGGTTTTTGTTATAAAATTTTCTTTCTTGAATTTAATAATATATTTTAATATTTGGGTATTATTTATAAGTACCTCTTATGCTGTGCTTACTCACGTAAAATTAAGCTTTAATAAAAAGCTCACAGTTGTGGGTTCCAAAAAAATGCTCTCAGTGAAAGTATCGCATAATTTTCAGCTGTAAAATTCATCAGGATATACATTCGACTTCAGGCTGTCTTGAAATGATCGATTGCTTCATACATATTAAGTCACAGAGGCGTTACGGTGTACTGTAATCATAAGGATATACCCTCCGAAGGCACGGGCATGTCCTGCAGTATAGTAACAAAAACCTTTGAGGCAAGCCACGCGTGAACGAAAGCTTTGAGCTTAACCCGCGCTAACCGAGTCTCGCGTCAAACAAGGCTTAACAAATAAATTTTTCAAATGATATTTAAACTTTGCTGACTTATTAAAACATATATGTGTCTAACTGAATTTCAGTTATCAACGCTGTGATTCGCTAATAGTTTCGTTTGAACATAACTTTTTCAGTTGTCGTATGTATTGTGTTATTTGTTAAATTCCAACGCCATATTTTCTACAATACAATAATAGTTGTAGAACTATACATACAGCACATTGAAAGAGGTAAAAATCCGAAGAGTAATTTATAAATATTTAAAAAGAATATACAAGTACAAAATCAAAAAAAGACACAAATTAAATGAAAATTAATTTTCAATTTTACTGTAAAGTCTCGTTTATTAAACACAGTCATATGTCAGAAACATTTAAAAGAAAGATGACGTTGCATCTTTTAATGTGTTCGATTTCTACGAAGCCAAAATGATAATTGGGAAGAATGATTTGTTTGCTTTCCTTAATTGAAGATAAAAAGGTGAACAATTGGTTGATCTCAAAGTAAAATTTAGTTGTTCCCAATTACTCATGGGAATTACAGAATTTTTTATAATCACTTTGAAGGTGTTATCTGTCATTTCTTGATGGAAAGGTATGACATTTTATAAAATAGAAACACATTTTTTTAGTACTAATTTGACTTTACTTTATCATCAAGACTGGTTTTACTTTATCAACTAATTAATATTAGCTGTGAGCGTGACTGTGTCTGATCATAAAATATATTGTACAGAAATATTACTATATAATATATATATTATACGAATAATATATATATATACGAAATATATAATAAATTTATATATTTCGTGAAATATTGTTAAAAAAATGTGTTTTTGTTATTTAAAATATAATGCCTGTAGTAATAAGTGACAGTGAAATTTTATCTAAAACTTTGCGGGCTGATTTTTGGTCGTTAATTTTTTTGAATTTTGTATTTCGTATGTAATTAAAATTTTGGCTCCTCGAATATTAATGCTTAAGCTTGCTAAACCATTTCATATTATATAGCAAAGCAACGAATTTCAACTTTGTAAAATTTATATTTTTAAATATTTTTTTTTATATATTGTATAACAAGACATTTAGAAATAAGATTTTTATAAGATATAGCTGATAGCTATTTCGGACTATAGCTCTAACGATGATGTGTGCCGAAATAGCTATCAACTATATCTTATAAAATTTTGTAGAACTAAAATATATTGCTATTTTTTTCACCGTGTTATAATGAAGATCTACCAAGTAAATACCAATTCAATCTATTGATTGATTGAATTGGCATTCACTTGGTAGAACTCCATTATAACACGGTGAAAAAATAGCAATGTATTTTAGTTCTAAAATTTTTTTTTTTTAAATATAGTTGATAACTATTTCGGCTCACGCTATCGTCAGAACTATGCTTAAACTAACATTTGCTTATCTATATACAGCTGTGTAGAAAAGGTACACAATCATCTTCTCTCCTGTTTTAACGGCCTAGCTTTGTTTCTTTCTTGCAATAAAACTATTTATTTCCAAGGTACCAATTCAATCAGTAAATAAGACATACTAGGCTTTTTTAATGAATAAAATTACTAAGATCGCTTCACTTCACTTTCCTGAGTTAATAATAACTTGTAATATATTTATTTTCACTTCCTTTGCTAAAATGCAATCTCAGTTAAGCGAGTAATCTTTGAATTCGGATTCAGAAGGGTTAAATCACTCTAGCTTCGTGTGGGCTTCCAAACTCAAAGGGCGGCACGTGACGAAGGGAGCGTCACTTAAACAGCTCTGAGTGGCGGGGAGGGGCATATTGATTGCCAGATGCGGTGTATGTTGTCTTTTGTTTCACGCGTGAGACCCTCCCAGGGACTGAGGACTTGACGTCTCGCACAGACCGCGCTCTACTGTTTTTTCTGGGAGGGTTTTTATTCAGGCTTAAATTCTCAGCGGTCGGGAAACCGAAAATTTAAATAAAAACTTAATAAAATATTTTACTTGAAGAAAAAAAAAAAAATCCATATAAAAAAATCATGGCTTTCTTTTTAATCAACTGTCGTATATTTATTTATGTCAGTACATCTGATGTAATTGCAAAATAATAAAAATTATTGCTTTATTAATTTTGGTTTCTACCAATTTATTTACGAATGCTTATTTCCTGATTCTTAATTGAGAACAAAAATCTTAGCAGAACGTAACTATAATGAAGTTAAAAAGATTGGAAAATTATTCAGCTCTGCAAGAACTCACGTTGAGTAAAATCATCAAAAAAATAAGTAAAATCACATTAGCCCTGACAATAGCAAATAGTTATCAACTTTATATACGTACATATTTATTGTCATGGGAATAAATACTTCGTTTCCATAGATAAACGAATTCTTCTAAGTAAACGTAGAAATCAATCAACTGAAAAGTATAATTGGCAGAACTAGTTCTGACGATGGCGTGAGCCGAAATAGATATCAACTATATTTGTTAAAAAAAAAATGTAGAACTAAAATTCATTGCTATTTTTTCATCGTGTTATAATGGAGTTCTACCAAGTAAATGCCAATTCAATCAACGAATTATTCATTTAATTTTTATTGTGTGTACTAATTCTTCAATAATAAATAATAATCATTGGAAATTTTGATGTATCTACACATTTAAAACATAAACTAAAAATAAGCGCACTAAATACTAAAGGCTATTAGTTTTTAGAAAAGTAAAAAGTATTTCGAAAACGTGTATGGTACTAACTGTCACATGTTGTTGGGAAGGGATTAATTACGTTAAAATTTAAAAAATATTAAATTTTGTAATGCTTTCATAATGTTATATGATTGGTAATAGGAACAGTTTTGCTCATTACAATAAATTAATGTAATTCTTAGGACGGACAAAACCACTCTTTATTTTAATAATATTGAATTATTTTTTTCTGTGATCCATCATTCAATAAATGATATAACCTTTTTTTATTAAGTTTTCAGTACTTCGTTCTAAAGCCAACGAAATTGACCGATTGACATTAGATTTTTTTTATTATTGAAACATTAAAACTGAGAAAATTCTTGAAGACCCCTGCAGCAAAAAATCAAGAGGGAAATGATTTGTGAAAAACGACCAGGAAAAATAAGTGAAGTAAATGTTGGCAGATGGTCTGTTATTTTTCGCTTAAGATAGATACCTCGTTCAGAGTGACGGTTACGTTTTCTGTAATACACACTCGCCCATTTAACTCAAACTGAGTTTAAGTTGAATGTATCGCAGAGACATGCGTATAATTTTCTTTTCGTAAGTGTGCGATCCCTAAAAATGTTGTTTGAATTCCAGTGTAATAAATAAATTTGACTACAAAACAATACAAGAAGTGGTAAAAAAAGTTTTTGAAAAATGTATGTTAATTATAAAAGGAAAAATTATTGATTGCAATTTAAGACTTGAAGAAAGAAATGTATTGCCAAAAAAGGTAATCAGAAGTATTCTTTTTAATTAATTTAAGCTTTTAAGTTTGAACTAATACTAAAGACAGACAATACACTGTTATTATGTATGTATGTCACAAAAAAGCATTCTTAACAAAAAAAAATAAGTGGCATGATGTTTGCATATGATGGCTGTCATTTTTATGTCAACTGTAATAATTTCGACTTTAAACATTATCACTTAATTAAGGTGTTAATTGTCACTTCTTCGTGGAAAGTTTTTGTATTCAAATAATAAAAACACATATTTAAGTAACTTCTCTATAATAATATATTGCCACACAAAATCAATTGTACTTCTGAACTCCTCACAAGATCTATTATAAACATCACAGTATATTTTGACAAGTGTAAAATAAGTTGATTGTAAAAATTGTCTGCGTAAAGCTTTCGTCAGATATTTTGTACAATAAAACTAAAAACTTTTTTGAAATAATGAAAGCACAACGTGTCATACTGTATATTTGTACATATACATGTTTTTATATAAAAAAAGAGAAAAACAGAAGCGATATTTATAAAATGTCCTGTGGCTCATGTTTATCCGTTTACATCGGACAGACAGGTAGGAGTATATCTACTCAAGCTAAGGAACATATAAGATCATTCAAGAGTAAAAAAACAGATTCACAATTCGCTCATCACGTTATAAAGGAATCACATAATACAAATTCAAACTCAGCGTGTTTGCATCTTTGCAGTAAGGGTCGTAGGATGACCGCTTTGGAACAGCTGGAAATCAATAGACATCAACTATCACAGCGGATTCTTAACCAACAAACTAATGTATTGTCTAGCCCATTAATTAAACCTCTCCACAGGGGGAAGGGGTCTGATTTGCTTCCGTAATAGACCATTTCCGTGCCACATGTAAACTTATTGTCATAGCCGCATTTTTTAGTTTCATTTACAATTTTTGAAAACTTTAGTTTTATTGCGAGAAAGAAACAAGCAAGGCCGTTAAAACCGGAGAGAAGATATATTGTGTAACTTTTCTACACAGCTATATCTAGATAAGCAAATGTTAGTTTAAGCATAGTTCTGACGATGGCGTGAGCCGAAATAGCTATCAACTATATTTAAAAAAAAATGTAGAACTAAAATACATTGCTATTTTTTTTCACCGTGTTATAAAGGAGTTCTACCAAGTGAATGCCAATTCAATCAATAAACCTTACTTTAGTTAACATTGAGTCATACTGTTTCACTAAATATTACTATTTTGAATTGATTTTCAATTTTTAAATTTACGAAATTTATTGTATTCATGAACGATTTTTTGCTGACTCATATCTATGTTGATTATTTTTAATTTTTATTTTAGAATCAGCCGAGTTTGTTATTATTAAAAGAGTTAGTCAGCTAAATATAATATATGCATGCTTTTTTTTAATTAGTAAATTGAAAAAATACAGTTTCAGTTTAAAAACAAAAAAGCACCATTTAGATTACTCACATTCATAATTGGTATCAAAGTCGATAATATTAGAATCCTGAAATTGAAAAAAATATCACGACCTTTTCACAGTAATTTTCTTGAATTAAATTTATTTTATCAAACAATTATCAGTGAAGCATATTCGAAGGGGAAACAATAAATTTAATTATTCTCTCTATGTAGTTCTTCATTCTATTGTGTGTCTTTTTCTATTCTTTATCTTCTTTTTCAATAAAAGACTGTTTGAGTACTTATTGAGAGTCCTTCGCAGTCGTAAATAATTTATTTTCGCTGTGATATTTTTGTTTCGTGTCAAAAAAGATAATTTTCTCCAGATCTAGTACATTTGATTTTTTATTGTAAAAAGTCTTTTGAAATTTTTTTGAAAATAGCATTTCCAGTTATATTGATTCAAGTACACCCAGTGCTTTTTTTACGCGATTTTTTTTTCGTGAATTCGATTATACACGATTTTTTTGGACGGCACCGTTACATTTTTTTACGCGCTTCACTCGTTTTTACGCGATTTTTCCCCGAATTTGTTTTAAAGAAGAAATTTATATATGATGCTAGGCATGTACGTTTCATTCTTTTTTTAAATAAAAAAATATGTGTATTTTTGAAACGTAATTTTGTAAAGCATTCCATTTTTTATAAATACAAAACGATTACAATTCGCAACCAAGAGTGACAGCAGCGAATAATTCATATAAGTGAAAAAAAAAATGTTATAGGCTCATTATATTTTTATAAGCAATAAAGACGTGAAAATATTTTTTTGCACGAATTTTAAAGAGAAAATTTTGGTTTTTCATACGTTTCTGGTACTTTTTCACGCGATATTTTAATTTTTGGAACCAATTTATCAAATTATATGAAAGTTGTGTTTTTTTTTTACGCGATTTTTTTTACGCGCCGTTTTCTGGAACCAATGTATAGCGTAAAAAAAGGACTGGGTGTATATTAAAAAATAAATCTTATATTTTGAGAGGGATCAACTTTTTACTTATTTTACTATTTTTTACTTTACATTTTCGAATATTAAGACACTGACTTCAAATACTTATTTAAATAAGAAAATCATATATCTAACATGGATCTAATTTGAATTGTTGCAACTTTGTGCGATTCCACATGTTTTGTCACTAACGACCCGGGTTTCAACTTTCGGCATCTTCAGGCATTCTATCACGCGGTTGCAACAGAACTGACGTGAACTTTTCCGTATGATAGAATGCCTGACGATGCCGAACGGCGAAACCCTGGTCGTTAGTAACAAAACATGTGGAATCGTACAAAGTTATAACAATTCAAATTTGATATTGAAATTCCATCAAGCACCTTTAGTCAATATGATAAATTATATGTAACATGGAACATTGGAAGATCAATTATATGCAACGAAAAATCTTGAAGAAGGGACAGTTTTGTAAATTTTGTTGATGAGAGAAGTTTTTTCGTGTGATGAATATTTATAATGAAAAAATGTATTTAATACAATAATTATATTAATATTAGTCAAAAGGCAGTGTGCACATAATGTGAAATGGCCGTAAGAATATTATGAAAAAAAAAATTTACTGAACATTTCTGTAGTTATATATTGTAAAAAAATATGAAGCAACCTAGTGGAATTATAGAATCAGGTGTACGAAATATAGAATAAGGTGTAAGGTGTATTTAGACGTCAAAAGTTTATCTTTTGAGTCAAAACTGATAACAAATATGTTGATAAAATCATATTTTAAAGAACTTGATACTGTGTTTATGATAAATATAAGCTAGAAGCTTTACATAATATTATATTAGATACATATAATAGCAAAAGAGAAAAAGGCTCGACATCGCTAAAGCTTCATAATTCTTTAATGCCTCCCTTAGCGAATTTCCATATTAAAAGCTCACGGGAAACACTCGAGGCAAATTTAACCCCGCGAGAATTTATTTCACTTACCCCAAATAAAAGGGGATTTATTCGAAAACGTCGACTTGGGCCGCCGGAATCGCCTGAATAATGCGAAAAGTGGATGTAAACAAATGCTGAGTGATATGCCGGTGCTGAACTAAACGTAAAACTTTCAAGTTTTTCAGTGGATTCTGTAGTGTTCTTGCTGTGTCAGAAATATAAAAGCCCTTTTGTAACAAGCTAATAATAACTTTGAAATGAATATTTATCTCATAATTTTATTCAATTATCGTTTTAATACAGTATTTACACAAAGGGTTCTATTTCAAGTGATGAGGCTAGTAATTTTCAATGTTTAAAGCCATGATGATATAATTGAACATATATATGCTAAATATACATATTTACTCGTAAAAGAGCCTGTTCTTTAGAAAAAAAATTAATATAGAATGTACACTCGTGAATAAAACAAGAAAAAAATCTTATGAAACAATTTACAACTGATAAAATATATTCATATTCATCTTTTGGACATCTAAGATAACTAATGTTACGACAACGTTTTTTTCTTTACAACTTAAGACTTTAACCATTATTCATCGAAATTCAACTTTTAATAGAAGTGGCATGCATATAAAATTATTCATTTACAAATAACTTTTATTGAAATTTATTTATTTCGATTAACTTTGTATTAAGAAACGTGAAAAAGACAATCAAATATATTTTTAAAACATTTATCACCAATTGTAAAACTGTCATATAAATTAAACATTAACTTTACCTTTTTTATGATAGCAAGAAATTCAACCAAGCAGGTTCATGGAAAATTTACTTCAACACATAAAAAATAGTATTCGCCTGAACTTACTTTTGTCTACATGAAATATGTCGACATCTGAATCAATACTGTTGAACATTGTTAATACTCTTACAATTGTCATCCCCATTGGCAGGCTGGTTCTACATTTTGGAAGAACAAACAATTCATGTCCATGACTGGTCGTTCAGTCAACATTGAGCTTAGGAATGCATTCTTTATTGATCAGATTGATTGATTGTCGACTTAGCCTGCCTTTTTGATTCATAGAAAAAAACTTTTTTAGTAACCTAGACTCTTATATTTGTATTTTGCAAATGTCAAAATTAAGTATAAAGTATTGAAATAACAGGATAATTTATTCGTATCGGAATCCTAATCGCTCGTCAATATACCGTCGTTATTTGAAAGAAACAAAATACCGGTATTGACACATTTATCCGATATTGCGATCCTTGTTTGACATATCACACTTTTACAACTGCAGTGGATAGCTGTGTGGCTTTACATATCATTCAAGAATAATTTCCTATGGCAGTGAGAGCACGTAGGGTTCCCCATTTGAGAATCTGTCTCCGTTCGCTTATCGTGTCAAGCGGAGATTGTGCAGATGAAATAAGGTTTTTAACGCCCTGCTAAACTATAAGATTACTGATGCTTGTTTCACTATAGGGGTGAATATAGAGAATGGTGACATTTCAATAAAGATAGCTAGCATTTTATTTAAAAAAAAATCAACAGTCATAATGTAACATTGATTGATATTAAAGTTCTTTTGTCAGTTCTGTTGCATCCGTGTGATGGAATACCTGAAGATGCCGAAAAGCGAAACCTGGATCGTTAGTGACAAAACATGTGGAGTCGTACAAAGTTATAACAATTCAAATTTAAAATTCTTCTAGTCAATTTTTCAAGTTGTCGATAGTACAACCTGATATGTTAGCCTATGAATAAACTGGTTTATTTCATCTGAATATGAAAAATGTATAAAAAAAGCTTGAAAACTTTCTTGTAATAATATCATTATTCTAAAAAATGATACAACATCATATATACAAGTTAGTCTACTTATGTTATTTTTTTTACATCGCGGAATATTAAAAACCATCTATTTTATTTAAGATTTTTACTGGCTTGAACTTTTAGTGCATATTTTTTGAATTGCAATTATGAATAAAAAATATTTTAATATTTAAAAAATGAAAGTATTTTGTTTCCGTTTCGTGTAGCAGTTTTGCAATGACAATTTTAAGTCTCAAGGAACTAAATAAAAACATTAAAATCTTTTTCTACTTATATAATAATGATATAATTCGTAAAAATATATTAACGTTTTCCTTTTCAGAATGGTTAACTAAAATTTACATTTTTCTTTTAAGATGTAAAGTCTGGCTTTTTGCGACTAAACTCAAACAGATACTCAAAACTAGCTTTAATAGAATATTTCAAAATGTGATATATGTGATTTTGAATTTAAACTTTATGACACAATATTGGAAAATGAAAGTCATGAACACAAAGTAGTGTAGTTTTATGCAGGTTTATGTTTATATACAAATATTCGATTTTACAGCGTATGCTCTTTCGTTCCATAGCTAAGAGTTGCAAATCAAAATTTCCGCATTTATTGTAATAGCGCTTTACACTGCTTGACAATCGCGTTGGCGTTATTAAATCAAATTAAAGAATTTTAAATGTGAAATATGTAATTTTGTGATTTACATTTAAACATTTATTTTTAAAGTTATGTTAACTACTAATATATATTAACAAAATAAATCATAATACTCTCATATGATTTTAACAATTATAAATTAAACTATCGGGCCCCTTTTCAATCAATTTACCGAACAATATTAAGTTATTGTTTCAAAAATTATCAAATAAATACAAAAAAAAAATTGTATAATTTATTTATTTGAGAATAATTAAAAATTTTAAAACAATTGAAATGTAAAAACAATGTTAATTACTATAATATTTTCACAATCAGTACCAGTTTGCTTTTTGTCACCATTATCAACTGATACGATACAAATAGAAAAAATATTTTAATTATGAAAAATTTTAATTATACAAAACCAAAACTACGACAATTGAGAAAGTAATTTACAAGTTAATATACAATTATATGTTTAAATGAAATTAAATGCAATGTACCAATTAAATTTTATTTTGTATAAAAAAAATATAAAAAAAGTGCACGTAAGAAATTATTATGAAACATAAATTTCTTTCATGAGGTTTAAGACAAATAAATAGATTTATTATAAGGGAGCGTAAACACATTTTTCGCACTTTTTTAAATCATACATTTTAATAGAATAATTTATAATAAAGTGATTTTTTCATTCCTTAATTTTATTACTACATAATAAACTGAATTTGTTTTATGTTAGATTAATGTAACACAGGCATTTTCCTTAAGTATGATAATTACTAAAACAACATCATCATGCATAATATTATTTGCAATTAAATAAGCCTGAAGCGTTTAATAATAACGTCCGGGGGGTTGATAAAGGAAAATATTTTTTTTTTACCTAAATCACGGCCGACCAAAAAAGCCATTAAGCTTAAGAGATGGTTAAAAAAGGACACTGAAAAAGAGAAT
Source organism: Himalopsyche japonica (assembly GCA_028555115.1). Lineage (NCBI taxonomy): Eukaryota > Metazoa > Arthropoda > Insecta > Trichoptera > Rhyacophilidae > Himalopsyche > Himalopsyche japonica. The sequence goes on from JAHFWJ010000012.1 coordinate 125,381, forward strand.
CCACCGCTTTTCAAATGGATTTTGTAAAATATTTGTTCAGAAAAGAGCTCTTTAAAATACTAACAGTTATCTAGATGCTTCATGAATTGTGTGCACGCCCCATTGAAAAGATTTATTCGATTTTCAGATTTCCAATAAAATAATGAATAATGGATACGAGAATGTAAAATAAATGCAATAATTGTACGGCTTAACGCCACTTTACTTGCGGATATTAAAACAAAATGGAAATAAATTTAGAAAATGTTTCAAGCAATGTGTGTTATATTAAATTGTAAGGAAGAAAAGCGAACTTAAAGTAGAAGCCAGATCGCTACTGTTACCGCAGGGTATAAAAAATTCTAAAATTAACGGGTGGTCACCATTATTTTGTTAAATATGATTTTTAACAGTACATACATGACGGTCGTGAAATATGGACGTGAAACACTTGGATAGAAGATCCAGGATGACTTACTCAAACAAAATTTTTATTAAAGTCGGAGAAAAAATAGCAATGTTTTTTAGTTTTACAAAATTTATAAGATATATAGTTGAAAGCTATTTCGGCTTTTAACTGCAATTAATTTAATTTTGTAGAAGTAGAACACATTGTTATTTTTTAATAGTTATATTGGAGCTCTACTAAGTTCATAGTGATGATAAAAATAACGTTTAAAAAAAATACTTACAAATTATGTATCACTAAAACCAACTTTAAAGTTAAATTCTATAATTAATTTATCATATCGACTGAAGGTGCTTGGTGGAATTTCAATATCAAATTGGAATTGTTACAATTTCGTACGATTTCACATGTTTTATTACTAACGACCCGGGTTTCGCCTTTCGGCATCTTCAGGCATTCTATCACACGGAAAAGTTCACGTCAGTTCTGTTGCATTCGTGTGATAGAATGACTGAAGATTCCGAAAGGCGAAATCCGGCTAGTTAGTGACAAAGCATGTTGACTAGTACAAACATGTAACCATTCAAAAAATATTCTATAATTAATCGTAGAGATATCGGTAGTTTTAATTAAAAATCACCAAGTGTTGACGTCTGTATGTCAATCAAAGAGGTAAGGACTGTAGTTAGCACCTAAAGAGTGCTATGTTCCCTTGTAATAATATAAATATACACTTGGGTGTTGTATGACGTATAAAGCTCCGAAAGTTTCCAGCCGGAACATGTTTGAAAAGGCCAGTTTTTAGGACAAACAAAGATCCATTTTAATTAGTGTAGAAAAGTTCATCTTAGAACATTTATCAAAATAATCTGTGGTTTTATCAAATAAGGTTCTTTAAAATTTTTTGTAGGATTTGATTGGGAAACTGTTAGATCTTGTTTGTTCGTAAGATTATTTCAGATGAAGGGTTTGAATTGTGAAATTAATTAGGAAAACCACCTTACCAATGAAGATTTATTTTACTCTCGCCTATCAACGAGCTGTAAATCAACCAGATTTTTTTTATATAACTTAATTTAATTTCCTCCTATGTAACATATTAACTATTGAGACGGCTGATTGCAGTGGGTAGATAGTAGTCTTTAAAAATTATCACTTTTGAGGTGTTAACTGTCACTTCTTAATGGCTTTCCAATATAAATAAAATATGATATAAAAAAAATATTAACACATGCCACAGTACAGATCAACATAATGATCAGTTGATAATGCTCGCGATGAGCGAAACGGCTCTTAATCATACAATATATAATGTGGAAATAGTATAAAAATTTGAGTTTATTATTTAAGCGCGGTAAAAGAGATTGAAAGAAGTATCAGAACTCGCGATGAGCGAAACGGCTCTTAATCATACAATATATAATGTGGAAATAGTATAAAAATTTGAGTTTATTATTTAAGCGCGGTAAAAGAGATTGAAAGAAGTATTGAACAGCGAAAATATTTTTGTTTGCATCAAGAAGTGACACTTAACAACTTAAAACTTTAACTTAGTATTCAGAACTGTTTTAACCCTATAAATTCCGAGACGTCTTCATATAAAAAAATTAAATATGGATGATTCTTTAATATATGTCGCTTCTTAATGTTTTCTTATGATTTTTATAGATGTCACTGCTGGTGTGACTAGATATTGAGTGTTAAATTAAGGCGCGTATACGCGCGCTTTTTCTACCGTCGGTAAAAAATAAATGTTTGGATTAAGTGTAGGAAAAAATAATGATTTCTTTTTTTATCAGTTCTGCCATTTTTTGTTTATTTTTTGATTATTTAAAAAACGTTAAATTGGGGTATAACTGTATTAATATTATTCCTTCAATGATAACCATTAAACAAAATAAAATTGCTACAATTCACGTGTCCTCTATTCACTTAGAAAGCAGCACAAAAACGCTGACCTGGCAACATTCTGTATTTCAAATATAAATCTTCCCGCCGTTTCAAATGTTCCCTGTCGTAGCGCTAAACCGAAATAGAATACAAAATAATAATAATATGGAGTCTGGGGTCAGACGACGCCATTCAAAATTTAAATTCGCGAGAATAGTGTCAGTTGAACAAGCGGTGAACATTTTCGCTGTGGTTTAATATTAAATTCACTCGAAAGAAGTGTATTATTGTATGCGGCGCAGACACGAAGCAAATGTCAGACGGTCGTTACTCGTTTGACATGACGTATGACGTTTACTTCGCATTGTAAACGTCTAATTATAATTCAAATATTTCAAAAAAAGATTTCGAGCTTTATTTACTTTTTTAATAAGCTCCCAACAAAAACACATGCAGTGGTGGATCACAAACTTAAGCAAAGTAAGTCGGTTTTTTTTTTGTAAAATGTTCAAATCATAATAAAAATACTGTTCAAGTTATTATACAGTTCATGACTTGTGCAATAAAATTTTTCTAGATTTTTCAACCGCTTTATTAAAATATTGTTTACGGTTCCAATACAAATTCTAAAACTAATGGAGAGTAACGTATACAGATGTACAAATGCATTTTCACAGGTAGAAGAATATTTAACTGATGTCTTATTATTAGATACGGTAGTGACTGTAACACGTATAAAAAAAACAATATTTCGTTTTATCAATAATATCTAATTGTCGATGAAGAATAAATTGTGTTTATTGGCTTCATTATCTACGTAATTATGGTTATATCGTAGAAAATTGTTTTCTCGTAATGGAGTTAGTAAATTAAACAAAAACATACTCAGTAAAAAAAATAGTAAATTCACAATCAAATATAAAAAAGAAACTGACAAGCAAAGTAGCTTAACTCATAAACAGAAGGCAGTTAGTTGTTTTGGGATAAGAATATGCCTTGTAAAAATGCAAAATAATGTGAGTGATATTTATTGAAAACTATTAACTTAAATGTATTGTTTCAAAGGCATTTCATCTATATATTATACATTCAAACTATATTAAATCGCATTATTATTTATTTAAAAAACTTCTATGTGTAAAAATAATATAATTTTGTAACAGATTACAGCAGTTTCATTCAATTCAAAAATCTTTATTGAATCAATAGACAACATTATGATATTATCACTGAGAGGTTCAGTATATTTTCTGCCTAATAATGTTGAAATGAAATTTATTTTCTCTTACATTATATGGTATAAATATTTTCAAAAATTAAACAGGTGTAACCGATTTAATTGTCGCCTAAAATGTAACATAATCAAAATTTGCCAACGAAATCATTTTACTTTTAATGTGTCTGTCTTTCTTTTCTTGATCGAAAGGCAATATATTTTATTCAATATTTCTTTATGTTTATATTATTATATTTAATATTTACAATTACCGAAACCGGTTCTGATCATAAGCTACATTGTCAAAATAATATTTAAAATCTCGTCAAACTTTTATAAGTAGTTAACCGAAAATCATTTAAATAATCATTATCAAACCCTCTGACTGCTTACGTCTCAATGTTGATACGGTTGATTTCTCCTAGTTGGAAATTGACACTAAAATATAACGAATATATTCGAAGTATTGTTTGCTTAAACATAACCTAATATGTTAATAGAATCTTCACAATTTTGTTCCACACCGACACCAGTGAAATCACATTAAAAATAGTAAGGGTTAGATATACGGCTATACGTAGCTTAGTAGAAATTGGGTTAGCAGTAATTTTTAACATGTGGTTTTTATTATTTCAAAAAATTAATAATTATACCAGATTAATAACAAGTAAGCCAAGATCATAATATTTGAAATTTATAATAGCTATCTCAAAGCAAAATTTGTCATTGAGTATCTTAAGTAACATATTTCAAATATGACGGTAAATCTACAAAATTCTCGGTGGAGTTTCAATATCAAAGAACAATTGTTGAAACTGTGTATATTTTTTGTTTTGTTTTGTCACTCACGACTACGATTTCACCTTTCGGAAATTTTATGTATTCTATCTCACAGATACAACGTAACTATTTTTTCATCAGATCGGAAATTTGTGATAAAACGTGCGCGCACGGTTTCAACAATTCAAATCAGATGATCATAAATGATGTTAAAAATGCTAACAAGAGCTTTATCATTTTTTTCCACGTAATCTTAAGTTTTTTTTTGTAGTATTATTTATGGTGTGACATCTCCTTGATTATCTGTAGTGAAATTGTCATGATTTTCCTCCAGACTCATGAGAGATTAAATTATCAGGTTTTAAGCGCTAAAAACCTTAAATATATTATATTTTATTCAAGAGTTGATGATCGTTATGAATAAGTAGTAAAGCTCAAAGAATTATTTATTGCTTTGATTTAATTAAACTTTAAACATTTGTTTAAATAAAAACAAAGTTTATTCGATTAAGCGTAGTTTTATTTTTAGAAAATTAAGCTTAAAAGACCTCTTGTGATATCCATATTTTTTAAACAAATGTATTCATTATTTCTTTTTGACTTTATTATTATAGTAGAAAACTGAATGTTGATGGTAAATAAGATATCGTGAGTTGAAATTTGTTTCTCAGTCGGAAAATTGATTAAGTAATATTGAATTCATTTATTATTACTTCACGAAACGACAAGTTGATATATCGTGCATGCAAAAAAATCTATTCATAAGTAATGTATACAGATATGAATCTACAAACCTGGAGGGTTGAGAAAATATAGTCAGTTATTTCATACAATTTGACTTTTAAAAGATCTGCATTGAATACAATATCAGTTATGACATGTTACAAATCAACTCTTGATATATATGAAACCATCAAAACACGTGTCGAGATGTTCAAGGCGAGTAATGGATTACACCATTTTACATTCGAGAAAGGCGAAGCGATGTGTCTGAGTTTACTGCAAAGTGACTCGGTTCATTTTTTACAATTCCGCGTTATGGAAGATTTCTTCGGCTGGCACGCGCGCCACAGCTTGGCAGCGACTCTCTTAAATAAATGATGTATAAAGAGAAGGTAACAAATGTAGTGCGATTCATTTTGAGCAGGCCACCTCAACATTTTTGGAATCGTATACATTTCTCGTGGGCGGAATGTTAAAATGAATTTGAATGTACAATTTTGAGAGATTTGCTTTGTGTGGAAGATATTAAGTAAATTTAAAAGTCTTTTGTGTCGAACAGTGTTCTACATTTTGTCAAAAGAAATAAACTAGCACTGTGTCATACTATGATATTATAACATGAAAACATTGTATTTGTAGGAGTGTTCATTCAATTATTTGATAATGATATAAAGAAATTCTCAATAAAAATTGAATTATTTAATACAAAAGAGTCAGCAAAATAACTACACTACATACCCTTACCGGTTGGAGAATTTATAATATAGTTAGAATCTAGAGTTAAATATCGTTTTCATGTTTCAATAAATCTTCATTTTCATCAATTTATTAGTAATTTTTTTCGTCGTTCTTTAACAAATCATTTTCTACAAAACTTCATTGTTATAACTAAAATACCAAAAAACAAATTTATTAATAATAGGTCTATACGGTACCTTCTAAAATGATACAGTTAAAATTATCTGTTAATTACTAAATCAGACAACATTTTAAGCTTATTTATGAGTTAAAAGATAAAATAATATTAAATCCCATGCACGGAATTTCCTACAGCTTAATTGGTGTAGCAAATTCTATACAATCAAAACTTTTTTGAAATGAAATCATTAAAATTGCGGGGTGATGTTAAAGCGAGTCGTTTGTGAAAAACAAACAAAAAAAACGAGTCGAATAACAATGATATCATTTGATATTTTTTTTTGTGTTTGCACAAATGTACTACCGGATCTATCTTATATTATATTATATTATATATGAATTTGATATTGCCAAAACAACAATAAATATTATCCGTAGAATATTTGTGTGTTTTTTTATGATTAGAACCGGTTTCGATTATGTAAAAACATCTGCCAATTTAAGACTGGAAGTTGGTAGATTTAACTAATAAAAAAAATACAGAAAGTATTTCGCAATGTTTATAAATGTAATTATTTATTTTTTAACAAATATGTATGTGTTTAAATAGTACAGATAAATCCAATATACTGGATTAAGTTTTAGGAATCAAGATGTATGCGAGAAAAGAGGAAAACGTATTTGGTGCTCAGAACATTAATTAAATAATCATACAAAATAATGAGATCCATTTTTTGAAGGAGATTTACTGTTTGACCCATGAAATGAGGTATTAATAGGTGTATAATTGAAGCTTTTTAGTTACTCTTACCGTATTTCCTATTATTAGAGTGCTCAATGTTGAACCCGTATAAAATGGTTTTTGAGCGTATTATATATCATAGCAACCGTAGTTGCTATCAAATGATTACTATTAGTGTATCAGGAGTAATATAGCAAAGCATTATAGTTCTAGTGATTGTGAAAAAAAAACTTTCGATAACTTAATACAGCGCTTTTTAGAGCAATATATTTTTACCTTATAATTATTTTGCGATTTCTTAAAGTGGATAAAAAAATAGAATGAAAAAACATTTATTATAAGAAATGCAACAGACTGTGGTTTTATGTTTATTTTTGTGTAGGTCACAAAATGTGTAAATTTATAGATCTTTAAATCTGTTGATCTATCTATGAGTTAATAGTTCTGATTAGGGCGTATGCCAAAATAGCTATCAACTATTTATTGCATATAACACGGTGTAAAAATAGAAATAATTTTTTGTTCTTCAAAATTGTAGATATATTTTGTGAAATTAAAATATGTTGATATTTTTTCACCGTGTTATAATAGAGTTCTACTTTGTAAATCTCAATTCAATCAATTAATTTTAAGCCTTATAAATTTTGTAGAACCAATATATATTGCTATTTTGTTACGCATTATCAAAGTTCATATAAAAAAATGTTCTTTCACGGCAAGAGAAATTTTGTAATTGTATTTATTTGTAAGATTTTAACGAGAAACTACAGATGACTGTTTTTTATAATAAGTAAAAAATTGCTTCTTTAAAAAAAATATAATACATACTTATCCAATTTGTCAATAATAATCTTTGTCTTTTTCTAATCAAGGAATATTACCATTATATAGAAATATTAAAAAATACTGAATCATCTGCATAATGTATAAAAACAGCTTGTTCACAATACGTTTTCTGTATTTGATCAATATTTTGTATGTTAGTAAAGTATAACGCAATTATCTTTTTCAGAAATGTCAATTCATTATATGCTGTCGTTTTAATACCATTTGATAACAAACCACGTAAAAGCTTTACTAATAATAAAAGTTTTCGTTAAATATATGGTCTTCGAAATCACATCAAAACGTTTCACAAATGGAGCAATACATACTGATATATATATTATTACACATATATTGATTAAATAGCCAATAAATATAGCCCGAAAGTAATACATTTTATTTTATTGGAGGTCATTCATATAAATATCATGTCACACCCAAAAGGGGGTGGTTTAATATAATTGACGTGAGATGATCTCTGACCCCACCCCTCCCCCTGTTTGTCAGAGATCATCTCACGTCACAAAGTAAACAAAAGTGTAAAAGGGTCTGAAAAAACAATATTTTGTGAGGAAATTTCACATAAAAGGATCATTTCAACTTGAAGAAAGCTCTAAGCAAACTTAATAATTTAAACTCTTGCTTCTCGAAAAATCTCAGAAAGTTCCTCGAAAATATTCTGTTTTTTGAATTGTGTCTCTGAAATATTTCATATTTATTAACAATTCTTTCATTTAGTGAAAGAATTCATTTTTTGCCTGACATATATTAAATATATATATAAAATGCCTACTCATTAAAAGCCATTATGTTTAAATATAAAACATCATATTGCTTAATAAAAATTTAAATTGTTAAAACGGTGTAAGATTTCACATGCTTTGTCACTAACGACCCGGGTTTCGCCTTTCGGCATCTTCAGGCATTCTATCACACAGTTGCAACAGAACTGGCACTACTTTCCTACCAATTTAGAAACAAGCCAGTTCTCTTGCATCCGTGTGATAGAATACTTGAAGATGTCGAAAGGCGAAACCCGGGTCGTTAGTGACAAAGCATGTGGAATCGTACAAAGTTTTAAAAATTCAAATTTGATATTGAGATTCCATCAAGCACCTTCAGTCGATATCGTAAGGTATTTTTAATATCACCACCTGACAATGTTTTGTGATAAAAGAAACCAATCCAGATCTTAAAAACGTAACACTGTTGAAGTAAAGACAGAAATTGTGTTTTATTTAAATTGTTGAAATTTTTTGGAACGATCGAAAAACGATTTGGAGTAATTAAAAAGTAAAGACTACTTTACTAATATTTTAAAAAATATTAGGCGTGTTAGTAAAGTTATTACATAAAATATTGTACGAAAAAAATAGCCCAGTAAAACATCAAATACCTCCGGCTGAACGAAAAAAAAAGTTTCTTCTTTATTTCCCGGACACTTTTTTCATTAAGAAAGTTAAGGCTAAGTGTCTCTAACTTTCTTAGAAAAGCAAGCAGTGATATTGTGTTCGACACGATACGGGACACGTTTGGATCATTAGTGCTTTGCATATTAATAAAATCAATTATGACTTTGAATATGAATATTTTTTAACCACGGATTAAAAGAACATTTGTGGAACAGATATCGCGTATTGTAAAGTTAATATTATAAAAATGAAAACCTTTACACAAAACAAATACTCGGTAAATTTAAACTGTCGAAATTTGTACGATTCCAAATGTCAAATTCCAAATCACATAGATTCAACATATCACAGACTTTTGACAGACTTTGTTGTTGCATCCTATGATAGAATGTCTGAAGATGCCGAAAGATGAAACCAGATTCGTTAGTGAAAAAACATCTGAAACCGTTCAAAATTTCAACAATTTGAATTTGATATTGAATTTTCATCAATCAACTGCAGTCAATATCATAAATTATAAAAAATGCTTAGTTTTTTTGAATTGGCACAAAATCACCTTATGATAAGGCAAATTGAAAAAAAGTGGCAAATTATTTGTTTATAGCTTTCAATGAATTAATTTTCAGACTCACGTCCAGTTTTTTTAATGGTATTTACTATCACTTTTTGGTGGAATAGAATGATGTTTTAAGCAATAAAACACATTCGCAATATTTTGACCAAATAATGTTTTTAATCTATTTTATTCATATTTATAAATATCTATTAAATTTGTATGCATTTCATCTTAATTTATTACAAACAAATTGAATTTATTAAATTTCTTAGAACCACACTGAACAAAAAAGTATATTTCATATTTGTGAAAAAAGTGAGACGATAAAGACTCTATCTTTTCTTTAACTGTATACATATTTTAGCTAAAGTTTTGTTACAACCAAATATATAACATTTCTTACAGCTAAAAAATGTCGTTTTTTTAGCTGAATTATAATATAGTGTATGTATTGTATATAAAGAAGTTGAATAATAAGCCAGCATATATATTTACTTTAAATAAAAATGTATATAATACAGCCTAAATGTGATAATTTATACACCCCATTCCATCGCCCCACCCCGCCCTATCATCAGGTCTCCACCCCGTATATATTTGACATAATAAATTAAAAGTGAATTTAAATATCTCTTGTAAAAATGATTTCAGCCCAAGAGCTCTTCATTAGGGGAAACAAATTGTTTACATCGGAAGATTGATGTTGTCAGCTTGGGGAGCGATTTATATGCAGGGAAATTAAATTATGTGTTAGAGCAATATCTCATTAAATCTCAGCTTAGAAAGACTGATTCGGTTCCTTGAATAAGAAGCATTATTATTTTATGGCATTTTTTTATAGGTTTTTTTTCCAACAATAATATAGTGATATTTTATCCTTATATGAGTAAAAAAAATGTGAATTGATATCGTAGATATGACATATAAAAAAAAATAGTTTTATCCAACCTTACTTTGTGCAAACGGTATATTGTAAAATAACTGATGGCTATCTATTCTATTTTTGCAGAAAATATATTGACATTAAGTTTTTTAGAGTTTGTACACTTTAATTTACGATATCGACTGAAGTCGCTTGATGGAATTTCAATATAGATTTTGAACTGTTAAATCTTTGTACGATTCCTCAAGTTTTGTCATTAACAACCCGGGTTTCACCTTTCAGCATCTTCAGGCATTATACCACACGGATGCAACACAACAGGAATCGTACAAAGTTGTTAGAATCCAAATTTGATATTGAAATTCCATCAAGCACCTTCAGTCTATATCATAAATTAATTATAGAATTTAAGCTTTAACTTTGGTTTTAGTGATACATAATTTGTAACAAAATTTTCAAGTTATTTTTATCGTCACAATGATTAACTTGGTAGAACTCCTTCATAACTCGGTGAAAAAATAACAACGTGTTCCACATGTTTTATCACTAACGACCCGGGTTTCGCCTTTCGGCATCTTCAGGCATTCTATCACACGGAAAAGTTTACGTCAGTTCTGTTGCATTCGTATGATCGAATGTCTGAAGATGCCGAAAAGTGAAACCCGGATCGATAGTAACAAAACATGTGGAATCGTACAAAGTTTTAACGATCCCAATTTTAACACTTTAATTTACGATATCGACTTAAGATGCTCGGTGAAATGTCGACATAAAATTTAAATTTCGGAATCTTTGTATGGGGTCAGTTTTGTTGCAGCCGTGTGATATAATGCCTGATAATGCCGATAGGTGAAACCCTGGTTGTTAGTGACAAAACATGTGGAATTGTTTAATTATTCAACAATGCCAAGAACATACCACGTTGAAAGCACTGGCTCTCGTGCGATCACCGAAGTTAATCAGCATTGGACGCGGATAGTGCTTGGATGGGTGACCGCTCGGGAACACCGCGTGCCGTGTTCTCTTGGCTATGGGAAGGAAAACCCAGATAGAAAACCGAACACCAACCCGCCTGGGCAGCGTGGTGTTGCTATGTCCAAACAACCCCGCTGAAAAAAAAAGCAGGGAGAGGCGTTCATCCAGCAGTGGATCGACCCCGGCTGATGATGATGATGATTCAACAATTAAAATTTGTACACTTTACTTTAACAGTGTTCAACTTTGTTGAGTTCTGTAACGGTTCTCACAGGTTCCATTCCCAGTATGGAACATTCCACACGTCCTATTTAAAAAAATGCTATAAAAGAGGTTTAGGTTAGGTTACCACTAGTTACGTCATATCTTTTATATTGTTACTCTCTTCTTAAAAAAGAAGATTAAGCAACTTATTAACAAGCAGTTAAGCTATTAGCAGGCTGTATGCTTTTAATTCGAAGCGGAAATGGATTAAGAAGTAATAATAATAAAATTAAAAAAAATGTTATAAAATATAGTTTTAATTTCTCGTATGAGAGAACGTTTTGAAGACGTTTTTCACTAAGCCACTTTTTAATTGATAGATATGAGATATAATCAATTAATTCAAGCCTTAAATTCCAAAAATGTCACCAGTTAAAATTTCATACAATTTATCATGGTAAATTAAAGTTCATTTTCATGTGAGCTTCAGAATAAAATGAATAACGTTTAGATATGCATTTTCACGTTAATTAACTTCGCCTGACGATGGCTATGTAGCGCAGTGACGGCCGCAATGGAGGGGGGAATAAATTTGTCAGTTTTGGCTCTCATACACTTCCTGGGTATATAATTACCCACGATTATGTAACTTGAACAGCGTTTCAAAGTTGAAAATGTAAAGTGCCAGTTCTAAAATCATTTTACTTCACTTGTTAGCGAACGAGCTTCGAAATTAATATGCACGCGTGTCTATGATAAATACATAATTCCCCACTCAACTTTGCTTCTAACAAAACTTCAAAGTGTTTTTAACGGGAAAAACAATTCAAAATTAATTGCAAAGTATTCCGGAAAAATATTTACATAATAAATTTACAAACGCAAAAGACTACATAAACATTCTATGAAAGTATCTCAACGGGACGTTTCACCTGCATTTTTAAGAAACTAATGTCATAAAGGACTTAGACTGACTACTAATAAACTTATAAACTTATGGCTTAAGCCACATTAATAAAATGTGATATATGTGATTTTAAAAGTAACAAAAATTGAAAAGTGGAATTCAATTACTTTATTAAACTGAGAACATCGAACACTCATAAAAGTACTAGCAGAGTTGTTTTTAATATAACCTTATGGTTGTTGCTAATTCGCTTAGTCGATTCATTGACATTTGAATTATCGTTTAAGATAAAGTTTATACGAAAATATTACAGATTAGTTAATTGTTTTGTATGCAACCATTAACATAAGAGGATAGAAGTGTGTAAAAAAAAGTTAATGAATATTAAAAGAATTTGAGACCATGTTAAAATGATCATTTTTTTTGATTCAGATTTTGCTAGTAATTTAAATATGAAACAGTGTTTTTTATTATGTTTCGATATATATTTTTGATGAGTTTTTGAGTGGAATGACCTTGTAATATGCAAATGTATTATTGGTTAGATTTTAATGAAATATTGATGGTTTTGCTTTTCATTGCTTAAAATACCTTCATATAGTTTGTAAAGTCAACAAATTAATTTTTTTTACGTGCGATTTCAGTAATTGAACATAATATACTCGAGTACAATTTATATATATATTATACTTTTGTATTATTATAAAAAACATATTTTAAGCCTACTTTTGATAATTTGAATATTGAATTATTTGAAATAGCTTAATAAAAGCCCCATACACTGAATTGGTGAATATATTCTAGGAATAAGCTTACTTGTTGTGTAAGTGCGTAAAGCACAATGATCTTAAATTATTTTGCTGAGAGATTTCAATGTTAACATTATGACGTCATGGAACTGACAGCTAAAATTATGTGTTGCAAACCATAAAAAATATATCGAAGGCAAAAATCCCAGAAACAAACATTCAAAATTCTGTAGATATGACCACAGATAAGATTAATTGCTAATTAAGTCTTTAACATATAGACGAAGACCAGTGGTCGGATAACTATAATAATTATTAGTCAACTAAGCCAAATATCGGTTATACAACGATTGAAACTTCTTTTGAGAACATTTTTTTTTTTACTTAAGTAGCGTTCTCCTAAGCTGGCTTTTGCTAAAATCATCCTTAATCTGAAATCGTTTGGTGAAATCGCTCCTTCCTACTAAAAGTTTTATTTTCTTATAATTTATGATATCGACTAAAGGTGCTTGATGGAATTTCAATATCAAATTTGAATTGTTAACTTTGTACGTGTCAGTTCCGTTGCATCCGTGTGATAGAATGCCTGAAGATGCCGAAAGGCGAAACCCGGGTCGTTTGTGACAAAACATGTGGAATCGTACAAAGTTGTAACAATTCAAGTTTTATTTTCTTGTTAAATTATAGTTTCATTGCATAATCCTTAATATTAATATAACGTTATTTTTTGTTGATAAAAATAAATTTCTTAAAAAATCTTTATAATTAAATCAAAATAATGACTAACAAACACTGATGAAAACAATAATATTGCAACTCTTTGAATTTGCATATTTTGTGTAGGAACCACTCAAGGGACCAAAGAGCAGCATGTGGCTTTCAAGCCAAAGTTAGCCAACCACTGAACTAGACAATGGTAACTATTTGAAACTTTGCATGTCTGTGAAATAAGCGTCTTAATTTTGGATCATTATATGAAAACAGTAAAACAAATTAGACTTTAAATAAATAAAATAAAAAAAAAACAGACGGTGTTAAGACATTTTTTATTCTAAAAACATTTTCCTTTCTTCCAATTAGTTAATTGATTAAAAAGAGTGTATTTCTTAATTGGAGCTTTATCGAGTTCCAGATTCAAAATATCGCTAAAATAAGATTTAAATAAAGCTTCTAAGTTTATTTTACTTTCTTTCGGTTCTATTTTTAAATCAAAAGATGCCGTAAGCGCTTGTTGGCGCGATAATTCACTTTGAGAAGTGTCGATTGGGCCGCAGCAGGACTGGGCACGCGAGCTGCGTGCTCAGTTAAAGGCGACGGGTCGGTGACTTCCCTAAGCCCGGCCACTGGTAACTGGGTACCTAAATTCGAATTTAACAAGGCATTTACCCAGCTAGCTCAAACAATTTAGCACGGTTCTACTTAAGGTGGAATGGTTTACAACTGAACAGTTAACTGGTACGTTAGTTCAAGGAATGAAATATAATTATATGATCAATATGAACTACCACATAACTTGAGATTACATGACGCAACTGTAGCTGGATGGTTGACGTTGTTAACTTTAGTTACAGATATCAGATTTTTCAATTCTTGAAAGTGCGTATATCTGCGAAATTAATTTTTTGAATACAATTAAAATTTCATCAAGGACCCTCAGTCAATTTTAACAATTATAACAATAATGGTTTCTTAAAAAGCTAAGTACTATTCGTTTCCATGTCCTATCTTTTGATTTATATTCATTCATAGAAAAATAAGTTTGATGTCTGAGTACCAAGCAATTTTCGTACAATAGCTCTGTTGAAATTTTAAAAAAGCTGTATAGGGCACTCATATATAATATAATATTACATTGAGAGCGAAAATGTTCATATTATCTACAATGTCATTAAATAATTTGACACATATCGTTTTGAATGTGTAGGCTATAATACTGATTAAAAATGACAAGGTTTTTTTGATATGCTAAAAATAATAGTATGCATATTAATTCATGTATTATTATTTTGTATGTTATCACTGACAGTTTCTTAGTTAAAAGTGTTAAATTCAATACTTTGTCTATACTATAACGGAGCTATTTTCTCCTCGTGCATTTTCAAAATTTGACACTCATATACTAAATATTTGTTTATTTTAAATATATTACAGCAGTACTATTTGTTGGAAAAATAGATCAATGCATGATATAATTATCAAGGTGTTATATTTCGCTTTTAATTAAAGAGTATTGATTATCCGAATTCTTATTTTTTTCTGTACATTAACGATTCATATTCGTTTCTTAGAGAGAAAAAGTATATGTGAATTGATAATAAAAAAAATCAAAAGTGTCTTTGACTAATTTTGGTCTTTCTCTAATATTTAAAATTAATTTCTGACAGTCTTGCAGTGTTCTTTGGTAATATCAAATCATATGCATAAATTTGTTCACTTAAAAAATATCATATACCTAATGCTTTGTATATTATGAAATTAGTTCTTATCGTTGAATTATAGTATAGAAAATTGAAAACCACGAAAAATCATTTCTTATTTTATATACAATATGTGTATAGCTAAAATATGATCCAATTATCTGGATTAGTTTTTCATTATTGATCATCGCCTAAGGTTCCGCAAAAAGCTCAGCTTACTTGACCGTTGTGGGGCTCGATTATACCCGTGAGCTTTTCGTGAGTAGGTAGACCTCAGCGAGTTTCCAATCCGTGTGTCGCACGTGGTCCGAATCTCGATTTAACGATGCCGCACACAACCAAGGGTACTGTGCACAGAGAGGCGAGAAAATTGGCGCGAAGGCAAAGGGATAACTGTCAAAGAGGTCATTTTTAACACGGCCGATACAAAGTTTTCTTGCATTTTTTATGTAATACCAGAAGAAACGTATATATTTTTGCGGAGATCGTGAGTATAGTATATTTATTTCGGATAAATAATAAAATGGTGGATAGAAGGAAGATTTCTGATTCGGCTACGTTTGAGAAGTAATTGGGTTGAACCATTTATTTGATTCAATTTATTACTTGAAGTAAGACATAAATTTTCAATCAAATTCTTAAGAAAGCGCGCTAAAGTTTTTGTTTCAAATATCGTTGAGGAACAAATGTTTAAGTAATATAGCTTTGGGGCTCTTATATGCAATCCATTCGTAAAATAATTTTAACTTTTCGAATATAAATCGTATTTTAAGCCCTTTAATAACATAGTTCTGACGATGGCGTGAGCCGAAATAGCTACCAACTATATCGTATAAAAAAAATTGCAGAACTAAAATACAGTGCTATTTTTTCACCGTGTTAATAACATAATGCAAAACTACCAAACTTTAAATAAACACTCTCTTAGACAATTTTCAGTTCAAGATGAAGCTGTATCACATGTTGTCTGTAGAAAAGTATCAGCAAAAAAAAAACACTCACAAAGTAGTGTTAAAGTCTGGTAACTACCTCAATAATGAATGCATGAAGAGTTATATTTTTTATATATCTGTAGGCCATTTAAAAACGCCACATTAAAAACGTACAATTTTTAACAGCGTTATAAAAAATAAACTTTATTTAAAATTGCATAACCAAAACTGAGTTACGAGAAAAAGTTACTTTTAACAGTTACTGTCAGCTAACTTCGCGATATGATTATATAAAATAAGAAAAATCCCATAAACAGAGAAACAGCAGGGCTGCATTGTTAAAATAACAATCCCGAGTAAAAAACATGTCACTAAATCGAAGCTTCAATTATCATTTGTGGTTGGATATTTAACTGAAAGCTGATATAGTTATACCCAGAAAAAATCGTTCACGTGTCGTATAAAAAGAATTGGTTATTAATTATATAAGATCTTTTAAAAAGCGAGTATTAAATGTTTACTGTACAAAATAAAAACTCGTATGCTTCAATATTTTGGATACCATAAAAATACCAAATGGCAGTCGGTTTTGTATTTGTGTTTTGTTGAGTGGTCCTCAACCTTTTCTGAGGCTGAAAACAAGATATTTAAATCTGTCAGAAATAATCAGTTAGTAATGGTAAACGAATTATAACATCATTGCATTCATTTTTATGAGGATATTATAACTGCCTTTACTAGTGCTTTTAATTTAAGAACATGTTGCTTTAATATTAAACAAATATATCTATTTTTATGTGATATGAAGATTTTTTTACATTTTTATTTTGGTAATGTTACATTGGTAATGTTGGCTACATACATGCAAATACAATTATAAGTGACCACATTCTTAGAGAAATATTACAGAAATAACATATAACTTCGAACCGAACGTATTCTAACGTCTTTAAATAAATGCTATAATATTAGCCATTAGTAATAAAATTGTTTGCCATCTTCGGTGCTGTAATAACCAACATAAATGAATTCCATTAAACATTTTTGAAGATTGCTGTTTTTTCAACATGTTATAATGGAATTCTCCCAAGTGAATGTCAATTCAAACAATAAATCAATCCGCTTGGATAAAATAATAAATAACACGCATGACGTTATATGTACCAACAAATATCTCTCATAATTTTTTTTATGCAATGTTTTTATCTATGTTTGCTTCGAATGTAGAATATATGGCCATCTTACAAAAGTAATAATAAGTAGTAATAATAAAAAGTAAGAGTTTTCTACGAGGATTGTTTGTTACTTGGTTAATCAACTCCACTTAGAAAGAACGTATCTTGATAGAATTGGACTATCGGTTGTATACGCCACGCCTAGCTTATTTTTTTAATCAGATGGTTGGGAAAGAATTCATTGATTTGATTGAAAAAAACGCTATTTACAAGTAACTCGACAAATGCATGCATTTGAAAAAAGCTTCGTGGCATTGTATTTTATAAAGTGTTATATACGTATTTCCGGATATACTTCGACGTTGAGTTTACAATCCCAGAAAATAAAATCATTATCACCGTCGCGCACCCTAATCAACACCTTGCGTAATGGTTTGTTTGCAGTTGGCGAAGAAGAATAACAAGCACGTCTCATCAAAGACTCCCTTTGGCTCATTTATTGTTTGTCGACTTTCACGAGTTTGATGAATCGCGTGACAAAACATACGTGGGCCATTTTTGGCGGGAACATAAATAAAACGCTATATTGCTTTTTCGTCCGTGTCGTCACAAATGCCCGCTGAGTGTTTATTTGTGCGAAGGTGTTGCTTTATTATTTTTCAGTCTCCTTGTTGAAGCTTCTTTCTTGTGCTTTTTTTTTTAATATCTCATTATTATAAGCAAACAAAAAAATGCGAAATGCTTATGAACACTGATACGTTGATTTTATTTTTTGTATGTTTTTTTAGCTTTTAAATTTTTTACAAATTTTAAGGTATTACATTATTTTATATCACACAGCCAGGGATGTGCCGACATTAAAAAACACGACCCCCATTTCCGACATAGCCTAACAACACGACTTCGACTAAAGAAAGTTTAGTTTTGTCAGGTTATTTTTCTATCTTTCCTATTTATGTTCATTAAATTAAAGATTTTCCAAACAATCCGGCAAATTATTTATTGAGATATTCTTCAAAATCGTCTAATTCAAAAAGTATTCTCGCTTTTTTTCACGACTCCGATTCCACAGCCCTGCACACAACATATTTAAATTTATTGATTGAATTGTCATTCACTCGGTAGAATTCCATTATAACACGGTGAAAAAAATAGCAATATATTTAAGTTCTACAAAATTATTATTTTAACGCCATAGTTTGAACTACGTCTACGTCTGACGATGGCGTGAGCCGAAATAGCTATCAACTATATCTTTAAAACAATAATTTTTTATAACTAAAATACATTGTAAATTTTTTCGCCGTGTTTACATATTTAACAATTCAAAACGGCCTAATAACTAATAACGCAAAATAGTGTTACGCCCAGTCCTTTTTTACGCGATACATTGGTTCCAGAAAAAGGCGCGTAAAAAAATGATTTCACGCAATTGCATTACATTTCTTTACACACTTTATTCTATTCTTTATTTTATTCGCATAAAATCCGATACACTTGTCAACATTTGGCAACGGTATGTGTATTTAAAAAAATGGAATGCTTTACAAAATTAAGTTTCAAAAATACACATATTTTTTTATTTAAAAAAATAATGAAACGTAAATGCCTAGTATGATATATAAATGTCTTCTTTAAAACAAACTTGGGGAAAAATTTCGTAAAAACGAGTGAAGCGCGTAAAAAATGTAGCGGTGCCGTCCAAAAAAATCGCGTATAATCGAATTCGCGTAAAAAAATTCGCGTGAAAAAAGGACTGGGTGTAATGTATAATATAAATAAAAATTGTTGACTTTGGTTGTTTTAGTGAAAACTTTTGAGTTGTTAGGCATCACTTCTTGGTGACATTATATTTAAATAATAAAACACTATGTTCTGTACTATTCTCACAATTTAAAATCTATAAAATCAGGACCGACTATCAGTTGATAATATTAGCGGTGGGTGAAACCGATCTTGATTGTATAAATATAGAATTTTGGATGTATTAATAAGCCATATAGTTTAGCAGTTAAACCTAGAATAAAGAATTGTCGAAGTAGTGATATTTTTATTTTACATTTAAATCAATAGAAACTATTTTTTATATAAAAAACAGAACTTTTTTCCATTTGTTGTGTTTCTAGCCATGAAACTTTGTGTTGTGCTAATTTAAGAAGCATTTATATATAAATTATTTCACAAGAAATTGATTAAAAAAAACTAATTTTAATTCATTACCATTCGATCAATTTTCTCAAAAGTAAACAAAAATCATGACACGAAATTCGTCTTTTTTGGCACCTTTTGACTAACAAGACTTAAGCTTTATCGTTAAAAATTTATTTGAAACTTTGACAGTAAAAAGCAATACCTATTTTAGAAATAAATATCTTTCGATAATGTTGTCATGAAGATGCTTCTTAAAGAAGTGAAACACGTGTCACAGCTTGAAACACAACGAGTAGAATAAGGAAGTTATTATTTTTATATTCACAGTACAAGCTAATTCACTACTTAACCTGCGGACAACATTTCATCTTAATTATAGCTCATATTTTTTCAAACTTTGTTTTTTTAAATACTTAATTTGTGGTTCATCTTTATTGTCAAAATTTCCAACTGAACTGAACAGAATAAGTTGAAAATCCTGTCGTTCAGCACAATAAGAACAAAATTGTATATACATTAGATATATGGCCAGTTATGGCTTAATATTTTATGACTATTGCAAGTGCCTCAAATATACAAGCACTTAAATAATATTACTCATTAATAATAAATATGTTTTCACATCCCTTATTAATTATTATGCTTGTAAAGGAAAAACAAATATTTTATGGAAACAAAACAATAAGACTTAAGAGAAGGGTAAAATATTAACACACAAGTCACAACGCGGCCGCAACCGCATCTATAACAATGTCGGAAATCATTTAATACAACAATATGTCTTTGCTTCAAACAGTGAAAAGATATCAAATATTTGCTTATTATTTTACTAAAATCATTATAAGGTTATGGGCACAGTTAATGGTAAATTTATGAGGACGTATGATGTTAACCAGTGCTCCACAACCGGTGTGTCACGGCACGCCAATATGCCGCTGGACAATGCGAGGTGTGCCGCGGCCTATTTTATAACAGAAGAATCACAGATAAACTAAAATAATTATTTATTCGTTGAAATAATACAAATATAATACACAGAATATAAAATATGATATATAATGTGAATTTATAAGAAAATAATTTTTTTATATAGTAAACAATGCGTCGATGGTGAATCATTCGCATTTTTATAGGTATTGACATTAGGTAAGCCGTTAATCGTCAGTATTGTATTTTTCTGAAAAAATGTTAAGGATATTCTGTAATTTACTTTATCAAATGATATAAAATTTATATATCAAATCTGGATTGTTTGAATTATTTGAAACTGGTTGAAACCGATTAGATCACATTGTGCATATGTTTCCAGAAACCCTCAACGATGTTTGCCTTTTATGCCTATCAGCAGGGTTCTGGTGTCCATAATGATCATCGATTACTATTTACAGTATGTAATCGACGAAACAACGGTATTTTGACATGTCATGAAAGATAGCATGGTAACTGATAGTTGATAAATGTTCATGTAAGCACCGCGTAGTAGGAACCAAAGAAGAGAGAAAATTTTAGCCCTACAGATTACGCTATTCTATTCATATAGTGCAGTTCTCCGCAACCTTTTGCCGCCCACGGCACACTTAATAATCTCTCAGAATTCCGAGACACATCACAGTAAAAAAAATGTGAAAAAATGAAATATTTTTAAATTTACGATTGCTAATTGCTAAACCCTTTGATGTGTTTATTAAAAAAAGTGTCATTTTTATAAGAAATAATTCAAAACTTTCACAACGTATAATACTCAAATCTTATTGTATATATAATAGTATTTAATTAAATATACTATATACTTTATTTAATTATCACAAAAGATTCTGTAAGTAAATGACTGCAACATAACATACATATATATTTTAAGTAATAAAAACACATTTACTTGTACTTATTTCCACAATTTATTTTTTAATCAGGATCGGTTTCGCTTCAGCCGATAATACTCGCGATGAGTGAAACTGGTCCTGATCAAAAAGTATATTTTAGAAAAAAAATACTAAAAATGTGTTACTATTGTTTAAAATATCATGCCTTTCCATTAAGAAGTGACAGTTAACATCTTAAAAGTGATACTCATTAATATATAAATATTTATTTATTTTAAATACTTATTGTTATCTGCTGGACAATTATTTCAATCCGATGATACGTTTTCAATACCCCACAAGTAAAAATAGATAATATGTACATATCATAAATTAATAAAATTACTTCTTAATATATTATGCGTGATAATGATATATCCGGAGATTTCAACTAAACAGATAAGAATCATTCTGAACGCATTGTGCTATGGCACACCTAGCAATGTCTCGCGACACACCGGTTGCAAATCACTGACATAGTGCACGAGATTATCGTATAACTTTTAATAAGACCAGAGCCGAATGATAAGGTTTTTTTGAATTACCGTGTTATACTGTTTTCCTAGAATTGTAAATCGATTTTTATTATACAGAAAAGCCTCGCATTATACAAAGCAAAGCAATAATAGAAGAAAAAACTAATTCAACAAAGAAAAGTGAATAAGAGTTGGTTCAAAGATAATGTCTGATGACGAATGATGCTCTGCACTCGCAAGATAGCGTGACCACAGTAAAACAGCCCCGTGAAAAATATCGTGTTATAAACCACGTAACGTGATATCAGATTATTTTTCCAA
Organism: Himalopsyche japonica; assembly: GCA_028555115.1. Classification (NCBI taxonomy): domain Eukaryota; kingdom Metazoa; phylum Arthropoda; class Insecta; order Trichoptera; family Rhyacophilidae; genus Himalopsyche; species Himalopsyche japonica. The sequence goes on from JAHFWJ010000012.1 coordinate 147,820, forward strand.
GAGTTTCTTTCACGAGAGAGAAGTTTTTAGTGATCGAGTGGATATGTTACGCGTAGTCCAAATCCTGTATGTTTTCTTGGAAAATTTATCGCTTTATTCCAAAGTTGAGTTAACCCAACATCACCTAAGTAACTTTGGCTGACCGGTGAACTGGTTTTTCCCAATAGATGTAAAAATAATATTGTTTTCTAATAAAGTTTGATGGGATAAGTGAAAATATTTCGCGGTTAGAATTTCATTTTACTTATTATGATTAATTTTGGCGTGCCGTATTAACCAACATACGGTGTGTAACAGTGTGTAATGTGAAATTTTATTATAAGTTACTTTGGAATTGTACAATTATCAGAAAAATACTTACATTGTATGTTATCACTTTATGTAATTAAGGTTAAGTCATTTAAATACAAAATTTAAATAAATTGAATTTTTGTAATACGCGTTTTAAAATGAAACTTTGATTAAAGAAACTGTATACATTGTCATACTTTTAAAATATATATAGCCTTATGATACTGTTATCTGAACTTTTCAAAAAACACAAACACTAGTTTAGCAAAGTTTGCGTTTTTATGATAAATATACAATACGATTATAATGTTTATTTGTTTCTATATATAAAACATTCATTAGTTGAAAGAGATTCAATATGTATTTTTAAACTTCTATCATTGCCGTTTTCACAAAGATGATTCATGTATATATTTTGATTGAATTGGGATTTACTTGGTAGGACTCCATTATAATACGGTGAAAAATAGCAATTTTTTGTAATTTTACAATTTTTTTCATATAGTTGATAGCTATTTAGATTTCGATGAAAACTATATAAAAAAATGTAGAACTAAAATATTTTACATTGCTATTTTTCCATCGTGTTATGATTCATGTGTTTTATTAAGGCCATTAAAATATCGCCAAGAAGCGATAGTTAATAAATTTGAAGTATGTCAAATATTTTGAAACATATTTCAAACAAACTTTATTTTGACCAATGTTTTTGTAGTATTGAAATAATTCATATAATAATAGTGAAATGTTGATACATTTACTTTATTCTAGTAGAATATTAAAAAATGTATATATTATATTTTACAAATATATATATATATCTATATAATAATATTGTAACTGTCTCGAGCTTTTTAGTGAACTTTATCAAGGATTAGGCCAGGGAAAAAGAACAATATATTTCCATTCATTTGTAAATATGGGCCAAAGTTAGCAAGGTTGTGTTAGCTTAGGTAAGGTTAGGTTATCATAGCCTTATTACCAAACAATTACCAAAAATAAACACATAAATGAAGGGGGGAAGCGAAGGATACACAGGATGCCAAATACCCACAGGACTTCAATAACCACACACCTTTACAAGAAAAATCGCAAGCTAACAAAAATTATTTGCTTATTAAGGTTTCTACCTTTATCTGTAAATTTTCCTCTTGGGCATACAAGGAATAGGTTTTCGTCAGTAGGTTACTATGGTTTGCGGGCATGTTGTACTAATTCTGTGACATTAATATTTTCAAGATATTATAATATTTGAATAACAAAAAGATAACAAATTTATATATATTTTCTTTTTTTATGAAACAAATGTTTCTTCGTGAGTATTTCATTAATATAACGTACAAAAATTTCCATCAAGTTACGATGCGGTGAAGCTTTTAAATAAAGTTACTACAATGGCATTTTTTTTCAATTCAAAATGTTGTGGAATCGTAATATAGTATTTCAATAAACGATCATAGCTTAACTGACTCAAATTGTTATTGTATCACTTAATTATTCGTTTTTGAATATTAGAATAATAATAACCAAAAAAATCTTATCGTGAATAAACTTATATTATAATCGATTATCAATTGTAATGTAATCGTCAAAGATATTTTAAAGTGTCTTCTGAAGGAATTGAACTATTAATTGCAGGAATAATAAAAAAACAGACCAAAAGTAATGATCAACTGGCTAAATGATTATTTGAATGTTATTTTTAATACAATTATTGTGTTTATTAAATTTATGATATCGACAGAATTGTTTAAACGATGTGCTTGACATAGCTTCAATAAACCCAATAATATTTTAATGATAGTTGATTATTATTTGTTTTAAAACTCTTTTAAGAATTACTCATAAACAAGATCGTTAATGAAAATTATCACAGGCAATTGTGTTAATTTTTAATAGATTAATGTTATTAAATTTTTTTAGCCGCCATTTACTGCTTGCCTTGGGGGGCTTGTATTTTTCTGTAGTTGAAACTTTTGGTATATATACGATGCTAACTGTTTATTAAAAGTCAGTTCTGTTGCATCCGTGTGATAGAATGCCTGAAGATGCCGAAAGGCGAAACCCACAAATTTGTAACAATTCAAATTTGATATTAAAATTCCATCAAGCTCCTTCAGTCGGAATCATAAATTTAAAAAAAAAATATTTATGTACAAATTCACAGATTTTGTCACTCACGAAACGATTTGCATATTTCGAAGTATTCAGGCATTCTATCACACAAATGCAATATAAAAGATACATTAAAAATGGTTTACATTGGTTTTATACAAGATTAAATATACAAGAAAAACGCTGATCATAAGGCAAGGATACAAATGTATATCTAAAATAATTTCAATAACCATTGAATTGATTATGTTATATTTATTATGAGATCAATCTTCATATGATAAAATTTTGTTTACAGTTTTTTATTTATTTCTTTGATGAAAGTATTTAACAATTAATAATTGATTGTGTGTGATAAGTCGTACAAAATTTCAACAACACAGAAAGCTTGAAGCGGTATTTGATATCAAAACCACTGTTTATGATCAAACTGAAAACTGAAATATAAAGTCGTGTTCTTGGAAATGTTGCAGGATATTTTACAAGGCGAGGGTCGTAAATTTTCAATAGACACGCAACAAATTGTGGCAATATTTTCGAGAAGAAATGGAAGAAATGATAGTTCTGGCCGATAAGGGAGCACGCAATTTTTCCGCTTCTCAATCAAACGTACTATATTCGATTCATAACGTCACTGTTCAAATTCTTATGGAGTGTGATTATTTCATATGTATTTTTTTGTATAACATATGATTATAATATGATATTTTATTCAATTTTAAAATGACAAAAATAAATTTTCCTATGCTGCATAACAAAAATTCTTCAATTATAGATTTATTCCTGTAATTATTGTTCTCTCTTTGAATAAAGAACAGACGCTGTCAAATTTGAAAAATCTAAAAGAAAATAGTTAAATACAATATCTCTATTAATAATTTTGATACAATGTTTATACTAATGGTAATCTGAAATGAACGTTTTTTACTCATATTGCTGAAACAAAAAAGTATAAAGTGGCCATCTACGTTATTAAAAAAATGTGTTAAATTTTATTTTATATCTAGCAACATTAAAAAACGTAAGTATGCGCTCGCAGATGTGATGGCGCTGTCGATGATTGTTGAACTCGATTTCATAAATTTTATATGAATGTTTGAAGTGATGATTATTGATTGAAAAAAAATGATTTGTATATAAGAATGTTATGCGATATAATTTAGCTTAAGCCAATATTTTTGTGTTGTAATATAAGAGATTAAAGCATTTTTTTGGGGTCCGGCAAATACCCCAACGTCTTACAGGCAATTTGCTGGCATAGTCTTTTAAGGGTTAAAGTAGTTCATTGTTAAAATGTATATAATTGCAATTTTAGCATCGCGTTGTTGTAAGACGTATTTTATGTAAATTATATTGCAACTTTATTTCTGACATCGCAATATAGAAAAAGAATCAGTAATAATTCTTTTTTGGTTTATTACTTATTTGATTCTGCAACACTATAGAGGCATTGCTAGTTTTTTTTTTGTTTAGAGTATCGTGGAGTTGTTTATCGTGCTAATTAAGGTGAAAAGATAATAAAAGAACATTAAAAACTCATTTTGTGCGCTTAATAATGTCAAATGACTTACAAAACAATGTTTTGCTGGTAAGGGGTCGTTAGCGAAGTTCAGGGCAATATAAAATTTATTGCGATGTCAATATAAACAAGATACAGAGTGTTACTTTGACACTGATTTCAAATGTTCTATTGTGAAAGTAATAAAAACAAAGTATTTTTGATGTAGCGTTGGTCTTTTGTTTATTTAAATTTTTACTACACAATACAGGAACACTTTACAGAACACAATTTCAAAAGTGTCGATTCATGAATTTAAAAAACCTGACTTAAAATGAGTTTACGTTTTAAATTTACAAACTGATGAGTGGCTTACAAGTCTATCCAATAAAACCTATGAAAATATTTGTTGGTGTTTTCGTTGAAAGATCAGTCTACTGTGTTGAATGACACAAAGAAGAACTTTTTTTTTTTTTTAAATAATAAAAACACATTTTTTTTTAGTACTTATTTCCACAATATATTTTTTGATCAGGACCGGTTCAGAACAGGACAGGAGCGAAACCGGTCCTGATCAAAAAATATATTGTGGAAATAAGTACTAAAAAAATGTGTTTTTATTATTTAAAATATCATGCCTTTCCATCAAGAAGTGACAGTTAACACCTTAAAAGTGAATTTGAATTGTTAAAAATTTGTGCGATTCAACATGTTTTGTAACTTACGACCCGGGTTTCGCCTTTTGGCATCTTCATGCACACGGATGCAACAGAAATGACAGAAGTCAGTTCTGTGATGTTAATCATTTATTGTGTGTAAGTTATGTTTCATCCTTGTGACATCCAACAAAACACGTAAAATCGTACAGAGTTTTAAATTTTTTAATTGGATATTGAAATTCATCATAAATTAGTTAGTGAAGATTGAATAAATATATATTGAAAATTTTCAATCATTTATTATTGGAAAACCACTTATTTAACGCAGATAAAGGTGTTGAAACCAAGGTATCAAAACATGGAAGTTAACGCAATGTTTTATGATGAAATCTTAGAAATAAGTCTAATTGAGTTCATTTCATTTTTTAAATGAACAGATAAACCTCTCTCATTCTTCCTTGGTTTAACCTGTAAGTGAAATAAGTTGAATAAGTCAATAATGTGGATGATTTAATATGATAAAATTAGTATTAAATTGATTTTTAATCCCACCAACAACCCATTAATTTAAATTATTTTATTATCTCCAAGTTTAAAATTATCTAATGATTTTTTAATAGTTGTTGACTATTTGTGAATATCCCTCATTATATATAGTGGAATAAAGTTGTATTGGTTTTTAGATTATCGTCACTGAAATTCAATGTCATCGCAATAAAATCAGCAATGATTAAATTTATTTCAGATATATATTTTACTCCTAGTCTTAACGTATTTATTTTTTTCTATGTAATTACTTTTGTATACAAGTCGATGTAAAATGTTATCTTTGCAAATTGTATTACATTAGTGTTGTAGAATGCCAAAAGATATCAAAAAATGTATTCCACGACGTGAGAGCCAAAAACAAAACTTATGGATTTTCAAACAGTTTGAACGATTCAAATTGAATCTTTAATCATTCAAACCTTTATCTTAAGGTACGCTTGTACCCAATCATAAGTAAGTTGATAGCGTTAAATTTTTTTTATTATTTTTTTTCTCATTATAAATAGTTCTAAAATTAATCATCATTTTAAAATATAATAATTTGTGATTAACTAAACGATTCTATTATCATATACAACTATAAATTTATGCAAACAATCTTTATAATATTCATAATAATATAACGCGTTTTACAGTATTTTTTTTTGTTTATTTTTGATTATACTCACATATTTTAAATAAACGTCCTACAGTGTAAAATAACGTAGTTAAAATTACATAAAATGACAGTAGTATCACTTTGTAGCTGCAAAACCGGTGGAATAAAAAGCTATCAATAATGTATTATAATTGAATATTAAAAATTTACCGCCGAAGCCATTGAAATGAAATTGATAATTTAAAAAAATATGTATGCTGTTTACTTTCGGTGAATTAGTTCTATGTCGTGTAACGCGGGATGTATTGAGGTGAAATGAAAAATTTACCTATTTCTTATGCCAGATTTTACAGATAAATTATTATAAGTAAGCCGGAAAATTTCCATGAATCTTAAAGTTGAGTTTGTTTATGCCGCGCCCTGTGAAGTCGTTAAAAATGAGACTCCCTGGGGCGCAATGTTTCTCTTTAGTTAAAAGTTGTTGACTAATGTTCAAAGTTGACACATTACACTTTCTGTGTAGGAATCTCTTTTTTCGTTTGAGCAAACACAACGACCAATCTCGATCGTTGCCAACTTGTAGATATAATAAACATAAACATGCCTAGCAAATAGGGATTACAGAGCTGGACGAATAATATATTGACACTGGTATTTCATATTCAGTACTGGAATTTGGGAAAAAAAATAAAGCAATTGAACCCTCAAGAATTGAAGTGACCTCAAACGACAACATCATGATACTTTTCCTTTAATTAATTAATATCTAACGAGAATTATCTAGATCAATGCATATTGTCAATTTAGGTCATGCAAAAGCAAAAAAAAAAATTGTCAAATTATACTTACACATTCGATTAATTATTTGATACAATCAATATATAAAAAAATCAATGTGTGTTTGTTTATATTTTATGCATTATTACACCATTCATCCGATCGATATAAAACTTTACGAATTTCTTGAATACACTTTTGCAATTGTTTCTAGCATAAATTTTTACTCAAACTTATCCCCATATAATAAATTAATATAATAAGAACGACACTAATAAGAATAATTCGTCAGTTCTGTTGCATTGTGTGATGGAGTGCCTGAAGATGCCGAAAGGCGAAACCCGGTCGTTAGTGACATAACATGTAAAATTGTACAAAGTTGTAACAATTCAAATTTGATATAGAAATTCCATCAAGCACCTTTAGTTGATATCAGAAATTAAACTATTAGTTACCATAAAGAGTTTCGTTACTCTATGATCGCAGAAACGCGCGATGGATCAGCTAGTATATAATAAAACATACTTGTTAAAAAAATATTATGTAACAATCAAATGCCAATATATCCAACAAATAAATTAAATAATAACATACTAAATTTTTTGACCAGAACCGATTTCGCTTATTATAACCTGATAGGATACAATTTAAAAACACTAATGTTATAAAAAAATCTAGTTGATATTAAGTAGGTATACAAAACGAAAGGTTCAAGAACTAAGTAAATTTTACTCAATATATAATACATTCGATTGAAGTAAATTAATTTAAAAATGAAATATTAACAATCTCTTATTAATGAATTGCAAACAAAATAAAGAATACAAAGCGATAATTAAAAATAATCTTGAAAAAGTATTAGCAAGAGTGGGAATTTTTTATAATCAAAAACAGTGGTTTATATATATATTGTTTCATGGTTCTGAACACAGTTTTTTTTTTATCTACAACTACTCGATTTAAATTGTTTTTTTTATCTACTTGTATCATTCTTTTAAATTATTTTTTCATTCTATAAAATGACATAAATTCATTTATTTGAAAATAGTTATTTGCTTGACGGAAGTTTCAGTACACACATATTAAAGTTAAGAAAAACATTATTTCATTATGAATAATAATATTGACACTATTTTGGTTATTATTTTTCAAAACCTAAGCCCAATTCTAGTAGCATAACACCCCCGGGCCCCAGGTGAGAGGTTGTGCGATCACTGTTTCCACGAATGTGCTCTCAGATGAAATAAAACCACTTTACATTGACTTGGGAAATATGTTTTCTCTCCACGGTAGAGTTTGGCGCAATAGGATCTTGTTTCATAAGAACATTATTATTTTGTTCATAGACTTGAGCGTTACACGCAAATTGCCGCAACAAAGAGAGTGTTCAACTTATTTTACATATAATGTTAAAATTTATAGTAAAAATAAATGTTGAACAAAAAATGAAATTTTTTCAATTTGTGCTTAACATTTTATGACACAATTCATTCAATATGAGCTTTTTTACAATGTGATGAACATTTTACGCTTTTTTTGTCGTAATTGTTTTTTAAATTATTCAAATAAAATATGTTTTGAGTCAATTATAAAATTTTTGTTAAATTTTCTATAGATTGTTGTTCAGAGTCAAAAACTATAATATATCTTTTAATAGGTTGTCAGCAAAGTTCACAGAATAGATTAAATGATGTGGGTGTATAAGGAATAGATCCAACTAAAATGATATCTTTCCTTGAACAGTTTCAATAAATAATAATGTCGATTTGTGAGAAACTTTTAAGCCAAGCAATACTAAAATTGTACGCTCTATTAGAGAATTGTTAATATTATAAGAAATATCATTTATGTCATAAATCCTAGAGCAGTACCGTATTTATGCCGGTAGTAAAAAAATTGGTAAATAAAAACTATTATCGAAGATTGCATTCAAACAACTAGACAAATGAATTAAGCCCAACAATAAAAGGTCATCATTTTTATTGCATATCGATGCTAAGATTTTTTTATTTAGTTGATAAATTTTCCCAAGTCATACCCGAGGTTAAATTCCTCGAAACTTCACTGTAAAGATGTTAACTGTTACTCCAGTAGAGAAACATTATATTTTAAATAATACAAACACATTTTCAATACTATTTGTTAATTAAAACTTAAATAAATAATTAACTAAGCTTAAGAAAATAACTGTTATTATAAATACAAAAAAGGAGGCATGAGATAGATTTCATAAACTTAAATCTATTTGCTATGCATAAAATTACGCGAGCTTTTTGAAAGCTCTACCATTTTCGGCGAAACCAATAATTGCAATTACAGCAAGAATCACCAGACTCAAAATAAAAAAAATCCGACTATAGATCTCATTCTCATGTTCTATACTTTACAACTTTAGATTATAACCGGGAAAAAAAAGTTAATTCCGGGATTCTAATTCCGGTAATATCTAGTATATGTTACATTGCAGACCCTATCTGAAGCATACTAAGAGACCATAAAACAGTTGTTTTTCTAGCGAATTAGTGGTGCCTTATTCGCAATATCATAATAACTCACATAGAAACATATTACTCGAATATTTCTCTGACTCTAATATCAGTTATGCAAATATCTTCGAGTTAATCGCATTATGTGGAAGGTTTAAATTGTCAGCATTCGTTGGGATCAAAATATGCAGATGTGTTTGCTCGTACGGTAGATTGTGTCGTGTTTGCAGTTATTTGAGAAATTTGTGGAAATACACACTTGCCTAACCAGCCAATCTTACATGTTTGCAGTTCATTCTAGCGAAGCATTTCATCTAGGGGCTGTTATTTAAATACTCCGACACCCTTAACGCCTACAATGTAGGGAAACAAGTTTTATTCAATAATATAAATTTGAATTGTTACAATTCTGTACGATTCCACATGCTTTCTCACAACGACCCGTGTTTTGCCTTTCGGCACTCAGCACTTTCAGAACTGTCAGTTCTGTTGCACCCGTGTGATAGAACTCGGGTCGTTAGTGACAAACCGTGTGGAATCGTACAAAATTGTAAAAATTCAAATTTGATATTGAAATTTCATCAACCACCTTCAGTCGATATCATACACTATATCAATAATATAATATTTCCTAAAAAGCCGACAGACCATGAAAATGCAATTGTCATCCAAAATACTCAACGTAGATGAATATTGCAAATTATATTATCATTAATTGTTTCATCAACTAATTTTGGAAATAAATAGACTTCAATTCGACTATTTTAATATTTCCAATTTCCCCTTACTATATTCCTTAAGTGAGATTAATTAAAAATGCCGATAATCTCATAAATTGAATTCCTATATTACTTCACCTGACGTTAAATTATTACCGTTGCCCACCAATTTGAAATAAGTAAGTATCTCTTAGTCTAAAATAACCCAATTGCATTTTAATGGTGGCTGATTATTATTTGTAGTAGAATCATTTCATCAAAGACTCATGTACAGTATTTATATCAATAAAACTTATCACAGGTAATTGTATTTGATTATAATTAAATCAATAGTTATATATTTGAATTCTAGCCTTGGGGTCTGTGTATTTCTTTTGTAATTAATTCCTCTTTTATATAACCGATGTGTTTCTATAACTAACTGTCAATTGAATATCATTTATTTAACACCGGTGTGAAATAATACCTGAATATATCGAAAACCAAAACCCGTGTTGTAAGTGACGAAGCATGTAAAATCTTATAAAGTTTCAACAATTAAAATTTGATATTGTAAGTTCATTTCCGCAATTTTACTTTTTAGAGATTTTTTTTTTTTTATTAAAAATCAGTACCATTAACTTAACATTTCACGTGGTATCTTAAAAGATGTGACGTGTTATTCAGTTCTTTCAGAAGCATTTTTAGAATAACTGAAGATAAAAAAGAAGCGAAATATATATCACAATAGCACAGTTAATACTTAGTTTTATATCATCATTAATGTTATTGTATATTGTTGTTAAATCTCTCAATTTTTAAAATAAATTATTGCTCAAAAACACAGTATAAAAACTGAAGCAGTGGTAGTCTAACAATTTATTTATTTGATACATATATATATAAAAAAATACAAATTATGAATGAACTGTTTCACTTAACAAAGGTTGACGACTACTGGCCTAGAGATACTTGATTTGCAATAAACATTTAGTTTAATTTTGATAATACATATACCGTTGATGTACTGATTTATCGCTTTTTGGTACTAAAGACGCCGTATATTTATCAAACGAAATTCACTTAATGTTTTCAAAAAAATAACGTTCGGTAAAAGAGTCCGATTGAATTCCTTTAACATTTATAAATCAAATGTTCAATAGACTAGAATGGATTTAGCTGATTTATAGTATTATTCAAGATTGCCTCAATATCGCAAAGCAAATAAATAAAACAAATATATCCTCAGAGATGTAACTTATTCATCGCATTCCATTAAAATGGTCAAAGTTTAATGGAGAAGTAGGAATGTAATGTCGGGAAAGGGCGCAGATCACTATCGAAAAAGCCAAACAATATTTCTTAAGAAACAAGAAAGTAAGAGTAACTGAATGAAAAATATCCACGAAAATTTATAATGTTTTATGTTCCCTCTTTGAAATTGCAGAAGATTTCTTATTGCTGATTATTATTCATTTCTAAAAGTTGTAAACATCAAATATGTATGTATATAATATATATCACTTTTAAGGTATTAACTGCCACTTCTTCATGGAAAATGGAACTCCTCACAAGCCCTTAATGGATTACTAATTTACCTTAATTTTTTCGAAGTGATGATGACAAATAATTTGACACGGTGAAAAAATAGCAATGCAATGTAATAATTTTGTAGAACTAAAATACATTGCTATTTTTTCACCGTGTTATAATGGAGTTCTACCAAGTGAATGCCAATTCAATCAACAAATAATTTGTATTAATATTGTTTATTTCCTGTAAATTGTTTCGTAGTTCTTGAACACATGATTTTGTATACCTTATACATTCGACTATTTTTTTTTGTGTAAATAGACTGGTTTGTAAATTGTATTCTCAGTTGATAATGCTCGCGATGAGCGAAACCGGTCCAAATAAAAAATATATTGTGGAAATAGTACTAAAAAATGTGTTTTTATTATTTAAAAAAAATGTTAAAATATGTTTTTATATATTATGTATATATATTTTTTTTTGGTTTTCCGAATCATCATCTTTTATAGCATATACTATTAACCTCGGCAATCGTATAAATTATCAGTGATGTATTGCATTTTGTTTATGAATTTGTATTATTTTGCTGGGCACATTGGCACTGTGGAAATAGCGCTACCGGAATATTGCAATTCTCTAATACGGGAAGATTGAGTGGTAGTTTTGCTGGTGACGGGAATTAGCTCGGATGCTGTTACACTTGCCAACGAGCTGCGTTTACACAAACACGGTAAGTGTAATAGGATGGCGATTCAGTGGAGCGCACCAGAGTGAAAAACGAGGCAAAATATATTTTCAGTTAATTAAAAAACTTTTCTTAATTTAATATAAAGTAAAAAGGAAAAAGTATGCATGAGAGAAAGAATTACTAAAATTAAACTCAGCTTAGGAAAAGAAAACATCGTCTCAATTTTTCAATCATCGGAAGTTTTACATACATTTTAAATTTATTGTTATTTTCTTAGAAAAATTATACTAACCAAGACAGTGACATATAAATAATAATACATAAATATAAATCATTGCATTGTAATATTGAATATATCTGTAAGGTTTTATAATTTATGATATCGACTGAATGTGATTGATGGAATTTCAAAACAAATTATTTTTTGTTGAAGTTTCGTACGATTTCAAATATTTGACATTTGTCAGTTTATTTTGGTCTGTGTGATAGAATGCCTGAAGATGCCGAAAGGCGAAACCCGAGAAAACACGTGGAATCGTACAAAGTTACAATAATTCGAATTTGATATCTGTAGATGTTAACTGTGGGTGTTAAGGTGGCTTGATGGAGTTTTAATGTGAAATTTAAATTGTTCAAATTATTAACATTACGTATGAGTAGGTATTTATTGTAAAAACCTTCCATCAAAAAGTTATAAAGCTGCATTGTTTATAATAGTACCATTTAAGAACGAAATGTCATTATAATCAAATCAGTAGCTATTATGTCAGACACGTATTAAGCTCATAGAGTAAGTCTTTATTTACACTGTGTAATTTCCTCGTATAAAACCGATGCAAACTGTTCCGTGTGATAGAATATTTTCCGAAAGTCAAAACTGCGTTCATGGGTAACAGAACTTATAGAAATTCTCCATGTTTCATTAAAATATATGTAAATGTTAAATAAACACTTGATATTGATCCTGAAATACTAAATGTAACTCTGTGTTAATGTTAAAATATTTCACGATTTCAGAATTTAAGGGAAGACATTTAAATTCTTTACATGTTTGACAGTGAATTCTTGAAATTATATTTTAAATGTAATGCGAATTGTTATGATCTAACTTATGGTTGAAGTGCTTGTTTATTAGTTGATGAAAATAAATACATGCCATCGTTACCATATGACAGCTTCCTGCCAAAAACGAAACCTTTTTAAATGGGCCCGGAGAAAATAATAATATTTACACGTAGATAAGCATATTATATTAATTATGCTTATTAAAGGGGCTTCCCAAAAGGCTGTGCAGAGCGTGACCAAATTTTCAAACGTAAATCATAAGGGAAATAAATTCGGGACAAAGTTTAAGTGCCCCCCTTGTCGCGCGCACCACTGGTAAACAGTGGTAAAGGGAGATGATTCGCTTAGTGCCTGTACAAACAAGTTATGTTCGAGATTTCAAATATAAATAAATATTTTAATTTGGGATGATTTTTAAATTAAATTTAGTCAAATATTATCATGTCAATCATTGAATTGAATTTAAATTCTAAATTTAAACGGTAGTTTGTATTTTTATTTGAATATTTGTTCGCACCAGCTAAAAAATTAACACGGTGAAAAAAAAACGATGTGTTTTAGATCTACAAAATTATTTTTAACAAATATAGTTGATAGCTATTACGGCTCACGCCATCGTCAGAACTATGCTTAAACTAACATTCGCTTATCCATATATAGCTGTGCAGAAAAGGTACACAACATCTCCTCTCTCCTTTTCCAACCGCCTAGCTTGTTATTTAAACACAATGATTCTAAATTCTAGCTAAAACTCATTTACCCGAACCCAATACAAGATAACCGCTTCTATAAATTTATTAACTACCTAGGTAGCATTAGCGAAAAAATTCATCGGGAGATTAAAAACTCAATAAACGTAGCTTTCAAGGTCAACAATAACTTAGGCAGACATCTTAAAAATAGCAAAGATAAAATCAATAAACTGGACAGAAGCGGTATTTATAAAATGTCCTGTAGCTCATATTTATCCGTTTATATCGGTCAGACAGGTAGAAGTATATCTACTCGAGCTAAGGAACATGTAAGATCATTCAATAATAAAAAAACAGATTCACAATTCGCTAATCACGTTATTAATGAATCACATAATGTAAATTCAAACTCAGCTCCTAAATGTTTGCATCTTTGTAGTAAGGGTCGAAGAATGACGGCTTTGGAACATCAATGCTGGAGATCAATAGACACCAATTATCACAAAGGATTCTTAACGATCAAACTAACATAATAATATCGCCACTTGTCAAGCCGTTGCACAAAGGGGTGGTCTAATTTGCTCCCTGAAGGACCACTTCCGTCCCACACATAATCTTATTGTCATAGACGCCTATTGTTTCATTTAGAAATTTGAAAGTTTAGTGTCATTGTGTTTAAATAACAAGCTAGGCGGTTGGAAAAGGAGAGAGGAGATGTTGTGTACCTTTTCTGCACAGCTATATATGGATAAACGAATGTTAGTTTAAGCATAGTTCTGGCGATGGCGTGAGCCGAGATAGCTATCAACTATATTTGTTAAAAATAATTTTGTAGAACTAAAATACATCGCTATTTTTTCACCGTGTTATAATGGAGTTCTACCAAGTGAATGCTAATTCAATCAATAAAAAAATAAACATTAAAAAACAGTTCTGTTCTTTTAATGTTTTAAATCAATTATTGTCAATAACTGGTTAGACATTGAAAATATTCAACAATATTGTTTTGGGTGTCAATGTATTCCAATTTTTCAATTTTTTAATTGTTTCTACGTTGAAATAGCAATTAAATTATAATTTACTAATTTAAATTTAAATTCAGTCAATCTTGCCTGTAATATAATGTATTTTATAAAACTATAATCTATGATATCGACTGAAAATGCCTGATGGAATTTCAATATCAAATTTGAATTGTTACAATTGTCAGTTCTGTTGCATCTGTCTGATGATTCCATCTAAGATGCCGAGGGGTGAAACCCGGGTCATTTGTGACAAAACATGTGAAATCGTACAAAGTTGTAACAATTCAAACTCAATAATAATATACTTACAATTTTTAATTTTTGTGACGTAGTCGTTGGCTTAATTCTAACATAGCATACGTAAATATACCATAGTGTTTTTAAGTGTACATAACTGAATATTTAATTTTCATAATAAACTTGCATACATTTTTATTGTAAGAAAGCGTATCGAAATAACTACTTTGGTGTTAGAATTAAGCCAACAATATGTAATGAATTATTAAATGTATGAAAAAAAACCACTGATCTATAAAATAATCATTTACGTCTTTGAAGCTAGTATTCTAGCTTCAAATGCGCTAAATTCGATTCAAAATTTATGATGTATGAACTGTATGACATTATTTTAAGGAAATAAAGCCGTAATAGCTGTTATCAAATTTAGTTTAATGAGATTGGACGACAAAATTGCACTCAAATACCGAGGAAATGAAATTTTTAATTCGGAATTACCATAATTGACATAATGATAAAAAAAAATTATGATTCGTCGACGAGTCCCTTGCGACGCTGCGAACAAGGGCGGCGTAAAATGTGGGTCGTGTAGCATAATGAGGGCATAAAAGAGCAAACGGTAGGCGGCGGAACGAAAATAAGCGAGGTGGTAGATAGAAAAGCGAGTAGGTAGTCACTGGCGACACTCTCCAGTGTTGTGTGTGCCGCGTGAAATATTATGTCGAATGTACGCGAAGACGGGAAACTCTGCCTTTTGCTGACAACTGCAACGTCACTGATTGTAGAGTGGGCGATAGTTTATTACGACGGTTATGGAATGGCAAGGAAGCGTAAGGGTACATAAATTTTGTGCCAATGTCAAATGGGTTTTGTCAATTTTCTGTTATCTTCGTATTTTTTTTTATTATTTTAGTTTATTGTAAACTCACCTGTCTTGAATGATAAAAAAGATTAAGAACCGTTGAACCAAAATATTGATAAGCTTGATTCAGTTTTTTTCTTTTTACAAAAATGGAAGTATCATTTTATTTTCTATCAAGGAAAAAGAACGAATATATACACACATCTAATACATACTTTTTAATAATATACATTTTGGCAATAAGTAAGAATGTCAAATTTGAACTGTTGCAACACTGTGCGATTCCACATGTTTTGTCACTAACTACCCAGGTTTCGCCTTTCGGCATCTTCGGGCATTCCATCAGACGGATGCAACAGAACTGACAAAAGAACTTTAATATCAATCAATATCACATTTTGACTGTTGATATTTTTTTCAAATAAAATGCAAGCTATCTAAATTGAAAAGTCACCAGTCTCTGTATTCACCCCTATAGTGAAACAAGCATCAGTAATCTTAAATTTTAGCAGGGCCATAGAAACCTTATTTCATCTGCGGATCACACGGATGCAACAGAACAGACAATTTTAACTACAAACTATAAACATGTGGAATCGTACAAAATTGTGACAATTTAAATTTGATATTGAAATTCCATCAAGCACCTTCAGTCGATATCATAAATTAAGTAAGAATGTATCTTTATACATAAAAATCAAGGAATGTGTGTCTGTTTGTCCTTCATGCATTACTACACCATTCTTCCAATCGATTTGAAACTTAACAAATTTCTTGAGTACACTCCCGCAAAGGTTTTGACATACCAACATTTCTCTTATTTTATATACTTATAATTTAAAATAAATTATTACTCTTTGAACTTATTAACACTATTAACAGTAAAATTGTTTGTTATTGTAACGAGTTTAACATAGCAACCTTGAATTTCTTTACCCTAATAGTGCAGCATCGCGTCACAATTCAGCTTGTTGTTTATAAAAAAAAACAATTGAGTAAATATCGAAATATGAATTTCATAATTTTTGTTTTTTAAATAATAAAAACACATTTTTTTAGTACTTATTTCCACAATATATTTTTTGATCAGGAGCATTTATCAACTGATGCTCGCGATGAGCGAAACCGGTCCTGATCAAAAAATATATTGTGGAAATAAGTACTAAAAAAATGTGTTTTTATTATTTAAAATATAATGCCTTTCCATCAAGAAGTGACAGTTAACACCTTAAAAGTCATAATTTTTGAATAAATTATGAAGAATTTTGGTTGCTTAATCGACGAATTTGAATTCTAGCACTGACACTTCAATTTTTTTGTCAATCATTGAATAGGTTTGTGCCCCCGACTAGTGTTTACGAAACCTTGAGCCACAGCTCTGTAGAGGAGTTTTGTGGATTTCACGGGAAGGGCGGAAAATATTCTATTTGAATTGATTTTTAAATACTTTTTTTGTTTATATTTAAAAGAAAATTTATATGTTGATTGGATTACATATAATGTCAAATAAATCATTTGATCACTTTTACGGTCTTAACTGTCACTTCTTTTGTCTTTCTGCAGAAAGGCACATATTTTAAACAATTTTTGAGTAATTTATGATATCGACTGAAGGTGCTTGATGGTTGCAATTTGCAAGTTGCAACTGAACTGAAACTGAACAGTCAGTTCTGTTGCATCCGTGTGATGGAATACCTAAAGATGCCGAGGGGTGAAACCCGGGTCGTTTGTGACAAAACATGTGGAATCGTACAAAATTGCAACAATTCAAATTTAATTTTTGAGTACATTAGTAGTCTGAGCATTAGTGGCTCAACAAATCATGTCCTAATCACCACACATACTACAAGTTGATTGTCCCATCTCCGCCCGTTATTTATTTGCAACTTATATTATACGGTCGCCTTCTATAACGATATATTACGATTATATACGCAATATTGATAAAACAGAATCGATTTTACTCATAATTTACTTGGCTCAATACAGACTACACAGACCGATCTTTAAGCCATGTATTGTATCATCATCATTAAT
The DNA here is from genome assembly GCA_028555115.1 of Himalopsyche japonica. Taxonomy (NCBI): domain Eukaryota; kingdom Metazoa; phylum Arthropoda; class Insecta; order Trichoptera; family Rhyacophilidae; genus Himalopsyche; species Himalopsyche japonica. Next base: position 165,630 of record JAHFWJ010000012.1, read on the forward strand.
CATACTATGTAAATAAATATGTGTTTTTATTATTAAGAAAAAAAATCTTTTGCTAATTATATTAATTTATTTTTCGGGATATAAACTGATGCTTATTTCATATAAATTTGATGGGTTATGGAATGGAAAGGTTTAGTAAGCACTTCTTTTAATAAATAATTTAAAAAAAAATCCTTTCTATAAATTATATATAAACAGAATGCAGCGAGATCAATTAGCAAAATATTCGAAATCTCTTTTCTCCGTCATTGTTTATTGTAAGGATTTGTTGCATATTTTAAATAAAATACGCCAAAAAAAAATATTTGTATTGTATTTATTCATAAAATGTGCCATTTATTTGTACAGCTTATAAAAAACAGCCCTTAAAGCAAGTAGTCGATATATCGACCGTTTGCCCTAGAAAGGGTTAATCTCTCTCGAAAAAAAGAGGTTGAACAACTAAATAACAAACTTAACTTCAGTGCAGCGAGCTATTACATAAAAAGTATAAATATTTCATACAGGAAATGACGAAGGTAAAAAATACCGTAACATTATATTGTTAGCATGTTTTTATATCGAAACAAAAATATTCATCTTTTTTATTCAAACGTAGTGTACCAATGTTAAATGAAGTTGACGCAGTTCTAAGCAGAATTTAATATTCGAAGATATTATAGTAAAACTTTATACATTTGTAGAGCGGTAATAAATTTGATACGCCTTCCAATTAACGCGATATGGAAGCAAAAGATAATACGATAATTTGACATGACATCTATTTCCGTGAATGAGAAGCTATAAATTATTTTAACATCTATCTTTAAAAAATAAAGAAATAATTATATTTACATTTCTATATATTGTCATGAATTTAGTTTTCTAAGTAGATCCATTTAATAAAAATATATTTCAATGGAAAAATAATAAATTAGTATTACAGTGCTCTCGGTAAATTATTAAACTATTAACGGTAATTAGTAAATATTAAATAAAACAGGTGGCTCACCAATTAAAACTTACTTCTTTTTGAATATTTATCTCCAAATACCATTTATTATGTTTTTTATTAGTACTATCATGAATATTATTTTTTAATAATTATTGTATGTCTAGCCCCTTCTTCACGTCCAATAAAAAGAACTAGTCGCGATCTGTTCTTTATTTTTAAGATAACAAGAAGAGAAAAAGTATTGTTTACCTTTTCTACACAGCTATATATATATAATAAAATATATCTTTAAACACAGGTCTGATGAAGGCGTGTGCCGAAACAGATATCGACTATAAAAATTAAATATATTGCTATTTTTTCACCGTGTTATAATAAAGATCTCGCAAGTAAATGTCAATTCAATCAATAAATTAAAAACATCTTTCACCTGAGTAATGAACAGCTTCAGTTAAACAACACTTTGTTTGATGATAATTAATAAAGCGATGAAACACGTATCACATTTAGTAACCCAGCAAATGTAATAACATAATTATTAATTTTATATTTACATTAAAACTAAGCTTATGCAAGGAAATAGTGCTATTGAAATGACTTATAAATGAACACTCTATAATTCTTAATTATAGATATAGATATACATGGTCCAGCAAAATCTAAAGTAATTTTGCTGTAAAGCTGTCAAGTTTGTGAAATGTTGAGAAACTTTAAAAGACTACGTACCGTTCAAAGTGTATAATTTTAAAACAAATATAATTTATTGATTGAATTGGCATTCACTTGGTAGAACTCCATTATAACACGGTGAAAAAATAGCAATGTATTTTAGCTCTACAAAATTATTTTTAACAAATATAGTTGATAACTATTTTGGCGCACGCCATCGTCAGAAATATACATGTGAGCCGAAATAGCTATCAACTATATTTGTTAAAAATAATTTTGTAGAACTAAAATACATTGCTATTTTTTCACCGTGTTACAAATATAATCTATGATCTTAAATACGAAATTCTAATTGAAAAGTTCCACTTAATTTAATGAGAACGAAGTGAGTAGATAATGCCAACATAAACATGAAAAGCGCCGTATCATTTTCTCATTATGCAGATTGCCGACTGTTCATAGATGCACTGCATATATTATAGTTATTTCACAATTTTCCCGCTGGCGGCGCCACCACCCTAATGTTTCAACAAGATGGCCGTTGCATCATAGACATGTCGTTAATTTACCCGCCAGTATTCTGTGAAATTGTTTTTGCATACAATAATAATTAATAACTAGGTCAGGGTATGTTTCTGCTCGAAATGATATAACATTTCTTATTGTATCATATCAAATGTATAAATCTACATCTTGCGTGGAAAATTAAGATCATTAATTATATTGAATACATTGTATAACATCGAACACTGTCTAGTTAGGTAAAAAATTGATCGATGTGACCTTAATTATTTGTCTTTATTCTAAGTCTCGCATATCTTTTTAAGTTTAATTAAAGTAAAATTAAAAACATTCTATAAATATGTTTAAAGAATCTTAAAGCCTTTTTGAGGCTTTTAATGCAAAATCAACTGAAATAAAGTAATTTATATAAATAAAGTTGAGTTGGTTTATTTTAATTAAGCTGATGATATTGTCATAAATCTTTATTGTCATGCTGAAATCAATATTTTTAATACATTGATAGCTTAGAACAGTGTTTCTTAAACTTTATGATATCACGTTCCTACGAACAAACAACATGTTGAAAATTTTATGGGCTCCAGTTTGGGAAGCACCGAATTAAAATATAAGTAAAAAAATTGGACGTTTTTCTGAAGCATCTATATATAACAGGTTCCATGATGGAGTGGTAAATGTTGTAAGCTTCCGTTACGAACTTTACGAGTTTGAGTATGAACAGTTTATTTTAATCAAGGTATGGATTTATATTCGAATACATAAACATGTGCATTATTTAAAAAGTCACCCTGACTTTTCAAATCATTAAAGACACATTTCAAGCATACACAAACTTAATGCATCAATGATCACATTGTATAAAAGAAAAAGCTCACGAAGTCTATTTTTTTTCACTTGTAAATTATTTTGTTGATTATGGATTAAAGTGACATATGCTTTTAGAATATTTATTAGAAAGTACTCTCTATTATCACACAATTCGATTTCTTTGAATCTAGTCAAGAACTAATTGTATTTTTGATAAGTACCTACATATAACTTTTGCAAAACTGTCACACTTTGAGGTTATGAACTTCTAATGACATTTTGTAAACCATCGATTGTTCTTAAGCCAAATTCAATTTTCGAATAAACTCTTAGTAGTACAGATTTAGAAGCTTATTTTGTTAGAGTGGAATTGCGACGCATACAAAAAATTAAACAAAAAATATCTTTTTGTATTCACAAAAACTTGGTGAACAAGTATGGCCCGTGTTCAGTTGTAAAAATTAAACGAAGAAATGGCATACAAAGAAATTCCTCAGTTTTCTTTTGCTGTGAATTCATTAAAAATATTAAATCTAGTTGTCTGCAACACCTTATCACCTTTTCAAAGCATCTGCATTCTGCTGAAAGGCCAATAAAATTCACAAGTGAATAATAAAGATGCTTGATTAAAAGTTGTGCTTTGAAGCTTTAATAAGGCTATAGTCTACATCAGATAATAAACATGTACAGAAAGTGTACAGAAGAGTGTGCTTTCTTAATGCCGTGGTAATTTCCATATAACTCAGAATCGCTACGTGCATGGCAGTAGTCACTGACATAACAGGAAGTGTCATTATACCGTACAGGTGGATAAATTAAATTAAATTTATGTATTCATTTAACAGTGGTTGAATTTTACACGTAAGGAATATTTTGACATTGTTACTTGCCGTTCAATTAATTAAATTATTATCAACAATAGTTATATTATTTTGTATTAAAATCGGAAGAAGTAACATATTTCGTGGATTACATAATGTTGAAGGAGTAAAACATTTATATTATCGTCCGTTGTCTTTTACGTCAACACATGTTTTCTCAACATAGTCTCCTTAATGAGTTAAAATAATATAATTTTTTTCTACGGTAAGTGCTTGTAACACAGTTCAAAGAGTAGAGATTCAAGGAATAAGACAAAGAAAGAAATAATGGGTATAGTTTACTTCTTTCCATGTTTTTGGAAATTTACTTCTATACCGTGTTTTTGGAATCAGATATTTAGAAGGAATTGAAGAAAACAACACGTGAAATGTGTCAATGAAGCTAACAATGTTGACAATTTAAAAAGTCATTCAAAAAAACTATAAAACTTAAAACAAGTGAACATCATTTTCATATAAGTATATCAATGTTGAAATTGAAAAAATCGATATTATCTAACGCACCTTGTGAATGTCTAAATTTGAGCTAAATTAAATATAACTTAGTGTCGAATTTGTGCTTGACGTTATTTTAATTATTGGTATCTTAGGACATTTTTATGTCACTTCTTGATTCATTAATAACGTGATTAGCGAATTGTGAATCTGTTTTTTTACTATTGAATGATCTTACATGTTCCTTAGCTCGAGTAAATATACTTCTACCTGTCTGTCCGATATAAACTGATAAACATGAGCCACAAGACATTTTATAAATACCGCTTCTGTCCAGTTTATTGATTTTATCTTTACTATTTTTAAGATGTCTGCCTAAGTTATTGTTGACCTTGAAAGCTACGTTTATTGAGTTTTTAATCTCCCGATGAATTTTTTCGCTAATGCTACCTAGGTAGTTAATAGATTTATAGACGCGGTTATCTTGTCTATGTGTATTTTTTTAGTATTATTTCAACAATATATTTTATGATCAACACCGGTTTCACGCGTCGCGAACATTATAAAAATATGAATGATTTTCTATTCATTAAATATATAGTAGAAATTTTAATAAAAAATGCGTTTTTATGACATCATTTTTATTTAATTATTGAGATAAAATACATACCTTGAAATACAATCAACATTAATAGAAATTCAAAAGCGAAAAACTTGTGTTGCTTGTTTTTTAAAGACAAAACTAGTTCTCTGTTTCTTGAAATAGAGAATTGCTAGGATGTAATGTGGCATTCTCATGTGAGAAGTGATTCTTGGATAATTTCTTACCTTTTAACCAGAAGAACAGCAAAGTGATGATAGTTTCTATCTTTAATAATTATTTTATAAAAAAATGATTACACATGCAAAGCGACAAAGATTGCGAATGTCGGCAAAAAGCAATCGAAAAAAAAAAGTAAATCATGTAACGAAAAATCTTTCAGAAGAGGCTTTGGATTATTAAAAACATTTAGATCGAAAATGACATCGTTATTGATTGCTCGGTACAAATAAGCGTTGAAAAGCTCTTCAACTTTTTATTCATTCAGTTTCTTCGGAGAATTTAATATTTTTATTAAAACTCCAATTTTGTTCAAAAGCTAAGGGAGTGCTTGAATATTTTAATGATGTTGTTAATTCATTTTTATGTAGATGAAACAACCTCCGAAAAACGGCACACCTTTTCTTGCAAAATTCGCAGCTCGTTTCAAATTGAACTGTTTTTGCATAAATAGTTTTGAAAGCTTTTAACATTTTATGAAATGCGAAAGCTCTACTTTTGCGTCGGGAAATATAATACTTTTATTTTCAATAGAACTTAATAACCATTTTCCTTGGTACTTTTTTCTTATCTTTAATAAAAAGAAAACTCACTGCAGTCGATATCGCTATCGAGTAATTTTTGTATTATAAATTTACGTAATCAAATTGAGACTATATAATTATATAATTATTGCTTTTTTTTTTTAAAATTATAAATATTCGGCTCCACAAAATTATTTTCAATTAACTTTTTCTCATTTGAATTTGTCGTGGCACACTTTCTTTTTATAAATATCTTTTCCAATGAGTAATGATTATTTCTTCTTTGTAAGTCACATTTGTTCATACAATACGATAAACACATGGCTTTCCTATTGGCGTTATGTTATTTGCTTATTCTATTTTGTTTTTCTCTTGTGCATGCTTTACTAAGTGATTGAATAGTACAAAGTATATATTTCAAAGGCTAAAAGGTTCAACGGAGACTAAAAAAATGACAGCACCGACTAATGTATACATTTTCTATCAAATAAACACAAGAATCATTTGTACAGTAGTATAAAATGTCTATTAGAATATATGTATAGTATTTCTTTGAGAATAATAAAGAATTGAACTGAACTTGTATATAAATATGTTGCTTTATATTCATTGATTATTTTTGACAAATATTATTTAAGAAATCTTTTTTTTTCAATTAAATGCCTCTATAGATTCATCCGTATCTCCCTTTATAATATTATTATAAACATCATTTGGAATTTTTTTTTTTTTTGGACATCAAAGTGATAAGGTCTATGACGCGTTAGTAGCAGTGCTCTTCAGGTCTCCTTAATCTCGTATAAATAGATTTATTTTTGTATTACTGTTGTGTCGTTGCTGACAAATTTAGGTCGCTGCAGAGCTGAGGAATCCACAGTAAATCCGGTTTACGTGGACACCATACGCATTATAATTATACTTGTCTCCTCACATACATGTATGCAAGTAAACACTCAGATATACGCATGCATACACAATAAGCAAGGAAATGAACTAGGAAATTTATTTTCATTTGAATATACACCATATTCATGTTATTAAGTTTAGGAACTTTTAGTGAAACACAAAAAATATTTCAATTTTATTAAAGTGTGCTCACTTCTTTAGCATTTTTAAAGTAGTTTATTGCAAATCCTTTAATTAAAAAGACATTATAGTTATTAAAATAATGAAAGACAATGTTCAGTACTATATCCACAATTTTATATTATTCAGACCAGAAAAATGTTTTGCACATCGCTTACATTATCAACTGATAAAATACAAGCAAGGATTTTCGTAGAATATTATATATAATAATAACAAGGTATTCAAAACAAATAGTTCATGAACAAAAAAAATATTTATGGGTAATCATTGAAAATATATTTTAATAAAATCAATAGAAGTAAAATTGAATGTCAGTTCATTTTGAATAAAAAAAAAATAAAGACAAATTAGTTCATTAAATGTTAAAAAAATATCATGAACAAATGGAATTTTTTTTTAATAATTTAAATTTTTCAATAGGTAATACAAAAATAAAACGTAATGAAATATTATAATAGATGATTGAATTCAACTTAATAAACACTGTTATTTACTACCTTTTCCGATATATCAAAAAGAGTTATTTAAAATGAAGAATATTTTTATTGTGTTAATAATCATTATAATAATCATTGCTCATTGTGTGATGAGCAAAACCGGTCTTGATCAAAAAATATATTGTGTAAATAAGTACTAAAAATGTGTTTTTATTATTTGAATTATCATGCTTTTCCATCAAGAAGTTACATATTAAAAGTAATTAGAGAATCAATATTGAAATAAATATATATATAGTAAACACATCACGAAGAATATTTCAAAATATCAAAATTATGTATAATAATCCTCTCGTGGTCAGTTTGATTCAAAGGTAAACATTATTCTGTATAATATTTCGATTAAAGATTAACCACACAAACTTTCCCTTACAAAATCTAGGTTATAGACAGAAAGCTCACCGTAAAGGTAGAATTTATATTTTAGTGGTTTTTTGTTCTAACAACAAATCATGGTAAGAATCTATCTTTTTTGAAAACTATGTGAATAACGTGAACTATTTTTATCAATATATTTATGAAAGCTTATTTTGTTACACGGTGAAAAAATAGCAATGTGTTTTAGTTCTACAAATTTTTGATTTTGTCTATTAAATCTATTGAGTTTTGTAAGCTATGTGTACGCTTGAATTGAGTTTTATCTTTAAATATTTTATTCATCAAATAGGCCAGTTTAGCTGTCGGAGTATTCGTAAAGGATACCACTGGTCTAATAGGGGTGCCGACCTTATGAATTTTAGGCTGTCCGTAAAGTAACGGTGCCGTTGGATTCATCAGATTGACGACCCTCTTCTTAGATTCGGTGGGGAAAACTATGTTGCAATCTTTTACCGTATTCTTGATTTCAGCCGCTAATTTAGCCGTAGGGTCTTTTGTTATCTTTGTGAAATCGGATGGTTTGAGGAAGTCATTTACTTTATCGATATAGTCTTTTTTATTTAATATAACTTTCGAGTTGCCTTTGTCTGCTTTAGTTACAATGAGATTATTAGTGTTAACCTTGGTTTTAATATTTTAGAGGGTTTTGTTCTTATTTTGTTATTTTAATGGATACGTTGTTCTCCGTTATTTATGCATTTGTTATTTAAATAGAAGAAAAAGTATTGAATGTAAGGTAAGGATTGAATAATATTTCCGTGTGAGACGAATATGCCAATCGTACAACCAGAATTAAAACCCAATTTTTATTTACTTTTATTCTTCTATACTGCTAATGCTTTTAATTTTCAAAATAAAACACTGGCAATAGTTTTTGCTTCTTTGAAAAGCAGTTTCATGTCATAAAAGTACTTTTTTGGCCACACTTATTATATCTTTTTGAGACTACTACTATTTTGAGTTACGATTTCAACACCAACAGTAGTTTGACTCTAACAATTATCTTTCCGCCAATTTTTTAATTCAAAAGTAACCATTTTGATTATGATTAGAAAAAAACACTGAAAAATCTTAACAAGGTAATGTATTACAATATAGTTTAGAGGTAGTACCAAGAATTATGGAAAATTTATTGCATTTACCCCGTAGAATACACACTTTGCAACAAAGCAAATAAAAACCTTAAAGTGATTCCTTTAGGAAAGGAGTCAGCAAATAGAAACGTGGTTGAAGAAAATATTATAACCGACTGCAGTTACTCATGAAAAGATACATATAGCATGTTTGCTCTGAATGAGTTAAATTTGATATTTGTTGCGAAAACGACTTACATTTCCAGAATGAAAATATAAAAATGCATTTCTCTGTAAATATACATTTCGTGCAGCGGAAACTTTGCGAAATGTTTTCTCTAGAAGATGGGAATCCTGTCAAGTTAAAATCTTTTAACGTACGTTTCATTGTATTTGTTTTACTTATGTAGATCTATTCAGCGCGTCTTAGAATTTAAATATAATATATTGCCATTAAAGGATTGGTTTTATAAATTTCTGTCGACAAAATCACAATGATGGCACAGCTTAAGATTATTTTTTTAATCTCAGATATTTCCACAAATAAATTTCAATTTATTGATAGAATTCACTTGGTAGAACTCCATTATAACACGGTGAAAAAATATCAACGTATTTTTGTTCTACAATTTTTTTTAAGATATAGTTGAAAGCTGAATTGCATAATATAAATTCAAACTCAGCGCCTACGTGTTTGCATCTTTGTAATAAAGGTCGCAAGATGACGGCCTTAGAACAGCTGATAATCAATAGATATCAACTATCACAAAAAATACTTAACGAACAAACTAATATATGTCAGTCGCCATTGCTCAATCTACTACAGGGGGCTGTTTCGTTTCCGTAATAAACCATTTCCGTGCCATCTAGCCACCTCTTTAGTTTCATTTACAATTTTTGGAAAAAAAATAATTTTATTGCTAGCAAGAAACAAGCTAGGTCGTTGAAACAGGAGAGAAGATGTATTGTGTACCTTTTTTACACAGCTATATAAAGAAAAACAAATGTTCGTTTAAGCATAGTTCGATGTATGTGAGGTGAAATAGCTATCAACTATATCTTTAAAAAAATTGTACAACTAAAATTTCAATTTAATTTGATTCATCGCTCCAGTGTATTTTTTAAATTTTTGAATCACACGGAAAAGAAAATTAAATCACATGAAAACAAACTTCATCATTCGAATTGTTGAGATTTTGTTGCATAAAAAATTTAAATGTCATGCAAAGACGATTCTTTGCAATTATTTTAATCAATGTGTACCAAAAAAACATTTCCAGCAATTCCAAAAGAAGCTCTTACAAATAAATTTATTATAAATATTTAATTATATATTATAGTGGAAGGGTACGCACGGAGTAGGATAGAAGATCCTAGAGGAGTCAAAATGAAATTAAATATTTACCTTAGATCCAATAAATAATTCTGGGTCGGCGTTCTGTCAGATAAACATAACCAGTAAGGAGATATCAACTCGGATCCAATATACCGTGTTCAGGTAAAGCTCTCTCGGAAATGAGGTTAATTTTCTATCGAAAAATAAATATTTTATCCCCAACCAATTCTCTTTATCAAATTAAATGAAAAATAAATTCGCGCCTTACGATCGAAGCTCGGTGTAACTTTTTAATGAATAATGGAGGATTTCACTATAATATCAAAATTAAATATACTATAATTATATTTTTTTAATATTTATGCTATATTTTGATGTGCTTCAAAAGAAAAACATTGTGATGGTACTGTAATTGATTTAATGTTTTGACTAAAATTTTATTCATATAGTTTTTTTTTAATTTAAGTCCATCTTCAAACAAGATATATAGCTTAATGTAAGGTTTTCCGTTTTTTAAACAATAAAAACACTTTTTTTACGTTACCTTATCCATAACGTATTTTTGACCTCATAGAAAACAAATTAAAAACATGTCTATGCAAACACAGTTTAAATAATTTGTTAATAAATACTTAAGGGCTGTAGTAATACTTCTGATAAAGGCGCTAGCTGAAAAAGCTTTCAACAATATATCATATAAAACAACTAAAATACATCGCTTTTTTTCACCGTGTTATAATGGAGTTCTACCAAATAAATGCTAATTCAAATAATAATTCTTAACGACCATAAAATTATTTTTTTATTCCATTTAATATATGTATGTATTGTGGATTACTTGAGAACCATTTATTCGTTTGTTATGTACTTGTGTACTATCAAGGGATAATGCTTGCAATGAACCAAACCGGTCCTGATCAAAATGTATCGTGAAAAAGTTCTAAAAAAATTCATATTTAAAATAAAATTCCTTCGACCAAGAAGTGACAGTTAGCATTTAAGGGATAAGTTGTTCTAACAAAAACTAATTGTTTCTCAGCCTCTCTTCTGACCTATAGAGTAAGGACATATAAGATAATGCTTCGACATCACTAGATCTTAGCCGTTTTTGCTTTAATCTGGTTTTCCAATATTGATGGGAAGGAATTTCCAGACTACACACCCTTCCATGTTTTCAATTACGTTTGTTGAGCCTTCTGTAAATTTTTTTCTTGGTTGATTAAACCTTTTTGCATTTCTACATTCATTATAAAACAGTAGAGTCCGTAGTGCATAGATCAACGTCGTTTTCTACCGCGATAGATCTCACGAGGATCGAGTCCTTGTACTAAAAACATTTTTTTTTAAAACACGTACAAATTCACTTATACATTGCATATTACCAACATTAATAGCACACAAGACCATTCAATAACGTGACAAATGTAAACGTCACTGAATTTATAGTATAGGAACGCGTGTAAAAAACGTGTGGGTTGGTTTCACTCGGCAATTGCATAGAATAAACGCTCTTACTACAAATAATATTTTCTAGGTGACAGAGCCATCTGTCAAAATACCATTAAACCAAACGACACTCACGTAACGAGATAAAGAGAGTGTTGTGTGTTTTTCGGCATCTGTCGTATAATGATCGCTTATTTATAAGCATACAAACAGTGTTTTTGATGTTTTTTCTCCTCGAGTTGATCTTAACTGACAGAGTATGGCTTGATTTTATTTTGGCGCACTAAAAATTATTGTGATTAATAACAAACGTTTTATACATGAAAAGTAAAGTTAAATCGAATTGTGTATATTTCTGGGGATTCGTGTTAAGGAATCATTGTTTGTTAAAATTTACGGATGTCTTCGAGGGTAAGATTTGATAAATCATAAATTTTATGGAAATGGTATAATGTTAAGTTAATATCAATATTCCACAAAGCGAGCGATTTATTAAGTATATTATGAAGAAATCTTAAAGAGAATTGTGTTATATTTAAGGTATCACGTTTAGTTATAATTATTGGTGCAGAACAATACTATGCGTTTAGTAAATACATTTTTATGGATTTATGTGCAATAGCCAATTCACTTATCTAGTCAAAACAAAATACTTTGATTTTTATTATTCAAATGCCAAAAGACTGACTGCTAAAAAGCGTAAAAAATATATTCAGACACCATAATCTTAAAAATCTCCAGTGTCATGAATATTTTACTCTTTTTTGAGCCCACTAGCTTTTACAATACACCTTTGTGTCTTCATAAACGCGTAAGCTTCATATATGTATAGAGTTTTCAGGATCAAAAGCACCAAACATAGCATGCATCTCGTGCGGGTTTGTCATTTAGTGTCGCCGAAGCTTCGCATTATGTCCAGAAGCTTGCTCTGATCCAGTTCCTATGAAAGACAAACAACTGAACAAAAAGTAGCCCTAGAATGAAGAGTGAGTGACTACTTCATTTTTATATGAATAGGGAAACAGCAGATGTCGTCAAGAGGATATTATGTCACGAGCTTTATATTTAAATCACTCTTACGTAAGAGTTCTCATGAATAAAAAAGAGACATTCTCGGATGAAAATATTTTTGAAATATATACTACAGTAATATTAATAGTTTTGTTAATAAAAAAACGTTGATATTTTAATAAACGATAACTTTTTCTTGAATTCTTAAGACTTTGTTCGATTCTACGGGATTCGCCTTTTGGCATCTTCATGCATTCTATCACTTGGCAACAGAACTGACGCACAATAATCAATTACATTGTCTATATAGCAAAGGTATTAATTAAAGGAAAACACATCCTCCAAGGCAAGAACTAAACAGCAGATTAAAGAATTTGAATAAAATTGGTCTAATAATAATTAATACAATAAATAATAATGATATTGAAATTCCATCAAGCACCTTCAGTCGATATCATAAATCAACTTTTTTTTATGGACACATTTATATCAAAATCTTCTTCGACCATATATATTTGCACTCCTGTAAGGACTAGTATGCCAACAGAAAAATACAGGCTTTTTGACCGCAGAGTCTAATTTACAGTTATAAAAATGTGTTTGTTAGTATAAATAATAATGAAAAAAACTCATTGACTACTATCTTACACATTGACATTATCTTTATAAAGCTTTTATATCTCTAAAGCTATATTAATAACTCAATGTACACAAAATGATTTAACTAGTACTAAAATTGTCTTACTCACAAAAACAAAAATGAGTTAACTTGAAAGATCATTTTCTATGATTATGACATTGCCATCTACATTAATTTCTAAAAAGCACAACGATAAATGATTGATTTTCAGTGCAATTTTTTTTTGTACTTCATCAAAATGGCGGATACGACTCAAATGCTGTAAAATCAAATGAAATAGTGACAATTTTCTTGAAGCAGTAAAACAATCATCGTTTCCTAAAAGATTTGTATCTTAAATGTATCATTAATAATATTTAAAATTTCATGAATAATTGTAGGTTGAGCAAGTCTGGTTCTGATCCACACTAATGAGATACTCGTTGAATAAATACAATCGTATCCACAAATGATATGAAATGACCTTTTAGTTAAAATATTTATGAAACTTTCATTATCTTTACACACGCACAACTGTGTGGAATAATATATAGCAATTGCATTACAACATTATTTATACCAGTGCAAAGTACTTGTTAAATCGAATATTTGAATTTGTGCCCTTATTTTATTTATTTTATTTATTTTATTTGATTTAATGAAATATGCTTAGAAATATCTATATAAATTGGTTCTATTAATTAATTTAATCAGACTGAGATAATGATCGGTGTCAAAATTTGAGACTTATTAAAGGCCACTTCACAATTTTTTTAACAAACTCATCAAAGTAAAATTATTTACGATACCAACTGAACATCTTTAATGGTATTTAAACATCAATTTTTTTTTATAACTTTTATACATTTCCACATGGCTTGTTACTCTCATTCGCATATAGAATTTTCTGGCATTCTACCATACTGATGAAATAGAACTGAAGAAAGTCTGGAAATAAACAAATAGTTTCAACCATTCAAATTTAAAAACTACATCAATTAACGTCACTATTTGACATTTTTTTTTGTATTAAATTTTATCTGTTTTTCAATAAAAAACATGCGTTTATCATGAAAGAAAAAGAAGGTTTCACATTCATTGGAGATTACAATTTCTCTTTGTATTTAAATTTTAAATGCACTTTTTAATTCTTCAATACATAAGGAATGACAAACTATTCTGTGTATGTATATATCCAAAAAAAATGTTTGAATAATGACTGCTCTCTTTCTTAACTTAAGTAACATAATAACAAAAAATCTTAGCTGCTGCCACGATTCGTTCAGGTCATTCCCAACTTGGAATCATTAAAAGAAAAAACTAAGTTCCCGGAATCAGAAAAAAGATTTCTAGAGTGAGAATTTGGCCGCCACAAAAATAAAAAAGCTCGACCGAAAGACGTGTTGAGCTTTGACTTTCCTTTGCGGAACCCCATTTGCGTCAATATGTTTTCTTTTATTAGATATGACTGGCAGCTCTCATTGAGTTTGGAAGGAAACTTTCTTAATACGAAAGCTCCGCTGCAGCCTCGAGGTGAATTTTATTTCCACAAAGACTTTTAGGAAAGTTTTTCCCCAACGTCAAACCATTTCTCACGCCGCCCACAGAGGTTTTTTCTTACTCTAAAGCGATTACGTTACATGTAAAAACACTTAACAGCACTAAACGCACATTACGCCAGGCAATATACATTTGAATTGACGAATATTTAAGGACGACAAAGCAATAAAAGCACTGTATTTAAATTTTGAATTATAATCCATATGAATAATATTATCTGTGGATTTCTAAAGAATATAACGAATAGGCCTAATCTATTAAGCCAGTATGGTGCCAGGTAGTATTTTTTCAGCCATTTTAGTTCAGACAAAATTAGTTGCGTTCAATCGTAAAAATGTTATTTACTACATAATTTCACGCACAATATTAAAATAATAAAAAATCATACATAAAACAATATGTAAATTTGTATATTATTAATATCAAGGCTAGTTTCTATCATTATGATCATTTTCAACTTATACAACAGAAATCAAAACGAGATTATTTATTTAAAAAAAAGTGTTAATAATTCACTTATCACTTCTTGATGGAAAGGCATGATATTTAAAATAGTAAAAAAAATCTACTATTTCCATAAAAATGTTATAGTCACGATTAGTTTCGCTTATCGCAAGCATTACAACTGATGAGATATAAATTATATTTACTTAAAACCAAGATTAACTCTCTCTTCAATAAATGCACAAAATCTATTAGCCACGTTTTAGAATTTATTTGCACAAAAACTAGGATGTTGAAACAGAAGAAAAGATTTATTGTGTACATTTTCTACACAGTTTTATATAGATAAATAAATATACGTTTAGGTATATAGTTAATAGCTATTTTGGCTTACGCCCTCATCAGAACGTTAATTTTGTCAAAAACATGTCAAAAAAGTTAGTCTATCTATTTCACCATGGCACGAGAATTTTGCCTGCCTCTTTTCTATGAGAATATTTTTGTGGTCGAAATGACTTGTCGGATTGGATCATGAATTTGTCATTTTCTCTACCCACTGTGAAATGAATTCGGTCGTCCTATACTTTTGTGAACACCCCTTTGCACAGTAGTGTGCGAAACTTTCAGATAAATACTTTATTAGAAATTCTTTGACTCAAATATAAGCCGCGAAATCAAAAATAAGCCTGAAAATATTTTCGTAAAAAGAAATCTCTTAAATTTTTTATATCTTGTCTGACAAAAGTTTTGGGGATTTTTTCAATAATTCATAAGTTTAAAAAATCATACCCAATGACATATTTGTACGATATCTACATTGATTATTATGTGTGCGGTAATTTAAGTTTCATAACATACATGGGCTGGTTTTATTGCCAATATACGAAGACACAAATAAAATTGTTGATAAATTTACATCGAATCTTATTTATCTGTTATATTGATAACAAGTTTCTGATCTACGACTGTCTGAATTTCTAAATGTGTTGATATTATAAAAATTTTCAGCTTAGAAGTATCGAACATTATACCAATATATATAGATACATGGGAGTCTTAATCGATTACTTCATTTAAGATAAAATTGCGGCTAAACGCTATTAAATATGGACCGAGAAGCATATAGTTAACGTACTTTATCTTAATATACTTGAAAGCACATTATTCGAGCGCTTTATATGGGATGGTTTCACTGTGAAAGCTAAATAATGCTGATTTCATCCAAACAAATAATTTTGCTGTAACTTTATTAAAACTCTTTTCATATGTGAAATTAAATACGAAAATTGTAATTATTTTTTTTTTAAATCTCATGAAAGAGGTGTGACACAATTTATTGATTGAATTGGCATTCACTTGGTAACTTGGTTGAACTCCATTATAACACGGTGAAAAAAATAGCAATGTATTTCAGTTTTACAAAACTATTTTTTTTAAATATAGTTGATAGCTATTTCGGCCCACGCCGTCGTCAGAACTATGTTTAGTTGCAGAACCAGTTTTATTGCGAGAAAAAACAAGCTAGGCCGTTAAAACAGGACAGAAGATGTATTGTGTACCTTTTCTACACAGCTATATATAGATAAGCAAATGTTCGTTTAAGCATAATTCTGACGATGGCGTGAGCCGAAATAGCTATCAACTATATTTAAAAAAATATTTTGTAGAACTAAAATGCATTTTTTTTCATAGTGTTGTAACACAATTAATGAAATAAAAAGATTTTTTTAATATTATATGTGTTTTAACATTAACTTTTGTTGAAGAACTGCTTTTTTATCAGTTATTCAACATGTGTTTTTATTAGACACTGGATAGAAAGAATAGGTTTATGACATATTTATGGCATTAATACATATATTTATTGAAAAAAAACTGTTTGTTATCGGACTTGAACTTGTGAATACCGTGTTGGAAGTCAAACACATTTACTACTGTTCTATTGCATATTTTTTTTCGATTTCATATAATTACAGTTATATATTTTTTCATAGTACTTTTAGAAATTGTTTTTTATCCCTTTTTCATCATCCATTTTTAAATCCGTTTTTAATCTGTTGGAATGTTCGCGAAGAAATACAAAGCAATTGGTACAAAAACGTGCGTTTTATTTTAATATCTTTTTGAACTTTTTCAAATGACATACCGAATGCTTCAGTAAATGTTAAACAGACTTAAAACAAGTAAGTTAATTCTATCCGGGTGGAATTGGGGTGTTCTTTTCCAAAACTCGCTATTTATAAATAGATTAATATATTATATTCAGTTTTTGCTAAGTCGTCCAAAATTCATTTGTTTTTTTTCTTTCAACATATCAATTGTCTATGCAAAGAAAACTTTCTTTATACAGTTTTGGATTTTTTTTTCAAAAAACGACTATTTGTAGTTGTGTCAGAAATTGACTATTTCCTAGTAACTGCTTTGAGTATGTAGTCTACTCTAGAGAGCATTATTCTGTGGCAGATTTATTAAAAAAATACGCCCCGTTTTATGTTCTAACCGCCATATTTAGCGAACAATATAGCAAATACATAATTTTGGTCGTGTTCTACCAAAACTACTACTTCTACGAAATAAATTCGATACCCAAGCCCGAGCTACAATTATTTTAACGCGGAAAAAACAGCAACGTATTTTAGTTCTGATATATATATAAGATATATATTTGATAGCTATTTCGGCTCACGCCATCATCAGCAATACTGGAACTGTTCTGACGATGGCGTGAGCCGAAATAACTATCAATTAATCTTTAAAAAAATGTATAACTAAAATACATTGCTATTTTTCACCGTGTTATAATGGAGTTCTACCAAGTAAATGCCGATTCAATTAATACAATTATTGTCTTTACCCGCCCGAGCTACATCCACGGACCTGGTCAGGT
The DNA here is from genome assembly GCA_028555115.1 of Himalopsyche japonica. Taxonomy (NCBI): domain Eukaryota; kingdom Metazoa; phylum Arthropoda; class Insecta; order Trichoptera; family Rhyacophilidae; genus Himalopsyche; species Himalopsyche japonica. The sequence continues at coordinate 183,562 of JAHFWJ010000012.1, forward strand.
GAGCCAAAATCGGTCTCGCACAACTCTCGTTTGCGACCCCTTTTTTAATCTCAACACTTACAGTATCCATGATAATGCATCAATATATTTTTTTATTTTAATTTTTCATTGACATTAATATAAAATTGTGATTGCCTTAATAATGCAAAGTTGTAAATAGCTAGTATTGAAAAAGAGCCCTACATTGTGTTACCGTCAAAAACGATACGTTCGCGAAAATGTTGCGGTGGCCGCCGCATTAGTGACTTTGTTACAGTACGAATTACGCTTTCCTACAGCATTGTTTTTTGGTTTGATTACCCGGCGCTGTTCGCTCGTGAATTCTTGTGGAAAAATATTCCGTTCTCTAGCACAAAGTAAACACAAGGATTTGAAAAGACACGACAAGATGTGAAACGGAAGTGATTTTATTCTGTACAAACAAAAGTATTTTTGTTGCAAATTGGTTGTGCTTGTGTTGCTTATACGTCAAATGCATTAGTGGTTGTACAGCTTGATTGATATTTGTATCGATTGCATTGAAAACTTAATAGAACATACTTGTAACAAGATTAAACGATACTTTATGTTTTTGAGAAAAACCTTGATTAGGGAAAGATTTTTTAACCTCAAAGATTATTTGATATGGACAGTCAATAACTTTACAATGAACAATTTACATCACTTAAATACAAGAGGAATTTAAAATTAAAATATTGACCCTAAAATTATAAGCTTACGTACTTATAACGTATCTCAAATAATTTAAAACGCAATCTTAGTTAATTTCAATTGCATTAAATTATAGAAGAGATAATAATATTACCAATACAGCTTAATCACTATGTGAATTTCACAATAATTAACTATCAATTATAATGTTTCAACTGTCACTTCTTGATGGAAACGTATGATATTATAAATTTTTAAAACACATTTTTTAATTTATTGATTGAATTGGCATTCACTTGGTAGAACTCCATTATACCACGGTGAAAAAATAGCAATGTATTTTAGTATTTATGTATGATAGTTCTGACGATGGCGTGAGCCGAAATAGCTATCAACTATATTTGTTAAAAATAATTTTGTAGAACTAAAATACATTGCTATTTTTTCACCGTGACACATTTTTTAGTTCTTAATTCTACAATATATTTTATTGATCAGGATCGGTTTCGTTCATCGCAAGCATTATCAACTGATGCTGATCAAACCGGTCCTGATCAAAAAATACATTGTGGGAAAAAGTACCTTACAATGCATTTTTATTATTTAAAATTATCAACTATCATTAGAATGTAATTTCGTACGGGTAATGCAATACTGACAGATGCCTGACAGCTATAATTGTGTGGATTGTGATGACTTACATGACAAATAAGTCTTTATTTAATTATCCAATAATACAAAAATTAGTATGTTAACAAATAATAAACAATATTGGTGAGCGTATTACGTAAAACAAAAAAACAACTAAGCAGACGTTGTAGAAATAAGAAAAGCTCAATTACATTCAATGTCTAAATAAACGAGCAGTTAACTCTTCATTATTATTTCTTGATATATGCCTTCCGTGAGATAAGTTTAATGAGTCGACAATCTCAAAAAAGTATTCTTAAAATAGGTCCTGCAATTAAATTTTATATGGTCAATTTATTTTTCTAACTTACGTTATGGATATAGCATGGACGAATTAATGATGTTTTACTGCTTGCTTAAAATAAGAATTGAATTAAATCGGGCAATGTTTATTCATAAAGTTTCTAAGTAAAATATTGACAATCAGTACATTTAATACCAACTTCATAATTCTTTGGCTGCTTCAGTAAATAAAACAAAAATCATACGCTTCCCGTTGTTAATGTCACGTGAAACAGTTGCTTATACCAGAACGTAACGGCGTGACGGGTGAAAATGAATATAGTTTATCTCCATTAAAAATCTCTTTAATATACATTGATATTGAGTCCTAAAGCGTTTTTTTTAGAATGAGAATATTATATTTTACTTTTAATTTTTTTATTTAAATAACTGAAAAAGTTTCCCATTATGTCCATAAATTATTAATCACGCAGTGTCACATAAATGATTTTTTGATTTCAAAAACACGTGCGGGTAAATAATGGTCAACAGCAGCTATGGAAGTGTACCGCAGTGGTCCAAATGACCCAATTTCCAATTTAGTAGCTTGCTTTCACAGCCAAGCACCCCCTTTAAAGCTTTTCTACCTTGATTCAACCCCCACAGACCGCCTGTTTTCGCGCACCTGATTTATTTAATTTGATACACGTTTTTTTTTTATTTTTGCGGGACGATTCTAAAACACGTGCAAGCTCAGGTGTGAGTTGTAGCCATGCGTTATGGCTTATTCGACGTTGCGGGAATAAATAAAAACAGAAATTCAACCCCGATTGGTAGAAATATTTCAAAACGGAATGAAAATATGCCATGTTTCATGCCGTACCAAGCACGTTTTTGTATAAGCAGTTTATGCAAGCGTTAAAAAATGCTGACATATATTGGTTTGCCCTCGACAGTTAATAGCGTAACTGAAATATTTAATTTTTACAATAATATCCAACATAGTGCTCATTAAAGTTGTTATGTGCTTATTTGAATAGTACAAGCACTGTACTCCGAACGTGGAGTCACGAGAAACACAACGCTTAAAAATATATAAATAATACTAACTAATTACTATGTGTAATTTATGATATCGACTGAAGATGTTTGATGAAATTTCAATATCAAATTTGAAATCCAAAACCCGGGTCGTTAGTGCCAAAACATGAGGAATCGTACGAAGTTGTAACAATTAAAATGTAATACTATATGTATTATATTATATATACATATAATCTCATAAACTCATTAGAATATCTGTCTAAATTAAAATTCGGCGAACAAATCTATAAGTAAGAACAAAAGGTATTTTGGCAAATCTGTTTTTTATCAAATGAATTAAGAAAGTTGTATTCTTAACGTCCAGCTTAATCTTCCCAATTTTCCTTGTTATATACGTTACGTGAGATCAGTGCAACGAGTCAACAACCTTATAAATTAAATTCCTATGTTACGTTTACAGATTTTTCTTACCGTGACCTGTCAACTCAAAATAATTTTATTTCAAAAGAATTTAAAACGCGTATTTCTAAGTATAGAACTACCCAATTTTAATGATAAAAAATTATTATTTTCTATAAAATCCTTTCATGAAAGACTCAGTATTAAGCAATAATTAAAGTTATTACGTACAATTGTGTATTATTATTGAATCAATGTTATTGATTTTTTTAGTCGTACAATTCAAATTTCAAATGGCTTTGTTGACTTTTCTTAAATGAATAGAGATTGTTGTGGTTTCAAAAATCAGCAAAATATAATTTATCATTGACTTAATAATATACATATAAGAGGGCAGTTTATATTGTTCAAAATTCTATGGTATTAATACAGAATGGCTTGTGGTCAAGGGTCATTATTTGAGTCACATTTCTCTATTCTGTACACTTACAGTTTATAAGAGTTTTTCATCGTGAAGTCAATTACACTTGACCTACATATGAGGCTATATGACCTTGGGTATACCAACAATGTTGTCCTATTTGAAGAATATGATCCGAGTATTAAGGAAACAATTGACAAGATGCGAAGAAACTCATGTCACATTAGTTGTAAAGTCAACACGGGTAAAACAAATTAGAAAAAACTATTAAATTATAATAAAAGATGAGATTGAGAAGAAATGATAATATTTTTCAATAAATCAATATAAAAGACTGTGACTTTCAAAAAATACTCATTTTTGAAGTATTACTGGATGTATTTTTATTTGATCATAAAATTTAAGGTCTCTTTGCTAGCGTCTGTTATAAATTGATAAAATAAACAATGATTTATTTTGTGGCCTACCTGTAGCGTAGTTTGAATTAGTCTTATTATGAAGACCGGAAACCAAATTTTAGCAAATGAAGGTCGAATCCAGTCCTTTTAAATTGCAAAAACTTCGAAAGTTGAGCAACAAATAGTGTTCAGTAATCGCCCCTACAACCTTTAACTTTCTCTTAAGACAATTAAAAAAATTATGAATGGATCAAAGTTTATTTCATTATAAAAGTACTACAAGTGAAGGGTAGTATTTTTCAACGGCCGTAATTTTATAAAACTCATTTTAAAGTTAACTGTTTTCAGTTCAGTGAATATTTAAGCCGAAACCTTGTTTTAGTAGAGATATTCCGATTCTGAGAAAACCTTTCCGAAAGGTTGTTTTACTGCAACATTTACGGAAGGGTAGGGCACAAAAGCTATCAATCCAAAATGCAAGAAAGCCTCACCAAATCCCATGTCAGACGATGATTGATTTTCACAAGGATCCAGCTTAAACATTTCCAATGAATTTTCCGGCTCTTCTTTGTGTAAAAAAGCGTGTTTTTGGAAATAAGAGTTGGAGTTCAATAAAATGTCAAAACGAAGAATATTATTTGGGAAACCAAACAATCATTATCCACCTTTTGATCAATTTATAAGCAGAGATGTTTTCTTCTAAATATGGTAATTTTCATTTCTATGGCTTTAACTTTTCAGTGAAAACTGGACTTTTGGATATCATTTTAGTGTTACCCTAAACATCAAATATTTAAAATTTTAGTTCAGTTATTTTAGATTCATTCATAAAAAAAATACAAATAATTTTTAAGCACAAAAATTAAAAAAAATTCAGATTCATGCAGAATTGTCTCGCTTGGAACTCAGTGTATATTTTTGTAAAAAATGCACTGAATAAGAGCTTTCTTTCAATAAAATTTGACTATACCTTTTATTTGGTTTCAAAAACTCTTTATTCAACCTAAAAATATTATCATTTGACTGCTTACATCTCATTTATTGAGATAGCTGATTGCACTGTGGTTATGGTTGACACCTTACATATAAGAAAGTGAAAAGGGTAAACACGTTGTACGATTCCACATGTTTTGTCACAAACGACCTGGGTTTCGCCTTTAGGCATCTTCAGGTATTTTATCACACGGATGCAACATACCTCGCACACAATAAATAGTTAGCATCCACCAAAGGGATTAGTTAAAGGAAAAACAGAGACCCCAAGGCAAGAACTAAATCAAACCTTTAATAAATTTCAATTATATTGATCTAATAATAATAACTCACGATTACCTGTGATCAGCTTTATTAGCGATTAATACTATTATGTTTAATGGGAAATTCATGAAACGTTTTTACAGCAAATAATAATCAGTAATTATTAAAATATAACTGAGTTTTTTTCTGTCGAAGATGCCGTAAGGCGAAACCTGGATCGTTAGCGATAAAACATGTGAAATCATACAAAGTTTTTACAATTCAAATTTGATATTGAAATCCCATCAAGCCCCTCCAGTCGACATCATTTATTAATACTTATTATTTTTTGTATTTAAATAATACTTTTGCTATTAATGAATTTGATAGAAAGGTAAAAATGTTACATTAGTACTGATAGATATTATAAATTGTAAAAAAAATGTTTATTACTAATTTTCGTATTAAAACAAAATCTGACTTGACTTCTGAAATAACTTTTAAAATATCATATTTAATCTCAAAATATCATTTTCTTTGTTTAAGAATTGTCAAATTGAAAAATTGAACAACTTTAAAAGCTTCAATATACAGTTTATTTGGCGTTTTTCGATCACAACCAATCTGAAATATACCATTAATGTTGAGTTTACAAATTCAAAAGGATCGGCGCTGTAAACACGTGTCCAATTTAGGAATGCTTACTTATATCGCGTACCAATCTTTGTTCCTGCGATCTATCTGGATTACAGTGACATGGCTCATCCATTTTCTCTTCAACTAGGTATTATACATCGCACGGTTTTCTTGGACTTGCCAAAAGCTTTCATAGCCCTCCACCTGATATTTATTAACTATTTTTTTTTAATTTTACTTACTTAGGTGCACCAAAGAGAATTTTAAAAACAAAATCGATACTTAAAATTTTACGTATACAATCTTTGAAAAAAGTGAGACTTCCAATTTCCCATTATTGTATCGTTTACGTGATATAGGATAAATCCATCAACAAGCTACACAATTTATTTCATAAAATGATATGTTATTTGATATGTTATCTTAAAAGGCCTACCATTTGAAAATTACTTCATTTTTCCGTGTCATAATATTTCTAATTATTTTTTTGGCAAATCGATTATTACGACCACTTCTAATTGCTTAGACATAAAATACGTAACTGAAAGAATATTTTCTTACATAAGATTGAACGTCATTATCATTAAACAAATGTTATTTTTTATCACGTATCAATTAAGTATTAATTTAGTAATAGCTTAAGTATTACTATGCAATCTTTTACTAAGCCGATTTAAGTCATTTATTTACTTTATTGTATCTTTTTAATATCACAACTCTGTGAACTAAGTGACATTTAACATTTTGAAAATGTTAAAAATTGTCGAATTACAGAAACTTTATTTCAAATAGAATTTATCTTCCCGGTGAAAAAAAAATATACTTTAGTTATACAAAATTATTTTTAAAAATATAGTTGATGCTATTTCGGCGCACGCCATCGAATAGTTCTGACGATGGCGTAGGCCAAAATAGCTATCAACTATATTTTTAAAAATAATTTTGTAGAACTAAAATACATTGCTATGTTTTTCACCGTGTTATAATGGAGTTCTACCAAGTGAATGCCAATTCAATCAATAGAATTTATCTTCTTCTACCCATTACTGCTTTTTTAACAATTAATTTTATGCGGCAGTTTCCAGTGGCGTAGCAAAATTTAAGTTTATCTGTAGGTTTTTGTGAACTGGAAGTGTCTTAGGAGCAACAATTCAAAAATTAACTGAATACAAAAACTTTATGCCTCTAGATAAACAAAAATCTTTAACGAGTTGAGGTATACTTGCTCTCAGCATGACGCCAAACCTTTTAAAGACTTGTCATTTTGCATTTTTACGGTGGTCGATAGTGTTCGAAGTAAACCTTTTATTTATTTTTTTGCCGAGGATTTATTTTTAATCAAATAATTCAGATTAACAAAGTCATCGGGGGGTATTTTCTTATTTCTTAAAAAAATACATTCCATGTATGTATAACTTATTCAAATAAATGTTTCAGTTTTATTATTGAAATGTAATGTCTAATTTTTTTCCTTTTTTTACAGGTAAGAGAAACAATTCCTCTTTGACTGGACCTTAGCTGAGAAAAAAGAAGGTAACTTGTGCGGTGGGAGACAATTGTATAGTTATATTTTGTTTAACTTAAGCAAGGTTACTAAAAAAAAGTGTCATTTGAAATTACTTCTTCACCATCTGGGAATATTATTTTTTGTGTATAAACTTACAAAGGTCTACATTATTTAATTAAAATTAATAAACACATTTAACAATGCCACAAACAAGTATTTTAAAATGAATCAACTCACTTTCAAGCGTTAACCGTCGCTTTTCGGTGGGAAGGTTTGGTATTTAAATTTTTTTTTTTAAATAATAAAAACACAAATTTTTTAGTACTTATTTCCACAATATATTTTTTGATCAGGACTGTTTTCGCTCATCGCGAGCATTATCAACTGATAGAATACAATTTACAAACAAGTCTATTTATACAAAACAAAAAAATAATTTGAGTTAAAGGTAGCAGGTGTACAAAACCATGGGTTCAAGAACTAGGAAACAATTTACATAAAATCATACAATATTGATACAAATAAAGTAAATTAGTATAAAAATTAAATTTTCACAATCACTTATTAAGAATTACAAATACAATTACGGTAAATCAATAATCATTAGGAGCTCTGAACAATCAATAAGGAAGTAAGGAGTGGGAAATTTTAATGATGAAAATAACCCACACTTACTACTTAATGGAACAAAATAAATGAATATATGAGAATTTTAATGATAGTCAATTGAAGATGAATCGATGAGATGGGAAGATATGGTCAGTCAGGGGCGTTCCAATATTTTCTGTAAAAAATAAAGTAAAAGGAGACAATATCATTTTTCAAAAAAAAAAAATTATATGAAATATATATTTATTAATCTAATTTAATGAGTATAACAATGGTGACGACGCAAAAGTAGTTTGTTCATTTATAAGGTTAGAATTAGGCAAAAATTTGATCGATTAATTTCAAGGATTTCTTGTTTATCTAATTTCAGTGATTTGTTATTGAAATGTAGGATTTTGTAGTTTTTAGTAATATCACATGAATGTTTATTTTGAAACAAATGGTTTCCAAAAGTAGAAATCTCATCGCCTTTTTTGGCACAAGCTAAATGTTCCTTAAATCTAGTATGAAACGATCTTCCTGTTTGACCAATATACCTAGCCTCACAGGAATCACATTTTAGAAGATAAATACCACTTTGGCTTAAAATATTAATTTTGTCTTTCGTGTTAACTAACATTCGACTAAGATTATGGTTTTTATAAAAAGTTACATTAAAATGTTTTTTGTCTATCTTCTTGTATATGTTTTCAGAAACTCTGCCTAAATAATTTAGTTTTAACCAACGTTTTTCAACGGAGGGAACATTAATCATCAAGCTCGAGGTTACATTTATTAAAGCTAATTTTTAGTTTTTTTTAAGACAAGTCGATCAATCAACTTTGCATCATATCCATTGTTAAGTGCGATCTGTTTAATGGTGTTTAATTCTAAATTGAAATTTGATTCTGTCATAGGAATTGTCAACAAGCGATGAATAAAAGAATGAAAAGTTGACAACTTATGTGAAATGTGGTGTCTGGACGAGCTACTTATATATATTGTGGAAATAAGTACTAAAAATTAAAAATACAAATTTTTGCTTAATTCTAACCTTATAAATGAACAAACTACTTTTGTGTCGTCACCATTGTTATACTCATTAAACTAGATTAATAAATATATATTTCATATAAATATATATATTTTTTTTTTTTTTGAAAAATGATATTGCCTCCTTTTACTTTATTTTTTTACAGAAAATATTGGAACGCCCCTGACTGACCATATTTTCCTATCTCATCGATTCATCTTTAATTGACTATCATTAAAATTCTCATGTATTAATTTATTTTGTTCCATTAAGTAGTAAATGTGGGTTATTTTCGTCATTAAAAATTTCCCACTCCTTACTTCCTTATTGATTGTTTAGAGCTCCTAATGGATTATTGATTTACCATAATTGTAATTCTTAATAAGTGATTGTGAACACTTAATTTTTATACTAATTTACTTTATTTGTATCAATATTGTATGATTTTATGTAAATCGTTTCCTAGTTCTTGTACCCATGGTTTTGTACACCTGCTACCTTTCACTCAAATTAATTTTTTGTTTTGTATAATTAGACTTGTTTGTAAATTGTATTCTATCAGTTGATAATGCTCGCGATGAGCGAAACCGGTCCTGATCAAAAAATATATTGTGGAAATAAGTACTAAAAAATGTGTTTTTATTATTTAAAATATAATGCCTTTCCATCAAGAAGTGACAGTTAACACCTTAAAAGTGATTATATTTTAAATGTTAAAAACATATTTTTTGTAATATTTTCACGATACATTTTATGATCAGCACCACTTTCGTTCATCTGAAGCACTATCAACTGATAGAATACAAATTGCAAACAAAGCTATTTGTAAAAAATTTGAAGTTAAAAATCAACATGTATACAAAACAAAAAGTATAAAAACTGTAGAAAAAAATTGGCAATGATTCAATATATGTTTATCTAAACGACGAAAAAGTGTAGGATATATAAAAGAAAGTTAAATTTAAATTTTTGTATGAATTAAAATCATTGTTTACAATTCGTATTCCATTAGTTGATGATGATGAGCAAATCCCGTCTTTATATCTAAATTTATTGTGTAAATAGCACTAAAAAATTGTCGTATATTATAAGAAAATAAGTGAATCAACTTTTACAAAAACTATCAGATTTCAGTATAATCAAACGCTTTATAACGAGATTATTATAGTCAAACATAGAAACTACAGTTAGGGTGTATTTAAATTAATTGCATCATTATTTTTCCAGAAAGTCTCGGTTTGCTTTAGCTCAAATTTGGCAAATGAAGTCTTTCGAATAGCAAATCTGATAAAATTAATATATTATTCACGAGTGAAAGATAAGAACTCTCACCGCTATTTCAATGTTGGCTCTTGTGCCGATGCAGTATTCCGAATCGATCGTATTTGAGGAGTAAACAACCCGAATATAAAAGGAAAGACAGTTGAATTTGCTACGATGTGTTATTTTACTCGCGCACTGAGTGGGTAAATATTTGACATCTATCGATGTGTATGAAGCTTTTGTGCCGCACTGTGCCAGTGCTTTCATAGACTCGCTAGGCACCAGTGCTCGAAATGTTTTTTTTTTTTTTTTGAACGATCGTTTTCATTCATCTAACTGTACAAATTTGTAGTCTATAACTTATGTAACGTAGCTTAACCGATTTATGTATATGGCGTTTGCCGTATTAACCACGATAGGACATTTTTTTATCGAAATTTAAATACAGTGAAACCTCGATTTTACGTTTTCCAAGGGATCCTGAAAAAATAACGGTAATTGCGGGAAACGGTGAATGCGGTAAAGCTTCAAATAATAATAAACAAGTAAAATCGTAAAAAATATTTATTTATTAGTTGCTTGTACATACTGAATATAAAATTTATTTTTTAAAAAAAGTCCTTTATGTTAGTTTGCTTCTTTGTTATTTGACACTTTAATCGGAACAAAGACTTGTTACTAAACTTGTGACTAAAAGTTTGTATGTACAGGAATCATTATTGCCATGAATTTTAAACAACTCTACATTTGTATCATAAACAATAATACGCGTGTGGTGGATTTCAACCCAAAAAATGGCACATGCGTCCAATGCGATACTTCTTACATGTACAACGGATTCCAAAGTGTCTAGACATAACACCTGCACTCGGATGTGTCAAACTTGCTTGCCGAGATACGGAGAAATATGCAATAAAAACGGTCAATCGGAATAATATTTGTGACGGGACCAAAATATTTAGACGGTTTATCAAGGAAATCGGGGAATCGGGAAACGGTCAATGCAGGATTATTTAACATTGTTCTTATGGGAGTTTGACGGGACTATAAAAAACAAGCATTCCAGCCGGGAAAACGTATTATGCGAGAACGGTTGATCGAGGTTCCACTGTAGTTAATTTCTTACATAACCGTGATATACTTTTGCCACAATTATTTTAAAATGACTTAAAATGTGAAACTTACAAGAGAATTATATTATAATTATCAAAATTTACGGAAGAAACCATTTTTTATTAAATTAAAATACCAACATAATCTTTATAAACGTATTAAAATTTACGCGCGGCAATCATTATAAATGAAAAGTTTATACATATGATCAATAAACGAGTATGTTTTTATTTTCAGCATTTAAAAATTCATCTTCCAGAAAACATCAAAATCATTTCTAGGATTTCACTGTACAGTGGTGTTCATCAATATTATAATTTTCATTTTTTGGTTTTAACATCAAAAAGAAAACTTGCATATTTTTTTATTAATGTTTAATCTTTACCACACAATTAAAATTAATTGGCAAAACTGTTGTCTTTGAAAATATTAAAATCCGGTACATTTCAAACGCTTATACTCTTTAAAATTTAATAAAAACGCTCAGGATGACTAAAAACAATTAGAATCAGTAATTTTGCGATTTTAATTTGCGAGACGATTGGAAAACGATTTCATTTAATTATCACAAAGTGATCGCTCTAATAGCCATAAAAATATTTATACAGCATATAAAAATTCAGATAACGTAAAAAATATTAATCTGTTTAGATATAAATTTAAAACAAAATCTCAAAGCGGCTTTGATAACAATCAAATAATTTTATAAATATTTTATTTATAAAATTATTTGTTTGAATAAAATTTTTGTTTCTTAATATAAATAATGGGCATTAAGCACAATCGACGTTAATAGTGTTTTTGTTGTACTGGGGAGCTGTGTGGTTAAAAATGGTGTGTTCTTCATTCAACGCAATAGTAATATAATGTTAAGCGAATAAATTTATTATAAGCGGCGATAGCTTTCAAATTGATTGAACGACTCATCAATTTCCTTGAATAATGATTCTCAATTCTGAATGATGCCAGGCAATAAAAATAAATTACTTGATTCCTACATAATGTACATCCTGTGTTGGATCGGTTGATTTTAATGTTAATAATCATAATTATTCATGCTTTAGCCTTCATTTAAATGAGTTTTATGCCTCAATAACGGTAGAATTACTTTTATTCTGGTATTATTTGATTTGTTTTTAACCTTTTTACTTATCGTGACTTAACTTATGAGACGAATGCTTACAGTGTTTTGATATTCAAATACATAAATAAAAGAGTTTTTTTATTATAAAAAGTTTTGTTAGCATGGTAATTTTTACAAAATTACGTAGAAGAACCAGTAAACCAGTTCAGCTAGTTAAAAAAAATTTACTGATGAAGTTATTGTTATGTACATTATGCATGAAAAACCATTGTTATTGAATTTACAATAATTACAAATTCATATAAAATTATAGAAAATAATAATTGGTAAAACTCAAAAGTATTGAATTTCCTGTAGAACTTATAAAGTTTTTACAAATCTTTTTTTGGCTTAAGGCCATCATCAAAACGTTATGATATATAATGATATTTTTTTTTTGGAATAAGTCAGACTATTCAAAATATTTTTTTATGTCTTGTAAAACAATATATATAGCTTATGTATAGCTACTTATGTTAAACATGGCTCCATAGATGACACGAAGTTGAAACATATTTGGTTATTTTTACCATATGACAATTATGTCATACGGTATCACGTAAGTGTAAAAACAAGCTTTACTTTTATTCAATATATTAAACAAATTTAAGTAATGTTATTATTTTTTGCAAGTACACAACTCACTCAACAGATCTTTTTAAATTAAAATTTGCTTAAGTAATGAGTTCATATTTTTTTTCATAATAATTAGTAAGAATAATAAATAAAAAATACGTTATGTAACAGGAAGAAAAAAAGTTCACTTTTATCTCTTTTTGCAACAAGTTTTTGAGAATTGAGAAGCGTAGTAGTGATGAAAACTGTACTTAACATGCTAATGTTGGACCAAAAGTTTTTAGAAGTTTGTGTTAGAATGACATTTTGTAACGAGCAACTGTGGGTTTAGTATAGTTTTTGAGGTATTCATGATTCTTCCTAAGAATAAACTATATTTTAGCTTTGTAATAAATGCACAATGGCAATAGATTTTCTTCTTAAAACATCTCTGAAAATGTTTTCATTTTTTTTAATTGTTCACAGTAAATCAATATTTATACTTAATATTATACGAATGAATCAAGAGAGCAAAAATAAGTTAAAAGGAAATTTTCTGAAGTTATTTATGAGAAAAAAATATAATCATTAATTTTCTTAAAAGCAGCTTTTATAGATATACGTTTAGACTCATCGCATTTATTTTAAGTATAATCTCATCTCTCGATTTCATTATATTTCAGTAAAATAAATGCGATACGAAATATAAGTCTCGTTGATTTTATTTTTATTTGATCTAAAATAATGAAGTAGTTTAAAGTTATGTTTGTGAATCTACTCATCATATTATCAACCTTTAAACAAACTATTACTCCAGAGATATATTTATCGTTCGATTTTTTAATGCAAATGAAACTCTTTTTTTAAAAAACGAGCTTTTCACATTGCAATATAAAAACACAGTTCTCCTGATTTCTGAAAATACGATTTTCCATGTCTCAAATTCAGCATTGAACGGCATAACCAAAAAGTAATTTTTGTTTAAAAAAGTTTCCAAAAATCCTGTTTTTAGGGTATGGCACAGTGTTTAAATATTTATGTAGATTTCTAGAAAAAGGGTCGTCGAGCAGAAAAGCAAAACCGTATGTCGTAAAGATTAAATATTTATTTAGACTTATATCATTCAGAATCAAGTCAAATCACTTATTTTATGAAAGCGTGTCAGATTCTCAAAATACTATGATGATCAGACAAAAAATGTATTTTTTCAATATTACTTAACTTATTTGTAAACCCTTATAATCAAATATTTCGTTTCTTTCCTTTTTTGATCAAAAAATCATTATAATCAAAGACAGGAATTCATCTTTTAAGTCTATTGTCTAAGAATAAAGATTTTCCCATAAGTCATTACTAAAAAAATTTGAAGCACTCACAACGATACGTTACCCGAAGTCAATCACCCTGAGAAATATATATTGTATTTTTTAACAACATATTCACAAATATGACGCATTTGATCTGATAAAACAGTATCTTAACAGAAGTTTTTTATACGAGAATTGCTTTAACTCAGTTTTTTAAATTCTTTTTTATAAAATGAGTAGAGACAAAAAGAATGTGTTTAAAATATGAAGGTTTTTTGAATTGTATTCGACTCAGTGACACTAGTCACGGAAACTCAACGATGTTGAATACTGCACCATATACTTGAAAAATATATAAGTCAACAAAAGTTACCTATATAAAATGAAAAAATAAAAACACATTTCATATAGTACTTTTTTTAGACATTACCCTTTCTATCAAATGTATTAATGACAAAAGTTTTATTTCAATACAAACAATAATAAGTGTTCATAAATTTTGATGTTGACTAAGGGCGCATTGGTGGAATTTCAATATCAAATTTGAATTGTTAAAACTGTGTACGATTCCATATGTTTTGTCACTAATGGTTTAGATTTCACACAGATGCATCGAAACTGACCCTGGTATCCCGTATGCTAGAATGCATTAAAATGCATAAAGGCAAAACCCAGGTCATTAGTGACAAAACACGTAGAATCATAAAAAGCTTAAGCTTTATCAAATGGTTAAAAATTGTATTCCATTTTGTAACAATATCATTTATCAAATTTGAATTATTACTAATTCCAAATTTTTTGTCACTTACGACCCGGGTTTCGCCTTTCGGTATCTTCAGGCATTCTATCGCACGGATGCAACAGAACTTACGTAAAATAAACAGTTAGCATCGTATATGTAACAAAGTTATTAATTACAGGAAAACACTTACTCACTTGCCTGTGATAATTTTAATTAACGATCTCGTCAATGAGTCTTTCTTGAAAGTGTTTTTCAACAAATATCAATCAACTAACATTAAAATATTAATGTTTTTTTTTCCTTTTCATATCGAGAATACCTACTGTCAAACTAGTGATCTGAAACTAGATCTAGTGATCACTAGTATATATATACAATATATACGATGCTAACTGTTTATTTTACGTCAGTTTTGTTGCATCCATGTGATAGAATGCCTGAAGATGCCGAAAGGCGAAACCCGGGTCGTTAGTGACAAAATATGTGGAATCGAACAACTTTGTAACAATTCAAATTTGATATTGAAATTCTATCAAGCACCTTCAGTCGATATCATAAATAATATAATTTATATTGATGATAACCTTTATGACAACTCATACGTTTTCATACTGCTGAAATGCTACCAACATAACCAAGTGATTCAATAATATCCTGATCTAAATTCCTGGTGTGATATTTTGTCAAGTCTCATTTATTTAATGGAGTACATTTTTAAAAGATTCTAATCGACGACTCTTGAATCAGATTCGGATTCACTCGATGCATGGATTCTGACCTCTTAATGATTAGATCACAGTCCAGACAAAGCTCACTGATTCGATTAAAATGAGATTGAGGTCATTCTGTTAATGCGATTAAAACTTAAATGAGATTAATTGAAAGTGTCTGGTCGTTTTGACTCCGGTAATCTAATATAACGTCTGCAAAATTATTTACCAATATTCAAATTTGTGGTGTTTTGTAATAAATTAACTATCATACCAAATAATCGAAAGCATTTCAATTTGGCACTGTGATAAAATAGCAATGTATTTTAGTTCTACAAAATTATTTCTAACAAATATAGTTGATAGCTATTTCGGCTCACGCCATATTCAGAACTATGTATATAGATAGTTCTGACGATGGCGTGAGCCGAAATAGCTATCAACTATATTTGTTAAAAATAATTTTGTAGAACTAAAATACATTGTTATTTTTTCACCGTGTTATAATGGAGTTCTACCAAGTGAATGCCAATTCAATCAATAAATATTTCAATTTGGCTTGATTTTTGCCGTAGAACTTTTTCAGTAATTATTACACAAATTTAATTGAAATGAAAATGATTATTTTTTATACTTTTTTCATGGACACTTCTTATAATTAAATCGAATTATTAAAAATATTGGAACTGAGTATATGGACTTAATTATATAGAGTCAAAATATAAAAAAATAGTCTTTCTAAATTTTAAATTATTGCTGTTGATTCACACAATAGCAAATACTTCAAAGAATATGTATTGTGTAACTTTTCTGAAAATCCATATATAGATAGGTAAACGTACGTTAAAATATAAATTTGATGAAGACATAAGCCGAAATAGCTATCAATTATATATTTTTTTTATTATGTATTTTTTCATCGTGGCAAATTCTTCCGTTGTACATATTGTTTACTGTATCTAAAACAGCACTAATCCTATTAGTAAATTTTTAAGATACATTGTTTATGATTATTTCGGCTCACGATATAGAACTAAAAGACAGTGCTTTTTTTCACTATATAAATGCCAATTCAATCAATGAACTTATATTAGCCGCTAATTTATTCTAGTGTTATTGCTTATCTCAACTGATTGATCGAAAATTAGGTTGGTTCTGTAGATAAAATTCAAGACAATTTTTCATAAAAAATAAGCTTTTATAATTTAAGTTTATTTTTATTATCAGTTTTATAAAAAGACGTGTGGCTAAGCACTGTTTGGAAAATGGTCAGTCACTTTTCTTTATTGTCAATATGAACGTTTAATCAACTGTCAATCTTATCTTTCATCAATTCTGTTCTATATTTATTACTGTACTGTGTGAATCTTCACTGTCTTACCTTTACTATCCGATTTAAATACCAAGTGTTATTTTAATCAGACCTTTCATTAACACCAAACCTAAGTTAGTATACAGCACATAAAACGGTCTAAGCCTTTAAGTAGAGTAGGTTCAATAAGAAATACACGCAGACTGTGTACTAAACCGTCAATTGATTTTGTATCCGCGTAAAGGTATAATGTAGTATCTACCTGTCGGGGGTATCCCATCAGGCGAAGTCATTACGGCTAAATTGCCTTCATCAGAGTCATACTAGACCTCCGATAAATAAAACTGTCACTAGGCGATTTACTAAACACATACGCCACTTTTATTAATGAAAACCCATTATGGCACCTGCCAGCGTAATTATTTGAAACAAAAAAAAAATGAAATTGCCACGATAATTCTTTTTTTTCCAGTGAAGAGTTATTAATGCGGTGTAACCGCAATTATTGGCCGTTTTAGAAAAAATAACAACGAGACTATATATACGTTTTTAATGTGTATTTTATTGTGTGTATAGCCGGAAAACGGCAACAAAAAATCTTGTATTTAGATCAGGAATTAATTGAGGCATAAACCACTTAATTTAAAATTAAAACAAAATGTATATTTTTAATATTTTTGTTTTACGGTGGTCAATCATGGCACTTGATTGTGTTGAACAGAGTTTAGAGATAAGCCAAAATATCAAGCTTTGCATTGGTCATGGAAAAGTAATGTATTTAATCTGGCTAATCTATGCATTGCAGAGTATCTGAATTCGGTGGGTTTCTAGTGAACAGGGAGTCTTTAGGGTATTATCTATATGATGTACTTATTGGAGTGAATGATGTTGGCATTTCATGAATGGTTAAAGTAATGTAGAGACTTCCAATATGTGTATTTTCAGAATTAATTCAGGTGAAAAAATACATGTTATTTATAAAATGTTTTGTTTTGTTTATGAAACATTTCAGTCTACCAATAAATTATTCTTAATTTAAATAATCGTTTTGCGTGACATGGCTATCAAAAAGGTTTTAATGCAGCAATTTTTTCGTTTCTTAAATAAATCCTATAGTACATTTCCTTTTGTGATATGGTACATTTTTTTTTTGTTAACTGTTATTTCTTGGTGGAAAGGTATTTGATTTAAACATGTCATAAGAAATAAAACTTGACAATAATTAAATCCAAAAAATATATATTTTGTATACTTGATAATTATGAAATGAATAATTGTATATAATAAGCAATTTTGATTATGACTGCAAACTAGTCTTAATCTTAATAGCTTAAAATTTTGAAAATAATATTATACATTGTGTTTATTCATTTTAATTGTTGAGGAACGGTGACGCATACTCTCGAAAAATATTCTAATGCAATTTTAGCGAACCTAAGTAGACGTAAATAGAATACAAATGGATTGGATTTCATTGTCAATACAGTTGAAAAAAGATAAGAAATCTTTAGTTTTAATAAGCTTTTTTCTTTGTTTAAGAAAAAACCTTAAAAGCATTCCGCTTTTTTGTCAGAAAAGTATTTTCTAAGACGACCGACACTAAACACCACCATCTGCAACAGATTGTCTTTTGATGACGGAATACCAGTGCATACATTACTTCATAACGACTTTATAGGCTAAAAAACTTTTGAAATATAAAAGGTAGAAAAGGTAAAACGGAAATGGGAGTTTGAAAGAAGCCGCCGGAAGTTTTTACAAGTAATGATGGAACGTAGATACTCGGCGTAGCACTGCTACGATGCTACTGATATGCATTAGCCCACGATTACTTGAGTCTACGCGCTCGCCGCAAGTTTGTAGAATATTTGTAAATACCTAGCACAGATGTGCAAATATTATGAAAGTTTTGAAATGGGCACCTACTAAAGTTTGACAGGATAGTTTCTGTCTAAAGTTTAACGAATCTTTGCTTGTTTATCGACAATTGCGTCGTTTTGTTACAAAATAAACAAAGTAATACAAACAGAGTATCTTTAAGATATTTTGCTTTCGTTAAGTTACTATATACTCAAAATAAAATTACAAAAATTATACCTGTTGTCAAAAGCCTTTTAATGATTTATTTAGGAATTCAATCATTTTCTGTTGATAAAAAATTGTAACGTATTTATCAGCAGGTTTTCAAACAGGCTATACCTCATCGTGTCTGTTTGATATTTGTAACAAACAGAAACTTCATTTCAATTTTAATTTACCTGTAGTTCATATTGTAACGAAATCTTTGGAGTTTATTTGATTTGTCTCATGTATTAATCCCACAAACCAAAGTGTAGAAAATGCGTGGATATCTTCGACGGATCAATTGATTCTCAAACATGCTATTTGAATTAATACTTCTTTTATAATGATAAACTGACAGTTCAACTTTTAAATTAGTAGCATTCGATATCTTGATGAAATACTTTTAGCATTTAATAGATATATAATAGAACATTCAGAAAGCGCTTTTATACAACTAAATTCTACCAGTTGTATAAACCACATTCAAATAAAAGAATAATTTTGTTTTGATACAAAGCCTACCGTCCATGCCAGCCTCAAAATGTGGCTTTACGTTCAGTCGTAGAAATAAAACAAAAATGCTACAAATTTAAATATTTTCCTCTGATCTCTTTCCGCTTTAACTTTCTCCTGTTCTGTATTGGTAAGTAATGTGCATCGAGTATTATTTATTTCATCGAAATATTAAATAAATATACTCAGATGAATCGTTGATATTCCAACAGTATATTTAAAATTATTTAAATTAAACATTAACAATATTTTTAGCTACAGCTAATATAGGTATCCAAGACGCCAGATAATTTTAATTATTCAAAGCGATTGTGACCAAATTGAAAAGTTTTTTTTTGTTTTTAGATCACTTAGAAGATGTGTTTTCATAATCAACCGCTCTCAAATATTTAAAACGGATATCTTGTTATTAATTTCGAATTAAAAACATCTACTTATAATATTTTCTCTGCTGTAATTCAACCGCGGCGCACTTTTCTGGAAGAAAAAAAATAATCAAATAATTCCTCTGCAATTTAAAATATCTTGTGAATATTCAATTGTTGGAAAGCAGAAATAGTGATTTTTCCTTTCTAATAATATGTCTTATTTACAAAATAATTATACACATTAAATGTGCATTTATAAAAAAAATAAAAACAAAAATATATGAATAAAATAAACAATACGGAAAAATAATTCAATATCAAAAATTGCGTGTATGATTAATCATTTACATTATGTAAATGATTAACCACTAATGGCACACCAATATTATAAAATATTGGTGTCCCATGGAAAATAAAAGGTGGCAGAGCACTGACCTAAGCGCTTGGTTAAAGTTCTAATCAGTATTTTTCTTAGACTACATACAACAAAATTATATAAAATAACGTATTTGGCTTGATTTAAATCATATCGAATGTCGATTATAAAAATCACTTTTCATCAAAAAACTATTTTTTTAAACTTACATTTAAAATATGTAAACGAATATCATCTTTAATTTAAAATATTGATTTTCATTTAACTTACGAACAAAATTTCGGTAATTGAGTAAATTTACATAACAAGTGAAATAGAAAATATTTAAATATTTTTTTATTATTATTTTAATCCTTCGAGTGTATCTGATTTAGTTACACTTTTATTATAATTTAGTTCGAAGTATTGTCCATTTCCAAGTTTTCTGATTAAAAGTGAGACAATCGATTGTTACTTTATAGATAGTAATATAAAGCTGTGAATAAGGGTTGGCGAACGAATCCATCAAAACCGGTATTTTGATGCATCATATTGAGCATCAATACCGGTATAAATAAAAAGATATAAAAACATAAATATTATTGGTTAGGATCCTAATTTCAAACAAATATTGAATATTTGTATCGGCTTTGAATTGAACACACAAAATACCCGAATCACATGAAACCATACGATTAAATTTATTGTTTCTTTTAAAACTCTATTCTGAAATTTTCATTTTGAAATAATAAAAACAAATATTTTAGTTGTAATTACCACAATATATTTTACGATCAGGACCAGTTTCGCTCTTCGCGTTCATTATCAACTGATAGAATGCAAATTACAAGCAAGTCTATTTATATTATGCAAATGTAGAGTTAACGTTAAGCAGGTATACAAAACCATGGGTTCAAGAACTAAGGAAATAATTTACAAGAAGTCGTAAATACATTGACTACATTGATGGAATTGGCATTTACTTGGTAGAACTCCATTATAACACAGTGAAAAAATATCAATGATTTTTGCTTTTTTATAAATATTACAGAACTAAACTACACTGCTATTTTTTCAACGTGTTATACAATACATATGCAAATAAAGTCAGCTATTTTTTTAATTTTTTTGAGAGGACCACAATAAATATATTGTTATGTATGTTAATATACGTCTAGAGAGTTATTTAATTTTTTCAAACTAGTGTGTGTAGAGAAGAAAATAATCAAAATATCAAGATCCCGGTTCGCCAATACCGGTATTGCAGTCCCTAGACGTGAACGTGCTTTACGGCGTAATGGAGTGTTGTAGAGAGCTTTTCTTAAGATGCTCTCCGAGAGGAACTTTTAAACGAATTGCAAAGGAAAACTTTAAGAAGCAACTAATAACGCCGTGTATTGGTCAGTTTTAACTGCTTACTGCACTCGAGAGAGGGCTTAGAAAAAAAATACAGATTTACTCCAATATGAAATTTTTTTAGTCCTATTACAAAACAACATACTTCGACAATGAACTTATAACTATAATATTTGTCAACGACAAAAGCCAGCAAACAAAATCTAAAAAATAATTTGTATCAGGTTGTTTTTATTTGTAACAATTTGTGCTGTAAATATGTGAAGTATACATAAAAGCTTTCTAGAGCTTTTCTAAATAAAATTTGTTCTATCGTACTATATATTTTTTTTAAATTTTGTAATCGCTTAAATCTCTTTTTTATATTTATAAGAATTGGAGGCTATTTCAAAAACAGTATTAGTTGCAAGCTTATAGCTTTTAGTTTAGTTTTATTAGCTTTAGTCCCACTTTTAGGATAAGTTAGGTGGAAGGAAATGTAACCCATTTATGAAAATATCCGTAGTAGAATTTCATCCACCAAACGCCGTAACCGGAACGAACATGACATTTTTCGGCTATTAGCCCGTATATTATATTGTCACACGGAATATATTGTACTTAAGTAATATATCGCCATATTAAATTAAGAATTCTTTACGAGGTAAAAATGTCAAAGTATTTAAGTGATTGGTAAAAATATTGACAGTATCACGTTATCGTTAGATATTTTGTATAATTAAATCAAATATTTTTTGAAATATTAAGGACAAAATATTTAGTGACGTTTTTACAGTTTTTTTTATTTTTATGATAAGAACACGGTGAAAAAATAGCAATGTATTTTAGTTCTACTGATAGTTCTGACGATGGCGTGAGCCGAAATAGCTATCAACTATATTTGTTAAAAATAATTTTGTAGAACTAAAATACATTGCTATTTTTTCACCGTGTTATAATGGAGTTCTACCAAGTGAATGCCAATTCAATCAATAAATTTATGATAAGAAACTGGTTGTGCTCACAGCTAAGATTAACAAATGGCAGATGTCCGAAGTGAATCTGATCTTAAAATATAAATCTGTGTAAATAGATGTTAGCATCGCGTTTTAATTATTTAAATATAATGTCACACGGTGAAAAATAGCAATGTATTTTAGTTCTAAAAAATTATAAGATTTATAATTGATGAGATATATAGTCGGCTGACGACGTCATAAGAACCATAGTTCTTAACGATAGACCAACTTAATGCCAATTCAATAAATAAATATTATGACATTTCGCCACGAAATGACAGTTGACACTATAGGAGTGATTTAACACTTTCTATAATGGTATGTAATTTTAACTGTTTATAATATTTTTTGACATATTTGATTCCAATTTAATCAATAATATTGAATTTATTAGTAGTCCAAAGGTGACTTGAAAATTATGTGATTTTTTTGTAAGCACAATTTAAATTAAAATTTATACAACACTCTTTGTTTTTTTTTTAATATCATATCATGGCCTTAGACGTACTCAAATGATTTGTGTCATATCAATTTTATAATAATAAAAAAAATATTTCGTGAACTAAAATGCGATAAAGTCTTGCTTTTGACTCCCACTTTCAAAGATTAAAGAACCTGTTTATTCTTCCAATTGGTGTATATTATATATATAATTCACCCTGCGTGATCATAGCATTGTTTGAAAAGGAGAATTGAGACTACCAGTTAATGTAGCCAGGTTCATTTGCATCACATTTCTTCATAAATTATCGTAAGTATACCAATCAAGACTTTTATCGGAACTGAACGCACCGGCGCTCAGTGATTAGCAAACTCCATAGAGATTAGAATTCAGTCTTATAAAAATACCGATCTGCTTCGAGTATTATTAAAATTGTTTATTTAAAATTAAAAAAGAGAGTAAAAAAAAATACTGTAATTTTTAACGTTAATAAGCTTACATAAAGATGAACTTATCCAATCCAAATTTTTCAAGGAATATATACACAGATAAAATCTTAAAATTACATATGCTGACATATTTATATCAAAAGAATATGTTCATAAATTTAAAGTATTGTCATAAATAAATTAAAAGCAGATTTTAAAAAGTCCTTCATTTATCGTATTCTTGAATTGCTATTTTAATATGTATTCGGGGATGAATATTTAAAACTTTTTATAATTAATTGTGAGCTACTTATAAGCGATACAATTTCGCAAAATCTCTTGCAGTTTATAAAACATTTTTTTTATCGTCACAATATAACACTTTTGTGTGAATAGCATAAGATTAAATATTTATTGAAGATAAAATTTTTGTTTGTTAGTTAACATTAACCAAAGAAAATCAATCCAATATTTAGACCAGGGGTGGGGAACCTTTTCATTTGGCCGCAGTAGAGAAAGCGTTGAAACCCCATATTGAACAAATATTTTATTAGTTAGGTGTTAGGTTAGTTAGTTCGTTTTTTAGTTTAGTTTTTTAGTTTTTTTTAGTTTTTTTTTTTAGTTTTTTGTTAGTCAAAACACAATTTTAAAAAATCTTTTATGAAAAAATACACGTTCACAAATCTTATTTATTGTATTGTTAATTGCTTTAAAAAATATTTAAAAATTCCTTTAAATACAAATGTATGTATTTAAAGGAATAATATTTTATTATATATAATTTTTGTTTAGATCTATTATTATTGCCGTCTCATTTTTTTTACTAATTATCAACCATCAATCTGCGTATCTAAGTACGTACATAATTAAGAATATTTGTTAAGGTTACTGTTTACCAATTTTTAATGGCTAATTTGCTTCTGCTTTTTGTTTGAAAGTTTTTGAATATTTGGTTTAAGCATAGACGTTGGCAGTATCAGTTGGTCTTCTAAATGTAGAACAGTTATTTGAGTTCATAATTTTGAGTTTATTTGCGTTTTATCAGCCAAAAAGACCACGTTTCCTCACGCCTGACTTATACTAAAATAACGTTAAAAATTATCGTATAATCTAGCACGAGTGAACGAAATACAATAGAAAACACTTTTTATTTGGCAGTAAAAAAATCACAAATTCACAATTTTTTTCACGATTGTACGAAAACATGTTTCACAAAATTAAGACAGTTTTTTTTATATTTTATAGTCCCTGATTTGTAATTTATCTTTACGCGAGGCTTCTTTTATTACTTTTAACGTTCACAGGTCTGTTTTGAAAAAAAAATGAAGATACACAATAATTAAGGCGGAAATGCTCTGGTTTTTAGTCTTGCCGGCTTCCAAATCTCAACGGAGTATCATTTATCTTCCTTAACGTGTATTTTCTTCTTTTTCTATTGGGATGCAGGTACATCCGTTGTAGCAAGGCAGTTGCTCTCAAATTGTTTCATCAATCAGGCCAGTCTACGTGTGAGATGTTTCGGAAACTTTGATGAAGTGCTGTTTAATGAATATCTTATACTTACATATATATTGTATTTGGACTTACATTATATATACACCAAAATTGTAAATATTGGATTCTCAGAATCACTATCACATTACATAAATAATGATATCGGCGATGTTGAATAAAACTTTAATATCAAATTTATATTTTTAAATTTATGTGAGACCAATTTAAAACAACTTGATATCGCTAACTATTATTTTATAATGCAATTACATTAAAATGGTTATTGATACTAATGAAAATCTCTCATTACAAAGTCATAAAACCGTATAATTTTTCATATAATAATTAACGAATTAGAATGTCATTTTAATCAAAATAGTAGATATAAAAATAATTTTAGATACATATTTAGCTTCTTGCATTACAGTCTGCATTTTTTATAAATTTTCTTTTATTTGTACGACTTAAGCTGCCTATTGTCTGTCAGTTTTATTGTAAAGGTGATCAAAGGCTTGAAGACTCCGAAAGGGAAAAACTGATTCGTTACAGACAAAACATGTGAAGTGGTGTATAATTTCAATAATTCAAATTGAATAAAATAATTGCACAGTTTCAATTTTCGTTGTCTAAATTGATAGGTGTATTTTAGATATGATTTTTAAATAAAAGAAATATTAGGTATGTCTTGCGCAATGTTAAAAAATATGTTTGAGACTTTTAGCTACTATAGTTTGAACCATACAAAATGCACAATATTTTGACTTGACAAGCACAGTAAGGAATATAACAATGGCTTTAATTAAAAAGCTATTAAACAAAATATTTATAATGAATCATAGAGCTATAAAATATACATTACGGTAAACTAAATTGTAGCGAATTTCTAGCAAGTAATTGCCAATTCAACCAACTTAAAATAACCTTTGAAAATGTATAATGGTTGTACAATTTTAAGGGGAGCTTCAAAACGGTTTTAAAGCAACCACATTTTTATAAGGAAAGAAAAAATTACATATTTAATCGATCGATAATCGATTGTTTGAATACAAAAATATTTAATCACGCAAACCAAATGAGCTTTTTTTCATAAAATTTTACATAAGTAATACCATGCTGTATTATCAGATTCTATCCACAACATATGATATTGAATCTATTTTGAATATTTCATCATATTTTTATGTAATAATAAAATAATCTGAGCGTCATTTTGGTGTGAGATGAAAAAAAAATTACTCCTTATTAATTCACCAAAAGCCGATATTTATTTTGCACGCCATTGTTAAAATACATTTCAATTTATAAGCTTAAAACAATTTAATTTTATCTACTTTTTAAATGTCGTATAATTCGCAAACTTTAGCATAGCATCTTTCCCGATTATAGTGTTATCAAAAATTAAATACCATGTTTTAATGCGAATCTTTTAAAAATCATCTATGATAACAATGTCTCTATTTTTTTATTATTAATACGACTGGGTTTTACAAAAAGGAGTTGAAACTCTAAACATTTACCTCTGACCTGATTTTGTGAGATAGTAAGATAACTAAAGTTAATAAATTTGTAAATATTTGATTTTAAAATAAAATCGATTAACTGACAATCATTGTAACGAGCAAAACTAGTCCTGCCAATATCCTTTATATCTGAAATTACTAATGAAGTAATTTTTTACTTTATTAGTAAAGTGCTTTCGATTATAAATTTAAATAAAATATTACACAAAATAACCAAACATAACATCACGTTAAATGTTCGACAATGTGTGCGTCTCTTATCTCATTGCTAGGGGCCACTGCCGAGCATAATATAATTTATTTATTATATTTAATTATATTTTTGAAAAATATTCTATTTATTTTAATATTTTTTATTATTTTTTTATTTATTCATAATAAAGTTTACTAGGAAGATTACTTTGTATAAAATGCCGATAGCCGTGTCCGTAGCAAGTGGTCTACGCCATCTAAACTTTTGATTTGCTATACCTGCGTATTGCTTACCCAAAATATTGTTTGTATTATATCAGTTGATGATGATTGCAATGAGAAAAACAAGTTCTGATCATTTAATATAATACATTAAAGAAATGGTATCGAAACATGTGTTGTTATTATTCTACGCCGTTAGATTCTGTTTGTATTGTATATTCATTCGTGTATCTGTGTGTGTGCTTGTATTCATTGTGGATTACACAGCTCTGCAGCGACCTGAGTTTGTTAGAAACGACACAAGAATTGTAAAAATAAATATTAATATAAGATATGAATGAACGATGAGATGAAAGCTCTGATGATAACGCGTTTTTAAGATTTTAACACTCCATCAATTTGACACCGAAAAAAGTGTCATATGTGCAATGATAGTTATATGTAATATATTTCTAATTCTGAAATAAAGCGTAGCAAAAGCACATCAGATGTCCACTCGTTCTGTTCTAGCCATTATCTTATCTCCATAAAAAATATTTTGAGCGATTGTAAGATCTAGCCAAAAAAAAATCCGTTAGTATAACCACCTCTATGAGACCATAAACTTCGTGTTTGTCGCAGAAATGGTGTGTAAAATCTTCAAAATACAAAGATTTAAAAAAACGCTACTGACATTTCTTGAAAACAATTGAGAATCTTGTGTCTCCGAATACGAGTGAAATCTTTTAGTGTTTCATACAAAGCATTTATTGCTTCTGGCTTACCACACACACTATCATATTGTTATTTTAGCGTTTGGATCTCTCCATTTTATTTCGTCACAGTAAGAAAATTTATAGCGGAAATTATTTCGCGATGAAAAGCGTTCGCGCAAAAACAAATTGTTTTGAATAGACAAAGAGAAAGAGCTTTTACGTTAATCGGAAAAATAAATAGTTCTTTGTCTTTCTAATAGTGCTAGAAAATATTTCCGAAGGGAATATCGACGAATTTACGATATAAATAAATGATCACGATTTTGACTTTTCAATCATATAAAAAAGTATGAAATTTTGTTTATTTTTTCAGTCTCGTAGCCGAGTAGTAAACTCTCTAAAGAATCTTTCGTACAAATTTTTGAAACTTAACGAAGACTGCTAGCATGAGATTTTGAGAGGCACCAGCGATTGCAGAATAACGATAGCGAAAATAACACATTGTTAATTTTTTAATGTTCATAATGCTTGCCTATTTATAAAATATATATTTTACAGTCTTAAATAAATCAATTGATTATTGACTTCAATGATATCTCTTCAGTTACTTCAAAGCCACCAAAATTATGATTGAAAAAAAAAACTGTATCCACTCACATTCTTTTTGACTTAATAATAACAACATATTTTTTTAAAGATATAATTCCGCAATATATTTGATAATTAGGAACGGTTTTTCTAATCAGTTGGTTGTAGAATGTTCATATTATTTGAAATATCATGCTTTTCCTCCAATACGGGCAGTCAATTCCTGAAAAGCTATTTTATTCAAATAATCGACATCATATTCAACACTCAAATGCAGACCTGGCATTTCTCTAATAATGACCTTTATATCTTTGTATTTTCTTTCCGGTTAACCAATTGGCTTAATAAATATACAGACCATAACAGTCATATAACAACACAGTGACAAAACTAAACACGGGAAAAACAACAACACAATTCTCTGAATATATTCAATACAACTTATCCTGTTTGGTTTTTTCACCAAACCATCTGGACAATTTCAAGTGAATATAAACAAAACAAAAGAGCTCTATGAAAAAAGCGTGATAATAGGAGAGCATTCATAGACAATAAACAAAAATACGTGACGTATTTTAAATTTCGTGAGAGAATTGTTAATAATAAATGCTATTTTTTAATTAAATATGTGACAACAAACATCAAAATCTATCTTCCAAAAAAAACGTAAGTTATATACTATACCAAATCAGCGCTGGAAGACTTTAATATTGTCACCTTTTGCACAATGTATTTATTTTTTTACTTTCTACATTTAACAAATTCAAAATGTTAGAACAGATTACTGGTTTATTGGTACATTTTTTTGGATTTCTTACACTGGAACCTAATTCATTAAATCTTTCATTTTTTAAAACTACACTTATATTACTACGTTGAAAATACTGTAAAAATCACTTTAATACATAAAATGTAATTTTAAGGTGGAAAGTCGTTTTATTTTAAATAATAAAAACAGACGTTTTTGTACTATATATACAATTTATTTGATGATACAGGACAGGACAGGTTTCGCTCATTGTAAGCACTATCAACTGATATAAAATTTTGACCTAAATATTAACAGGTATACAATACCAAAGATTCAATCACTAAAAAAAACAATTTACGAGGATTCATAAATATAGATTTACTACACTTGAATGTGTTTAGTATACATATATAGTATGATTGCCTTTAAATTTTTTTCTTAGATATCGAAAATTTTAGACCTGCTATAAGTTGTATTATATCAGTTGATAATGCTCACGATGAGCAAAGCCGGTCCCGATTATTAAATATATTTTGAAAATAGTACCAAAAATCTTCTGTTATTATTTAAAATACTATGAAAAATACCTGCACTCTTAATCGCTTTATACCCGTGCAATATATTATATTATAGTAGGGCCTATAACAACTAAGGCATAAGTTCTCGACTCAAAATGATTACACAAGACATTTAATAATAAAGTTACGCCAGTTATGCAATCTTTATCACTGTGAAGTATTTATAATGCCCTATTTCGCATACTGTAGAAGTAACAAAAGTATCTACTACGTAGCAGGGTTGCTACCCTAGTTTAGCATTCAGCGTTGTCTAACAATTACTTTAGTGCAAGATTCCAACTAAAGTGAATTCTCACTCCAGATGCTTATACAGCTTATGACGTTAATTGTTTCCAAAAGACGACAAGTACAACAATAACGGCAAACCAACTTCAATATGAAGACGCGGGTTTAGTTTATAGTTATATTGATAATAACAAACAACGCTTATGTTAAATAATCAATTATCGTTTTCTATTTTTTACAGTTCATAAATATTACGTATTTCTTTAAGTCAATTGTCAGCAAACAGTCTTGTGTTAACAGTTATAAAATAAATATAAAAATTAACTGATACATTAACAGGTATATACATTTTTTAATCAGTGGTATCCATTAATGAAAAGCAAGTGAAATTTTTGTGGAGCTTATTTAAAATCTATTTTGAAACGCTCATCACATAATAAAATAATTGATAAATAAATTTCGTATACTGCACTGTCACTAAAGCAAATTTTGCTAGCCACTCGAACTAAATTGTTTAGCACTTACTTTGTGTAATACATAAAACAGGCTTTATTACACAGCTAGCCTCGATCTGTCTGAAGATGTTGAAGATCGCAACCCGGGACGAGAGCCGGGACAATACTTTAAATAAAATATCGTGCCTTTCCTTCAAGAAGCGACAGCTAACTCCTAAAAAGTGAATTTGAATTGTTTAAGCCTGACAAATTTCTACATCTTTTATGTAGAAAATTTCATCAAGCACTCTCAGGCAATATAGTAAATTGTATGTAATACTAACATTTGTTTAGATGTCTATAACTGCAAAGTAGTAGTAAACATCCTGATATCTGAAAAAAAAAATATTTTTGACAATATACTGTATATTTGTAAGTAATTCAATAAATAAGGAATGAAAAATATCTATGTATTAAAATTCGTACTTTTAAAGAATCCGAACGAATGTTTCATAACCTCACATTTATCTTAACAAAGCGGGCGACGTAGCTTTATGGCAAACCTTAAGCCATTCGAATAAAGAAAATGCACAATGTGTCACAGAGTAATATATTGTGACGGTTTTCGTCCCTTTAAATATTTCTCCCTTTTTTGTTCACGTAAAGGGAAACATTTTCGAAGGAAGACATTCATCACCGCAAACAAAAATGTGGAGTTCATTAAGATAATGGCGAGTCTAAAGTTGCCTCTGAAGTTTCGCTTCCTTTCTGAAGACAGGTCGTCAAAGATGATAGAACCTTTGCAAATAAAAGGAATGCTTTTTCATCCCTTAGATTCTTCAATAGGAAATGAATGGTTTATTTACTTCTTTAATTCGACGCATATTCTAGTAGTAAATTTAATGTTATTTAGTTCAACTTGATCATATTGATTTCTAAAACCCATATTGTTGGATATTCATTTATAAAATAAGACTTTTATTAAGAATAAGACGGTTTCATATGAATCTATTTCATTATTTATTTTTAAGCGTTTACTGAAAAATAAAATCAAAACATTCCTTTTCATAATTTATGATATCGACTGAAGGTGCTTGGTGGAATTTCAATATCGAATTTGAATTATTACAACTTTGTACGATTTCACATGTTTTGTCACTAACGACCCGGGTTTCGCCTTTCGACATCTTCAGGCATTCTATCACACGCTCAGTTCTGTTGCACCCGCATGATAGAATGCCTGAAGATGCCGAAAGTCAAAACCCGGGTCGTTAGTGACAAAACATGTGGAATCGCACAAAGTTGTAACAATTCAAATTTGATATTTGTTTTTACAGTTGAACCTATCTTTATTACGCGGTTTCTATTTATACAGTTTTTAATTTTATTCTACTGCATAAATTGGGGAAATATAATTATTATAATAAAACAAAACAAGTGAAAAATCCTGTACATTAAAGTATTCCAATATTGGTAAACATTCACTCACATTATAGAATATAAGAACCTCAAAATGGTTCCGTTGAGTAACTTCTTTTTTATGATGATTTCCTCATTTAGGTAAGCAATTTGCGTGAGAGAACAGCCCTCTTTTTTGTTTCGACTGAAATCCCAAAGGATACCTAATACACGCCGTATTATAATCTGGGTTGCAAATAACAGATATACAAACCCTCAGTAATCCCACGGTTTTTAAAGGAGGTGACCCTAGTGGGTTCTGGGATAAGTGCCTATTTTAAGCATTTAACTTCTTTAACAGGTTTGTATCCACACCTTTCCCTTCCATTAACGGGCTGCGCTTGTCAACGGGGATTTCCAGTTTTACTTTTAAAATTATTTTTAGATTCTCATAAATTTTATGAATGTCGTCGTTAATTTGACTCTACGGTGTTGCAATATTTTGAAAAAAACCGCTTCATAGCTCATTTCAAACATTTATTTGGTAAGTTTACAAAACCAAAAGTTATTGATTTATAACTCAAAATTTTATTTAAATATTTTTGTCTGTATTAGATCAGTTGACAAAGCTTACGATAAACGAAGCCGGTCATGTTCATATAATTTATTTTGAAAATAGTACTAAAATTTTGTTTTTATAATTTAAATATAATGACTTTATACCAACAATTAACAGTTCGTTACCACATTAAAAGAGATTCTTTCAAACAGTTTGAGACGATAAACAATATGAAAATTTCATTAAAAGTAATATATTTTTATATTAAATTAATGGTTTTTATTTTGATGACTTATGCTACTTACACCACATGGTTTTTACAAATTACTAGAGATTAGTTTATTAGAATTTGGAAGTTTAAGTGTACTGGAATTAATATTTTCATTGTTAACCCCCTACTTTTGTCAATGAAAATGTTAACAGTCCCGACTAACATTTTACTTTTTAGTTATGACTTCAAATATTTTTTTAACTAAGTAATCGATAATCTTATAATACAGCTTATCTGACTATACTTGTCGATGAACCGAAACACGTGTCACATCTTGTGACGCACGAAATGGAGTACAAATTTATAAGAGAGAGAAAAGGGATTATATTGGTTTTCTTAGAAAAATATTAAACAATATTGAAACGTTGGATAATTTAAAGTGTTGCTTTTGGTTTAAAACAGAGAAATATATATGTTTTCTATCACTCCTTAAACAATAAATAAAGCTAAACTTAAGTTGTACAAATTGACAATGGCTCAAAGGTGAATTAGTTTTCAGTGAAGTGATTTAATGCTTCATTTATATTGACTGGCTTTGACATCTTACTTGTGTCAAGTATTTAATTTTTATTATCTTCCAGCTGGCATATTTATTCGCCTAAAACACTGAGCTTTTAAGCGAGCAAAAGTTGAAGAAATTTCGTTACAAATTGATGATAATAGATAGACGATTTGAATTATTTTTCTTAATTGTAAATTGTATTGATTTTTTTTTGAAAACATATATCAGTTAATTCTGACAGTCATAAAGTCAATAGAAAAATATTTTTTTATAAACTTGAGAGAAAATAATAAAAAAACATGCGTGACGTTACATATTGTACATATAAGTATAATATTTAAACAGGTAATCTGTGAATGATTACAGTTAGATATTGTCATGCTGGTCAACACAATTGGCTTATTTAACAATGGTCAAGTCGGTGTAATCAGTTGACTTAGTCTCAAAACGCTCTGTCCATAATAATTATAAGCGCCAGCATTCCCAGTTGACACGTGACGTCACAGCTTGCGACGTCGCGACGCCAGTACGCAACGAGGCATCACTGACACGGCGTCGTTCCGTTACGTCGACCAGAGATGCAACCCCCGACTGTAATTGTTGTCTATAGTCTGGTAAACAGAAAATCACTGTTTTTTTGTATTGTTAAACCACAGAATTAAACATACTTAAAAAGAATGAACATTTTAAAGGTATAATTTACGCACAGTTTGACACGTAATTAAATTCAATGGATAAATATATTGTTTGGTGCTTACGCATAATTATATCTGTTTTTAAGTGGAATTTTGTTGTGTTACGTCATTTATGACAGTGATTTCTGGATCAAATTTAGTTCCACAACATAGTTAGTTTTTTGTGTGGTTTTGACTCAAAAATATAATTCTGTAAGATTCTGCTCTGTGATTCAGTGGAAAGAAAAGCCGGACAATTCTTTGAAAATATTTTTGCTCTAAATATCGAGCATATGGACTCTATACATATATATAATATAGCATCTCCTCAGACGTTGTTTCATTAAAAAGGCGTTGTTTTTACGTTACTAAAAATCTTATTTTTAAAAGGAAATAATATGAGATGTTATCTTATTTACTCTTTTCAATCTTTGAATGATTTGAATGATAAAGGCACCTGAAAACAAAAAACAATGTATTCATCTTTTCGGCGATGTCGTTTTTAACGAATAAATTTCTAATTTAATCGAAAGCTTTATTTTATAATATAACTTACTATCATTATTTAAAATATTGTGTTTTTTTTATAGCCAATCAAACTGCTAACAGTAACAAACAATATTATATATAACCCGGATCTTTAATGATAAAATATGTAGAATCATCAACAATTCAATTTAAATATTTATACGTATGGCATAAAAAAAATAATTTTAATATAAAAAAACAAATTAATCTTTTTTCAAAACTCAGATTGGATATAACAAAAAAGCGTTATACAACACGTGTGGAAAATTTGAACAATTCCATATAAAAAATATAACGTTCAAATTATTGAATCTTTAAATTAGTTGTTGGCTCAACTGAAAAGTTATTCTTTCATGGTTCTATTTTATCGGATACGATATTTAGGTCTAACAACTAAATCAGTGAGGTGGGTCAACGATAATCAATCAAGAGTAAAATATTCATAAAGTTTCATTGTTTACCTGTTGGAAAACTGTCAATCTGGTTACAAAGTTAGCGATCAAAAACGTTCACACTCACAAAATTATTAAATTGACTTTACTCTCATATTAAATTATTAGCACCTAAAATTCTAGAGTTTTAACAAAGTCATATTGTTAGATGTATTAATATGAATCATTACCTAAGTATTATTACGTTAATTTTTAAAACATTATAATCATTGGCAAATTAATTGAATTAATTTGAAATATAGGACAGTAGTCCTTCTAGCTTATGGATAATCTTAAAGAAGCCATTTAAGATAAACTCCTACAGTTTTTTTTTGTCAACGTTTTTGTTAACGTGTTTTTGTTAAAAACAACGCGATAGAAAAGATATTATTTGCCTTTTACCTCAAGTAAATTTTTAAAAACTATATTTTAAATTACAAGAGTTATAGAAATAAATAAACGAATTGAAGAGAAAAACTACACAATTGACGTATCTTCCCTGTAAAAAAATATTTATCAAAAGTTTTAAAAAGCTGAAAAATATTTTTAATTGGATTAACATTACTTCATTAAGCGATATCATCAATAGCAGAAAATATAACATTTTATAGGCAGTTCTTTTTCAAAATATTGTGATTCGTGGGAACCTAATCATTTTTTTTACAAGTTAAACCTAGTTTTACATCATTGAGCGGTTCTATCAAATTTATAATATGGAACTAAACATCTGTTCTAACAGTGATCTTGTCTTACCATCTCTAAGACATATTAAGGCTTATCAACGTACGTGTAAATCTCTATAAATATAAAAATGTATGTTTTTTATGTTCTGAATACGTTTATATACCGCACATCTATTTGCAAAGAAATTTTAGTGAATTTTTGCACGCGTGCCCGCAAAAGTTTGTAAAATAGTACAACCGTTGGGTCAAGACCAGTATAACTCATTACGAGTACTATCAATTGATACACTGGATAATGTGGACATAATTGACATTGATAGTTTTATGTGGCCTGCTCACGCGTCATAAAACCTTTTGATTTATTCGAGTACGCCACAGACGAAAAAATAAAAAATATTATGTCTCCAAAAGTTCAATGAACAGAATTATAGCATTTCCTTTTTTAGTGGCATTCCAACGCATGCCGGAAACCCACTAGTGTATTATATTATATATTACGATAAAAACATCTCATACTATATTCGACACATAAAGCGTAAAATTTAAAAAAAAAACGAAAAATTATTCGCATTTATTAATTGTAAACAACTGTCAGACATAAAAAATGCGACGCTATTTTTCTCGTCATATTCTATTCTATACAAAAACAAAAAAACTTTGAAACGATGAATAACGTTCGTCGTTCTATACCCAACTGGCATAGTCCAGTACATTATTCAAAGCTCACAGATGAAAGCACTAGATAAGCAGTGCCATATCCAGAAGCGAGGATCATTTTCCGAGCCAATGATTGCGAGCCGGCTTACCTTAAAGCTTATATAGCTATTAACATTACATGTAATTAAGATTATTAGAGCGAGAGAGGCTCACTTCAACGCTAGCGTCACATAAAAGTGACGCGTCTATGTGCTCGTAATACAAACTATTATTGTGAAATGATTGAAGTATTTTAATTTGATGCCTAGTATCAAAAGCACTGCTGGTGCTTCTGTGACAGTTCTATCTATATATACACATAAATATACAATTATACAAATGGTAAAATGCCGCGGTAATTTCTAAACGGTATTATAAGACTCGACGGTAAATCTTAATTAGGATATCTAATAGTTAAGGTAAAAAGGGAAAAAGATTAAAAATAATCCTCGAAATTCTTATTTTCAATATAAATCGTTTATTTTTGTGTATTTATATAATTTTGACCACCCAAATACTTTGCTGTACAGTCGTTATATATAATATAACTTGAGTATCATATATTTAATAAATATTATGATTGATTTAAGAGTGGATTTATAAAACATTTGGCGTCTTCTTGTTTGCCACTGAAAAAACCTTTAAATAAAAAATTGGAGATAAATGAGCTTAATACTGTCATCATTTTTTTTTCTCTTATAGTTAAGTCAGAATCTCATAAAAAAATTATTATTAAAAATATTTTTACATATAGAAAGACATGATCAAGTCCTAATAGTATATATCTGCGTTAAATACTAAATGGTAAAGTCTAGTGGTCAAGGCCCAAATGGCTTAGCTCAGTGTTAATCCCAAACGGTATATCCCAAATGGTATAGCCAAGCGTTGAAGGCCCAAATAAACAACCCCAACTGTTTTTTCTTTAATAAATGGTAAAAACCAGAGATAATTCTCAAATGACAAAGCTAAGCGGTAAATTCCGAATGGAATTGCCCAGCGGTCAAGACCCAAATAAATAAGCCCAATGATAAATTCCAATTGGTAAAGCCCAGTGATAAAACGCAAATGACAAAACTCAGCTGTTAATCTAATATAATATTTACATATAGCAAAGAAAAAGAACAAAAATTATTCGTCGATTTTTTTACTTTGCAATATAAATCGACTATTTTTACACTTAATAATATTATTAATGTATACTTTCCTTTTGAAAATTTTTATTAAGCAGACTACAAATTTAATATCATCTAAAGTTAAAATATAACTGAATATTCAAAAATTATATAATCCTTGGAACAAAATTAATATACAGCATTCGCTTAACCTTCGCGAAAGTCGTAAATGTCACCGAATTCACTGAAAACTCTGTAAATCTTTTCACATACGTTTTCTACAATGGCGATTCATAAATTTTAATATTTAATATGAAAACGCAACACGTTTGGTACGTACAGTATATACGCAGTAAAGGTGTTCAGATTTGAACATTTAATTCGCTTTATTTATTATCATTGGAATTCCCATAAATATTTTTATACGTTTTATGAGCATTGCCAACTTAAAGAAAATCTTAATGCAATGTTTTCAAATTGAAAATTCAGACTTTTATCATTACCAAAAAAAACATTAATTAAAAGCATCAAATTTGATCAATTTCGAAAGAAATTTGAGTTAAATAGTTTAATAAATGGTGATTTTGTTGTTGTAATCCATTACTTCGTCCGCTAAAATGCTTGAATATAAAAAAAAAACTTTGTGTATATGAGACGAACGGTTGTTTCACTGTTTTCTTTTTGTGTTGTAAGTTCAATGTATAGATTATCTTTTAGAAACCAACTTTACACCTAAATGGTATTTTTCATCTTTTTGAAATACATATTTGCTGTGTTGGACAGTTTTTTTACGCTTTTTTAAGATCAGGTGCATGCACAAAAATGATAGGTATGTGCCATATTGTAATAAAATGCTATATTTTTATTGATTAAATTGGCATTCATATGATAGAACCTCATTATAACACAGTGGAAAAAATAGCAATGTATTTTAATTCTACAAAACTATTCTACATAGTGTTTTACAAAATTTTGTAGAACTAAAATACATTACTATTTTTTCCACCGTGCTATGTTTTTCATGTCTCAATCATATATTGTCAGTTTGTTTTTTTTAAATAAGCGCATAAAAATAATGCTCTTACCAAAGAACTATATCAGTTATAATAATCTCAGTAAAATTGTTTTTTTATCGTTACTATGTGGATTAAAAAGTTATATAAAAAATTGATAGTCTTATAACATAGCATTTTTTTTAAACTCTAATAGTTTATTATCTGGTTTTTAATTTTTGGCACAATATAATATTTTTTGCATTCGAATTGAATGTAGTAGAAAAACCCAAATCAAATAAGTTGCTTTAGTATGCTTATCACAAGTAAAAATGGTTTAGAGGAAAATAGCACACATTCTAAGCTTTCCCGACCGCGAGTATTTTTCGCTGAAAATCGTTATTAATATTAGTATGCGATAGCGTTTTACGCAATAACTTACAAGATTTGTTTCATTCGCATTGTTATCAAAGGAAATACCTTATGTCTAACAAAGATGAACTTTATGTATGGGAGAGGCGTAATAATTTATTCATTTGTATAGGAAGCTTCTAACAAGCTTAAAAGCCTGTTAGGGCAAGATTCCCGAAGGTAATTAAGGTTATTGAATAAGGATCTAAAGCCTATAGTGGTTGTAGGTGCGTACTTAATTGTTTCATGTTAATTCGCACATTAAAAACATTAGGGATCCTTTAATAACATAATCATATATGCTTACATATTATTAACAATCGTTGTTTTAAAATACACAATTTTGTATTACTTATGCAAGTTTCCATGATTTTATGACATTTTATTTATTCTATGGCTATTTGATATTATTATTTTGTGTTATTTTTAGCCCCTGGCAGTTAACGCCTCAACTGTTGAGACAACTAATTGAAATATATTAATAGTTGATACTTTGCCTTATATCTATTTCCTGAATTAAAATCTAGCCTGATTATCTGATGTTCGTTTTTAACTTATCTTTAGTTAACACCAACATGTAAAAATATTTTTTTTAAATATCCCTTACATGGTTCAGCTTTGTAATGACAACGTTTATTTTTTTAAAAAAGTCACATACATGAAATCACTATAATTTTCAATTAAAAACGAGCATTTCAAACCTATAATCTAAAGCAGTGGTTGGCAAACTTATGAACCAAAAAGCCAAATATGCACATTACAGCGATCAAAAAAATATTCGAGAGCCAAGTCTCTTTCAAACCTTTATCAAAATTTTAGCAATTCAGTAAAATACGGCTGCACTGAGTAAAACTTGATTTTAAACATAACAAAGATTTTATTCATTGATAAAAAATAATATGCTATTTATAAATCCATAAATTTATATCGTATTGATTGAATTGGCATTCACTCGGTAGAACTCCATTATAACACGGTGAAAAAAATAGCAATGTATTTTAGTTCTACAAAATTATTTTTAAAAAATATAGTTGATAGCTATTTCGGCTCACGCCATCGTCAGAACTATGCTTAAACTAACATTCACTTATCTTTACATAGCTGTGCAGAAAAGGCACACAACACACCCTCTCTCCTGTTCCAACGGCCTAGCTTGTTACTTTAACACAATGACACTAAATTTTCAAAAATTCTAAATGAAACAATAGGTGTCTATGACAATAAGTTTATATGTTGGACGGAAGTGGTCCTTATGGAAGCAAATCAGACCACCCCTTTGTACAGCGGCTGGACAAGTGGCGATACTATTATGTTAGTTTGTTCGATAAGAATCCTTTGTGATAATTGGTGTCTATTGATTTCCAGCTGTTCCAAAGCCGTCATTCTCCGACCGTTACTACAAAGATGCAAACATTTAGGCGCTGAGTTTGAATTTATATTATGTGATTCATTAATAACGTGATTAGCGAATTGTGAATCTGTTTTTATCGTGATAATGACTAACACTTAACGCAAACAATGTCCTTGCATCCCCCTTGGGAAATTTGAATAAGTCAGTTTTGTAAGTTGTAATTTTTTATTTAAGGCACGGTTCCAGGTTATCGTCAATAAGACGACTTTTCAGTTTCCTCTAAATAAAGTTTCAGTGGATATTTATGCCGGAGCGGCTCTAATGGAACCAAAGAGACGCATGCGGCTCCGGTGTCGCACTTTGTTGACCACTGTCTTAATGCAACGACTTTCAATTCGTCTTTTCCAGAAGAGGTGTAAACTACTGTGAGGAAATGCGTCAACACATTTTAGTAGAAAAACAATTTTCATACCATATTATCTACAAATAAATAAAGCTTCATATTGTAACTAAGTAAAACCTTGTTACACTATGAAAAAATAGCAATGTATTTTAGTTCTAAAAATTTTTCATATCAGAACTATAGTTCTGACGATGGCGTGAGCCGAAATAGCTATCAACTATATAAAAAATTGTAGAACTAAAATACATTGCTATTTTTTCACCGTGTTATAATGGAGTTCTACCAAGCAAATGCCAATTCAATCAATAAAACCTTGTTATTATTTTGTATCCTTCAGAATTATTTTTGTAATACGGTTATTAAATTTGAGACTCAAAATAATGAAAGAGTCAGTTCTGTTGCATCCGTGTGATAGAATGCCTGAAGATGCCGAAAGGCGAAACCCGGGTCGTTAGTGACAAAACATGTGGAATCGCAAAAAAATGTAACAATTCAAATTTGATATTGAAATTCCATCAAGCACCTTCAGTCGATATCATAAATAATACGGTTATTATTATTCAAAACGTGTTTATGTTAATATATATGTATACATTAAAAAATTCAGCTCGGAGACGCTGTTTTTTTAGACAGGCGTAGTAGTATAATGGTTGGAAACTACAGCCTTAATGCAATTTAACATCGAGTGAACATAAATATGTTAACTCGGGCATATTCGTATCCTTAATTTATCTTTGCATAATGGTCATTTCGTCCACCCATATTATCTTTGTTAATCATTCGCAATTAAAAATCCATTTAGGCACGTAGGAAATAGG
The DNA here is from genome assembly GCA_028555115.1 of Himalopsyche japonica. NCBI lineage: Eukaryota > Metazoa > Arthropoda > Insecta > Trichoptera > Rhyacophilidae > Himalopsyche > Himalopsyche japonica. Next base: position 224,564 of record JAHFWJ010000012.1, read on the forward strand.
CTAACGGCCATTGTAATAGAATATCCAGTGGTATAGAAAACAATGGCGGTGTGGGTGTGTAAAAAAGGTGCCTGCAGAGACTTGGACGGTCTCCGGACAATGGAATTATGCGGTATGGTCATTAGGCTGTATTTAGCGGAAGTACTCGTGGCTTTTGGGCAAACTGCACTCGGCACCCTACATAAATCATGGTTGAAAACATCTGGGATCAAGCGGCTCGCGAAGAAACCGCGGACATTTTTTTTAACTCTACAGAGCTTTAACGTATATGACTTCTCTATCCTCCGCCACACAATGTACACACTTACAAAAAATATATCTCATTTAAAATTCTTCTAAAATATTAATATTTACAATAATAATAACACAATGTTTGTACTCTTGCTAACATATATTTCATGATCAGGACTGGTTTCGATCATCGCGAGTATTATCAAATGACCGGACTAAAATTTCAAACAAGCCTATTTGTATAACATTTTAGTTAATATACAAAACTAATGGTTAAAGAACAATATAAAAAAAAATATTATTTTATTTAATTCAGCTCTTAATGTACTATTTAACGAGTGTTGTTATTGTATTATTGTACAATTAATTATTTTATTATATTATAGATATGAAAATCAATCTTGCTACGGTGTGTTGGTTGTTATTATTGTAAATTTAAGTCATGACTGACACGATGCCTTCTAATATATTTTTTTTTAATTGTTCTTAGATTAAAACTATGAGCACTCCACCTAAAGCCAATTACGTTCACAACTTGTCGACAGACCCGTCAAATATAATTTGTATAGTATATTTTATTTTATATACCTGCTAATTATTTACTCTAAATTTTGTATAAATAGATTTGTTTGTTATCTGTGTGCAATGTGTATCAGTTAATAATGTGAAAATTATACAAAAAATTAGTTTTATTGCTTAAAATATTATGCCTTTTTATCACAAGTGTCATCTTTCTAAAAGTAATATTTTATTAATTAAACATAAAAATTCGAATGAAATAAAAGTGTTTTGCCAAACATCAATACCATAAATTTACATTACTTCATTTATTTGGTTTTAATGCAAAAATAACTAAAAAAATATCTTTCATGTCTTCTCATAACTCGTAACCACCAAAATATCCCGAGTGTTCTTTTACTTTTGGAGCGACAATGAAAGGCCTACCAATTCTCAAGCTGCCCAGTAAACGCACGACCTGTTACAAATTAACAGCTCTTACTGGGCGAATACCGAAACAAAGCTGCATTAAGCTATGTTATTTCAAATTTTTGTTAGGAATTTTTCACTGAAAGTTATCCAAAACTAAGTCACACCTCACAACTTTTTCACAACACCAATCGCCTGACAAGCTTATTACGCGATCTTCGACCAATTATATATTACGTTCATAAAAAAAAATTTAAAACGTAATTTTTTAGTAGTATATCCATAATATAATTTTATAAATACAAGTTCGGCTTTGTTTATCGCGAGCAATATCAACCGATTACCGATAAATCAAAAAATATGGAAGAAGTACTGAAAATTGTCTTTTGTTACTTCAACATTATACATTTACATCAAGACGTGACAGTTATAACTTTCAAAGGTCATCTTTTAAACAAATCAACTACTTATTGAAATTAAAATTTAAATATGTAATATTCGGTATATCGGTAATGTTTTATTGTAGTTTTGTAACCATATTGTTTAAAATAGCTTTTGGTATATGTGCGTATTTTTTAAAAGATAAACTTAGAATGTAAAACTGTAGAGATAGTATAAGATATAATGTTTTATTATTTAAATATAATAGCTTTCTAATAAGACGTGAAAAATATTACCTTAAAAGTCATTTACATATATTCTTTTGACATAATTGTGGGTTAATTGATTTTTAAACAAATTGAAAATTCTCAATTTTTACATTTCAATAAACAATTATGGTGTTGAAATTTGTCATTGGTAGCATTGGGGCAGCAAAATTCATTATTAATAATTGCCGCTGGACAAAGCAACTAACGGTTTTGGGCACAATATAATAACATATTTAAAGACAGTAGTGAAAAAGATTTGTGTTTAAGATCCACTAATTTATTGAAGAAATTTTGTCATCATTATCGTCGAATGATGGACGGGTATCGCGGCAGTTACGTGAGGGTGTACTTAAATATGGATCAGGCAGTAGATGTTCGTTAATTGGTATCCTGTCAAAAGACTATAGCGCCGATGCTAATCTTCGGATAAAAGATAAATCCCGCCACTTATCGCTACAGTGGCGCCACCCGCCTCGCTTTTCCCGCGTTAATTCAATTACGGAACGACGACGACGTCGCGCGCCGACGCCTTCCGGTGGCGTCCCCTACGCCCCGCGGCACGCCACGCAACTAATTGCTCAAGACGACAGATCAACGAATTTTGATCCAGCTCATTGAGTATGACTATATTAAAGTCTAAATAAATAATGACATCTTTTTTTACGTCGCGTTAATCAAACAAAGGAACATAATCGCTTGCTTTCAGGATTTATTTAATGCCCAATGAATAAATTAACACTTTGCCAAAAAATATATGTTTCAATAAATATATACAACGACCATCGTTTTAACTCAAGTAAAGCTTAAACTTAGCTCCGGTCTGATGTTTTCAGTGACCAAAAAGCTCAATTATTTTGAGATCTTTAGACATAGATTGTGCACATTTTCTCTCACACATTATTCACATCAAAGGCATTGAGTGAATTCTGATTCGTGTTACTGTCATTTTTTTATCGTTTATAGTTATTGCATGATTTGTGAACAAAATTTAACTTTTCTCATATATCATTCAAACCATTGAGAAAAAGTTATAACTATTGATAGTCATTTTTTACAAAAATTGTTGTAAAAAATGACATTTTTCATTGCTTATTTTGATTATACACTCATAACAAATTATTATTAACATAATTTTTTACTATATTAATCTTTGATACATCATTAAGTTATTTAAATATTTTAATTGAAATTTTTAGAGCAACAAGGTATGAAAATATTTATTTTTTGAAATGTTTTTTTCTCACACATGAACTTCAATAGATGCCAAAAGTTAATCTAAAATAACATGTTGTATAAAAAATAGCTAGTTGTGAATAAATTTTTATGGCTAAACCCTTTTTATGAAATAGAAAATATTAATTGATATTTCTTGATCAATTGTGCATTTCCTTGGTAGAATTCCATAATAGCGTGAAAAAATATCAATGTATTTTAGTTCTACAAAATTTGTAGCAGAACTGAAAGCTGTGATGAGGGCGTTAGCTGAAATAGCTATCAACTATATATCTTATAAATTTTACAGAGTTAAAATGCGGTCCAATTTTTCCACCGCGTACTTTATATTACTCTAAGAATCACATATCGAAATTCCACTTGTACCAAAAATACGGTTACTAAAGGAAATGGATATGAAAGCCACCCCAAATGTTTTCAAAAAATTAGTAGGGTGAAATGATGAAGGGTGTTATTAGACATAAAAAACATCAAAATTTACAAACAGAGATCGATAAATCGATTAAAAAATACGGTTTATCTGATATTTGAATCTAATAGAGCCTTTAGCTATGAAAACAATAGTTTATGTTTGTTAAAGTATGTACTACAAAATTTATTATAAATCTAATGTTTTGGAACACTCATTAACATTTATTTATGTTATTACAACTACACGGTACAAAACTTACAAATTATTAATTTAATGGTTTTACACCGTAACATATTAACATATTTATATTTAAAAATATAAAAATTCAACAAATACACAGTAAAACAATCAATAAGGATTTCAAAAAAAAAGAAAGTCAACCAAGTAAGCTCATGAAATGTCTACTTTAACTGAAAAAATAGCATTCGTTAGCTCACTTTCGTCCACATGAAATATGTCAACAGCCGAAGCAATACTGTTGAACATTTTCTTACCATTGGCATCCCCATTGGCAGACTGGTTCTACACATTGGAAAAACAAACAAATTATGTAAACGATTTCTTAAAAAAATATCCGAAACATACAAATTGATATTATTAAGGATGGCAGAATTCTCATAAAACTTTATCCTACCACATGACGCTCGTGGTCAACAGGTTGGGTATCGCTGGTTTAATAGTAAAGATAAGTGTTTTTTTTTTTTTATTTTAATAATAATATTTCTTATTAGGTTTCAGCTTTAATCAATTTTTTAAATCTATAATTATAAGGTAGTCAAAACTTTTTAAAATTTAGAATTAAAAATAAATTTCTCTTGTATTCATGGCAAACAATTGAAACACGCATAACGTTCTTATTTTGCGGAATACATCGTGTATGAAAAGTGTGAAGCAGTAGCGTGTGATTATGGGTAAAACATCGAGTTCTATTCAGAACTGTAATAAATTATTTGTTTTTTCTGACAATAAAAATATGCATGATTTAATATTTTTTACAATTTACAATCAATAAGAACGACAGTAAATTGGAACGTTTTTTGATTCAATTATTTATCTATCAGGGAATTATCCTCGTACCGAAAATTGTATAACTGATAATTGAAAATAATGATAAACCTTAAATCCTTTATTGTCGTAATAAAATAATAAATTATTTTCCCCGAATTGTTGGAAAAACATTAAAACTCGATTTGATTTTCATAAAATAAACATTGCATATTTATGACTCGCGAGTGAAATTTGTATGCGGGTTTAATTAATAAATAATTTCCATGTGTATAATATATTATATTGTGATTGTGATTTGAAAATTTCGGCACTGCAGAGCTGGAAACATACTGCTGGCATAACAAAACAATTTTAAAATTAAAATACCGAGGCTTAATTTAATTTCATACTGCTGTGACTTGTTAATAAACCGGTGTAAATTTTTGAATATTAATTTGCTCTCAACAAGTTTCCGATTTTAAAAACTGTTATTTTAGATATAAAAAAATTAATTTAATGTACGTTCATTGCAAAATCACAATTAAACTTCGTAGAAATGTTAAATATTTCATATATTACCTGCTAACGTCTGAATTATTGAGACGGCATATTGCTGTGTTTTGATATTAATGAGTGTTTATGAGAACTTTATTATTTAAATGTAAACACTTTTCACTTATCCAGGTTATTATTGTTATCTTATTATATATATTTTATTTAATTATCTTGCAGTATATATTATAGTTATCTTGCAGTATATATTATATTATCTTGCAGTGGACTTAACAATAGTTAGAAGTAAAACAGTGGAGAGCGAACGAAGAACTGAGATGTCAATAAATAACCCTTATATAAAGGAAAACAATCGAATAATACGTGACATTTGGTGTATAACATAACTTAAATAAAGAAGAAAACTAAAAAAACATGTTTATTAATAAAATTTATGATAGCCATTGAAGGTGCAAGATAGAATTTCCATATCAAATTTGAATTTTTACTTTGTACGATTCCACATTCGTCGGTTCTATTGTATCCGTGTGATAAAATTCTTGAAGATGCCGAAAAGCGAAACCGCTCGTTAGTGACAAAACAAGTGGAATCGTTAAAAGTTGTAACAATTCAAAACACATATTTATTAAATTATACTTTGGTATTATGTCGATTTGATGTCCTTTAAATTGGGAATATTGTCATATTTTGGACTGTGACAATTCTTAGTTAGCTTTGTGAAAGAAGTTTTTGAAAATTTTTGAAAATATCTTACTTGAAAGCCTATTTTTAAAATTACAAAAATATTTTTGTAGTTATTTTATGACGGTTATCTATTCAAGGTACAATTTTTTATATTGTACTTATACAATAATCAGGAGTGATTTTACTTTCATTTAAGACATGTAATGCTATTGTCATTCCTGAGCATCTATATATAACTTTGAAGTAGTACTAAAAAATTATTTGAATACTATATTTTTCAATTAAGAAGAATCAGTAAAAACATCGTAAAAAATTTTCTGCATGATTTAAAATAATATTTTTAAAAAAATCACAATGATTTATTGTTATTGGCCTGTTCTGTGAGTAGACAATTTATTCCATAAACAGATGAAAAATAATCTCGCTTAATATAATTCAACGCGAAAGTCATCTTTTAAAATGAGCCATATCGCCGAAATTGAAACAGTCTCCACTTTTATGCGGCAATAAATACCGCCGCACGACCCGCCGAGCAATTTTCTGCAGTCACGGGGTAATTTTTTCCCTCCCTTAATGGCCATCCCCGCCGGCGTGCAAGGCTCTTCACATTCTAGCCTATGGAACAGCGATAGTTTTGAAAATGCACTCAAGTCTCGAATTGATATGACCCAAATGCTTCATATTTATGTACATCGCTTTGGCATTTACGAATAAGATGTCACCACTTGCTGAGGGCTGCATAAGCGAAAACAAAATATACACATTTTTACTTCAGTTAAATTAAATTTATGATATCGACTGAAGATGCTTGATGGTGATTCAATATGTATTGTCACTAGCGACCCGGGTTTCGCCTTACGGCATCTTCGGTCAATTACGTGCACGCATACGTGTGATAGAATGAAAAAGCATATTTATTAATATAGTTTATGATATCCATTGAAGGTGTTTGATGGAATTAAAATATCAAATTTGAGTTGTTACTTTGTACGATTCCACGTTTGTCAGTTCTATTATATCCATGTGATATAATGCCTGACGATGCCGAAACGCAAAAGTCGGGTCGATACTGACAAAACATGTGGAATCGTACAAAGTTGTAACAATTCAATCAAATCAGTTAAATTTGTTTTGTAACATATGATTGACAGTAAACTATTTTCTTTAATTTGTTTTGGATACTTGTTTTAAAAAAAATATATTATATCTGTATTGCATCAGCTGATAATATTCGCCTGAATATAAAGTCATTCATGATTGTGATTGTAAAATTGTGGAAATTGTATTAAGCGTTGTATTTTACTCCGTAAATTTTGTGAAATAACTTATTGTCATTTAACATTATTTGCTTAAAAAGTTTATATTATAAAATTGGAATGATATAAGTGATAATCCATTTGTCTCTACTAAGCGTTGTTTAGCTCTTTCTAAAACATCATTGAAATTAATAAGAATCCGTAAATTGTGAATATTTTTATAAATTTACTTTTTTTACGGTTTCACGTCATTTAGTTTCTTAATTGCAGTGTTATAATTTTTAATGTTTAATTGATAACTTTGCTATTTCTCTTCGTATGTCACGTGACATAAAAAGTGGTTAGCTTCTTTAGAAATGTTTTAATTGCTAAGATAAACAATGACCTTTATTTTTCATTAAAAATTACTTAGTAATCTTTCATTTTCATACTCGTGACAAGGGAGTTAAATGCCAACAATTATCACAAACAAATTATCATAAAACTGCTAATTAATTTTTTTATCAGTGTTTGGAGATAGAAGTCCCAAACTATCTTCACCATAAGGTTATTCGAAATATAAACACGGTTAATAGAAGATTTTAAATCTGATATACTGTATTTTATATCATATAAAAGGTTGGTCTTAAAGGAGCTTAAAAGTTCCGAGAAATGCCACAGACCGTGAGAACGAGAACCGAACTAAGCTCACTTGTATCCAGATATCGGTATAAAATGCTTAATATGTATATGCTAGTTACAATCCCTCTGGTAAAATACGTTGTGTCAATGCTTTATAATCTAATTGAAATTTAATATGTTCATCCAAGGCGAGACGTAACATAAAAATGGCCGCTAAAACAAAGTTCTAGACTCGTTGACAGGTACGTACTTTTGACCTTTAAACCTATAGTATTACATTTTATTATATATAATGAAGATTAAATCTTTCAAGATTATTTTGAGTAGTAAGTATTTTTGTTCGTGACATTTTCTTTGATATTCTCATTTCCTTGATCGATCAAAGACACATTTCAATCGTATTAAAATAAAACAACTCCAGCTTCTTGTCAGTGTAATTTAAATTCTTTTTGATTTATTTTAAGAAAAAACTTCAAATTTGTACTACCCATTTCGAGCAATTAATATAAACAAGATGAAAAAATACCAATGTATTTTAGTTCTACAAAATTTTGAACTAAAATACATTGCTATTTTTTCACCGTGTTATAATGTAGTTTTACCAAATAAATGCCAATTCAATCAATAAATTAAGATAAACTTAACTAGAATTTTCAAAATAAACGATATTTTTTATTTCAATAAATATCACTTTAAGAAAAACGCTTTTATTAAAAGATAAATTTAAATTTTTTTTTGTATTACATAATCAAATATCAAATAAATAAACGTAATAAGATTAACACTTAAATGTGTTAACTGTCATTCATTGGTGGATAAGCAACATAATAAAATAATGATGACACAATATTTAGTACTATTATTATATTATTATGTTACGATCTGGGTCTGTTTCACTCATCGCGAGTATTATCCTCATTTGAAACCGGCTTTGACTTTACTTACTTACCCTGTGACTGCTAACGTCTCAACTGTTGAGACGGCTGATTTTTATGCGTTGATAGTAAATACGAAAACATGTATTAATTAAAAGTGGTTAAAACCTTCTCTTTTTTGAGTTAATGCATTGCTTGGTTTGTCCAGACAAACTCAATAAGATTGTTTCCAACCAGTATTATTTACTAATTTTTTGATCTTAAGGTGTTGAAATATTCTTTAAACGACTCAGCAGGGAACGAGCTGATAAACAAATGTTGGAAGTACTAAAAATTGATCATTAGATTGTGTCGATTGTAATTTTGTGATGAAAAGGCATTAAATTTTATTAAGATCAATTTATCATTTTCGCAGAGATAAACTGGTAATAATCATAAAAAAGTCCAATTGCGAAAATAGAAATGATCATTTTGTTTTTATGATTAAAAAAAATTGATCTTGATGGAATTAAATACTCATATAATACTGTTATATTATAAAAACGTTGCAAATTATATATACGAAAGCTATCATTTTTTCTTTTTTTGCCTTCAAATATAGAACAATTGTGACCGATTTCTTATGAATTCCCTGTGTGATAGTGCTGTAAAAAAATATCACACAACGCAAACACAATATGTTCTCCATCTTTTGGGTTGCCCTCCAAATGCGATCGCCATTAAATTCGCCTTTTAGAAAACACATTAATGCAACTTTTATATTCTGTTTTGCGTTTTTACGAGGTCTCATGATGGTGCATAAAATTCTGCTCACATTTCATACAATACTGTTTTTTAAACCATTTTTGTTATGATAATAAAATTTTGTTATAGGGTTTTTTTTGCTAGAAGTTGCTACCGTAGCAATGAACATTTTGGCAAACTGTCGGTTGTAAAAATACATTAATAATGACGATTAGGATTGAAACATATTTATCATTAAAATTTCACAATTTAATGCAAAAGACCCTCTGTTTGACTTTAAAAAACAGCCATTTTGAAATGATGTCCTCATTATTTTATGTAAGACGTTTTCTTATTTTTCATTTTATTTTCATTATTATTTAAGTCAAGAGCGTCTTCAATTTTTTAAGTATTTCTTATGAGCCTTAAAAATATAAATTTATTTATGATGAATAAACTGTAATAATATACAAACGTATGAATATCAATGAAAAAAGATGATGCATCACGAACGCAAGAATTTATTATTCATTTTTTATTGTCATTATGGCCGGTGATTAAATAAATTGTATAATTATTTACTTGGAGCTACCTTATTATTTTTAATTGGTGGTTTACAGTAAGTTTAAATATCATGTGACGTAGTGTAAAACTAGACATTGACCTAATATTTCATAAGGAATATAATAAAATTAAATAATAAATATTTCATTGATAGCTTAATATAAATATTGAATTAAAAAGGTTTGTTATACTTTGAATATAATCTAGGAATAATATCTCAAAAAATCAATAGCAGATGTAAGAATCAGTAATGGTTACTTATTAAACTGAAAGCGACGAGATATTAGATATGTATTGATTGAATTGGCGTTTACTTGGTAGAAATCCATTAGAACAGCTGGAAATCAATAGATATAAATCATCACACGAAATTTAAAATGAACAAAAATAGTCAGTCGCCGTTTCTCAGACCATTGCGAGGGGTTATTGCCTACCCGTAATAAACCATAACAACTATCCCGTCCAAAAGTTGAAATCATTGAAATAGTCGCCTGTTTTGTTTCATTTACATTTTCAAAATTTTTAGTTTTCTTGCTAGCAGGAAATAAGCTAGGTCGTTAAAACAGAACAGAAGATGTATTGTGTACCTTCACTACAGAGCTATATATAAATGAACGTTTTAAACATAGTTCCGACGATAGAGTGAGCCGAAATAGCTATCAACTATACCTTATAAAAAAAATGTAGAACTAAAATACATTGCTATTTTTTTCCCGTGATATAAGATATGTTTTAATAGTTCAAAGATATAATTAATGATATCGACTAAAGGTGCTTGATGGAATTTCAATATCAATTTTGAATTGTTACAACTTTGTCCGATTCCACATGTTTTGTCACTAACGAACCGGGTTTTGCCTTTCGGCATCTTCAGTCATTCTATCACACGGACGCAACAGAACTGACCACAGTTTCAGCTGAAATTTACTGCTTGCCTTGGGGTAAGTGTTTTCCTGTAATTAATTACTTTGATATATAGTCGATGCTAACTGTTTATTCTACGTCAGTTCTGTTGCATACGTGTGATAAAAAATGCCTAAAGATGACGAAAGGCGAAACCCGGGTCGTTAGTGACAAAACATGTGGAATCGTACAAAGTTGTAACAATTCAAATTTCAGTTCAACGATAGTTTTCAATTTATAGTATATTCCATTATGACATGATATCCCAAATAACACGTTAGGAAGTTACACAATAGATGATTGCTTTTCGAATAGCCCTTTCTGTTTGAGCTAAACTTGGCATAGAGGCTGGTGTTTGCATATAATGTGGTCTATGGATGCAAAGAGCAAAGACAAAGTGACCTAAGCCACACCGTGAAGATCGCATTAGCGAGTGCCTTGAATCAGAAATGGTTTATTGATTGACCCGCATTTGACTACATGGATTCGCTACAATCCTTTTGTACAAAAGGCAGCTGTTTCGGTCGAATTATTTGCAGGGTTAATCCTACCCAAAAGTAGCGCAACTCACTTGTTAACAAACTATCATCAAACTCTCGTACGAGATCGCGACTCGTTAGAACAAATATTAACTGACATCCTTTTTTTATATTTTTTTCTAAAAGATCCAACAGTATGAACTAATTTAGTGAAACAAATGAAGTTTTGTGGCTAATTGGATCTACTATTATCTCATATTCAACATTTTTTTTAAACATTTTAAATATAAATATATTTCATATGCTTAACATGTTATCTGCCTCGTCAAGTGAAAGATATTCAACCACTGAAAACGACAAAACAAAAGTTATTCAGTAAATCAAGTTTTATTGGCATCTTCGAGAAGGTTATTATTGTAATCATTTTTATATTTGAATCAAAAGACGCCAACAGTCAATGGGATAAGATTTTTTAAAACGTTTCCTACATGACTTATTTTATACAGATATCCTTTTTCAAATAACCTTAAGTCAGATTAAGACGTAAATTAAAAATTATTTAATAAATGTCTTGTGAAATTTGAATTTTTATAGCTTTGTGCGATTTCAAATGCTTTTTCACTTACAACCCGGGTTTCGCCTTTTGGCTTCTTTAAGCATTCTTTCACACGAATGCAATAGAAATGACACACAATAAACATTTAGCATCGTTTATATAGTAACAACACGACACTTTAATACTAATTTACTTTTGAGTTCACTCAATCTTACCGTATTAGTTATTAATATAATTTATATGGCATCAACTAAAAATGCTTGATGGAATTTCAATATCAAAATCGAATTGTGAAAGTTTACGATTATTAAGATTCTTTGATAGTATGTCTGAAGATACCGAAAGGCGAAACTCGATCAAGCACCTTCAGTCGATATCATAAAATGTCGTTTTATTTAAAAGAATTCAAAGAGGAATTTTAAAGATGAGATTTCTGTGAACTAATTCAATTAATAATGATAATGATGAGCAAAACAAATGTCTATCTTATAAATATAAAGTTTTGCCAATAACATGAATTTTTTTTTTTTTAGTATTTTAATAAATATACCAAGTTTGTAGGTTTACGCTGCGATATTAATGTTTCAAAATGTGCAATGCGGAAATTGTCGGCATAATTGGACGCGCTTGATTCCAAAGCAAACCAACAGTAATGACAATTAAGTAATTAAGGTCCACGTTTTTTTAAGTTTATAAGCAATATAGTATACATTAAAAGTTTAACTATTTTAACAACATACCACGGGTTAACATTAAAACAGTATACATATCTTAACCAACAGTATAATTTTAGAAATACTGATAGGTACGTATATAAAGAACAAACTGAAGCTTAGCTTTTAATTTATTGATTGAATTGGCATTCACTTGGTAGAACTCCATTATAACACGGTGAAAAAATAGCAATGTATTTTAGTTCTACAAAATTATTTTTAACAAATATAGTTGATAGCTATTTCGGCTCACGCCATCGTCAGAACTATTCTATATATATCTATAGTTCTATATATATCTATAATTCTATATATATACTATCTATAGTTCTGACGATAGCGTGAGCCGAAATAGCTATCAACTATATTTGTTAAAAATAATTTTGTAGAACTAAAATACATTGCTATTTTTTCCCCGTGTTAGCTTTTAATCATAATTAAAAATAGTGGAAATATATAATATTTTATTGAAAAATGTAGCTTAACTTTCCATATAATTTATGATATCGACTGAAGGTGCTTGATGGAATTTCAATATCAAATTTGAATTGCTAAAACTTTGTACGGTTCCACTTGTTTTGTCACTAACGACCCGGGTTTCGCCTTTCGGCATCTTCAGGCATTCTATCACATGGATGCAATAGAACTGACAATTTTCATGTGGAATCATGCAAAGTTTTAACAATTCAAAATTAAATTTCCATATAATATAATAAGGAACATTTTTTAAGCTTTAGTGTGTGACTCTAAATATTTCACATTTTAAATCAAACTTCTTTCGTCTTTTTTTTAAAGTTATGAGAAAGACTATTTTTTTATTGATTGAATTGGCATTCACTTGGTAGAACTCCATTATAACACGATGAAAAAATAGCAATATATTTTAGTTCTACACAATTTTGTAGAACTAAAATACATTGCTATTATTTCACCGTGTGACTATTTTTTTAATTTGAAATAAAAAAATATTCTGCAAATATATTATTTGATTTTGTTGCATACAAATTTTTAAAAGTTTTTAGTTACTGTTAATCATTTTCTAAGATATTCAATATCAACAATGCTTTTCTGGTAACATTTAGTTTGAAAGAATGTAAATCTCTTAACTAAATCGGAATATGTAAATCAAATGTGAACTTTGTACGATTCAACGTGTTTGATCTTCTACTATCACAAATGCAATAGAACTGATACGTGGAATCGTGAAAATATTCAACATTTCAAATTTAATATTTAAATTTCATTAGGCACCTTTAGTCGACATCAGAAATTATATGAATATGTATATATTGAATCAATTTTCTTTCTCAATTTGGATCACGGTATTATATTTACGCTGAAAGGAATATTTTCGAAAAACCGTAAAAAAAAATAATTTTTATATTATTTTGGGATACAACCATCAAAATTATACAACTTTAGATAATCCAACATTCGTATATAGTTCCATTAATTTATTATGCACGTCATATAAATATACTTTTGCCATATAAAATTACAAAATCAATCGGATAAACTATTTTCACATTTAAAATTGAATTAATAATAGCGATAGTTCTAATGAAAACGTAAGCCGAAATAGCTGTCAACTGTACATCTTTAAATTTTGTTGAACTAAAAAACATTGCTTTTTTTCCACCGTGTTAATATTAGCGACTTTCAACTTTTTAAATTTTTCTTTAAAATCAGTCCTGAGGATTTGTAGAATCCATTAAACATAAAAATAATTTCTGACCAGGTATTTGAATTATGTTTTTTGTAAACTTTTATCTTATGGCCATCGGGATGCCGATATATGCTGAATTTAATTCATTTTTTTTATATTAAAACAGTACATACTGAGCTTATTATATTCACGAAATCAATCCTTAAAAAATATTACAATATTACAAATGAACGGTTTTAATAACATGTTTAAAATGCTGCATTTTAAATGATTACCTACTCATGAATCATATTACTCAAAGTCTTCCAAACTACTTGGATAAATCCAAACGAATAACTAATTCGTATAATGAAATCGTTTACCAGTCTTTCTGTGTTTTAAAAATAAAGGAAAGCAATTTGGTTAAGTGACTGACAATTTTTGAAGCGTGCATATTTCAAAAGCTCAAAGCAAATGGCAGTAAACTATATTACGATGTTTATCTGAAATGCGATCCAAACGTGCTATTTTTCGTCTTTGTACTCGATTCAACGTCATAAACGTTACTTTATTCAAAACGTATCGGATTTTTTTAAATCTTACAAATTATTCAATAAGTTTGTAACAATTACTCATTTCGATAACAGCTTGCGTATTAAAATATTCGATCACATACAAAAAAATCAAATTTGAATTGTTAAAACTTTGTACGATTCCACATGTTTTTTCAATAACAAATGAATTTTTCCTTTCAGTATCTTCAGGCGTTCTATCACAAGGATGTAACAGAATTGATGCACAATAAACAGTTGGCATCGTTCACATACCAAATATTTTTTTTTGATACATTTTTCCGATGAGCAATGAGCAAAACCGGTCCTGATCATAAAGTATATTGTGGAAATAAGTACTAAAAATGTGTTCTTACTAAAAAAACTAATCAAATATACAGAGAATAGAAAATACTTTTGAATTGGTATCTGAATTGTTTCATAGAAATGACGATCATCGTTAATTTACAAAAATAGTTTCATCACTATAACAATAACAAATAATTACTAACTTAATTTCCTTTTTAATTCGATAACCTGCTGATTTTCAATTGGCAAATTAATATATCAGATGCAATATATTTCTGTTAATTAATCTATAAATTTTTTAAATGGATCGGGCCTATTTCACGAAAATGATAAAACAAGAAACGATTCATCTTAAAATTATCTAGTTGTATTTGCAAATAAATGTATAGTTTTAGCAAACTCAAGCCAAATAATGAATCGTGAAATCAATTAATAATATTACATTCGAAGTAATGGATTTTTATAACCACTGCCATTCCTGGTCCTTCAGTTGCCATTTTCCTAACTCTCCTGAGCATAATGCGTTTTAAATAATTTATGACGTTAGACTATAATACCTATAGGGACAGAGCTTTGCTGGGAACTGAATAAAAATGATACAGCTTTTATTGCACGGAATAAATAACGATTTTACTATTTCCGTTATTACTATTGGTTTTGTCTATCGAGACATCTATTGGCTAAAAGGGTTACTGTAACCGAAGCTTTTATTTTTATGAACGTTTTTTTTTACAGTTTTTGTTGAATTATAGTATCAATTTTGTACCGTTGTATTGGATTGGGTGTATTATTTATACCTACAAGAATTGCTCTTGACTTCTTAAAAGGGTTAACAAAAAAAATCCGTTAGTACAATAAAGTAAAATAATATGTTTTTTTTGAAATAAACTGAATAATTCACAGTAAAATATTTGAAATAATTAAAAACAGCCTAACATTAAACGGTTAAAAGTTACACATCTAACGTTCTAATAGAACTTTATAAAAATTATAATAATTGATATGTTATAAAATGTATCCTTATCGGAAGAATAAAAATGACACAGTGTAGAAATAACAATTTATTTTAGCTTTACAAAATTTATAAAATATTATATATATAGTTGATAGCTATTTCGGCGTACCCCTTTATCAGAACTATTTACTATCTACTATAAAAAGGGTAATCCGAAATAGCTATCAACTATATATCTTATATTTTTATAACTACTTTTTTTACCCAGTTTTAATGGAGTTCTACAAAACGATTGCCAATTCAATCATGACAATATAATAAATTAATATTTTACCAAGACAAATAGATTAAATAATACATTACAACTTAGTGGTTTTTAACATTTATGAAGTAATGAATTCTCAGGCACTCTCAGTTTTATACAGAAAACGTTGTTTTGTTTTTTT
Source organism: Himalopsyche japonica (assembly GCA_028555115.1). Taxonomy (NCBI): domain Eukaryota; kingdom Metazoa; phylum Arthropoda; class Insecta; order Trichoptera; family Rhyacophilidae; genus Himalopsyche; species Himalopsyche japonica. The sequence continues at coordinate 240,797 of JAHFWJ010000012.1, forward strand.
TTGACTAAGCTTGAATAAAAGATAATTATTAACATTAAAAACTATTTTAGGAATCAAATGTTTCAATGCAAAAGATATGTGTGAATTTCCGCTCAAGTACTTCACATGCGTAACTTTTGTGTAAGTAAGTAATCTAAATTTATCATAAGTTTTGTAACATTAAAATATTTTTTTCGTATCCATTTATTTGTTTTCTTCAAAAAAGTAATTATACTTTAAACGTTCACAAATGAAAAACGCTTACGCATTTGTTTTGTATCAATTTGATTATTAAATTGGAATAAAAATGTTCATTTGTTTTAATATATACTTATTGTTAGTCTCATTCATTCAACATGACATAAATTGTCTTTTATTTAGTGGTTCTGACACAAAATTTTACTCTTGCCGCAATATTAACATCAGCGTCATTTTAAAATGTCTTGTGGCTGTATTAAATTTTTGTTTTGATATGTGATAGAAATAGAAAATTCATTTAATTAAAAACCTATCGAAGTATAAATTAATATCCAAAAAAGTAAAAATTTATAATTTACGATATCGACTGAAAGTGCTTAATAGAATTTCAATATCAAATTTGAATTGTCAAAAATTTTTACGATTCCGAAGATGCCGAAATGCGAAACCTGGGCTGTTAGTGACAAAACATGTGGAATCGTACAAAGTTTTAAGAATTCAAATTTGATATTGGTATTTATTGATAAACAAATCGACTATATGCTGGACAAGTCAGGTGTATTCACCGTCACCGCACACGAGAACCATTGATCAAACCAAATATTGTAATATTTAAGAATTTCGCACTTAGTACATACGCCGATATATTTTGATTCGGTCTAGTTCAGTGCCAGTATTTGTCCTGGATCCAAACTTTTTTATTAAAAAACGAAATGGAAGTGGAAGTATTATTGTCGCCATTTAGCAAGAGCGATTAGCATTCATGCCGGTGCACTTAATTTCGTAATATATATATCACAAATTCTGATCAAGAAAAGGAAATTATACAAAATGGCAGTAGGTACCGCCATAGGACCGACGTGACCAAAAGTCACCGCATTTTAACCGAAGAAAACCTTTTCACTTATTCTCCATCCGTTAAAATGGGGTGAGTTTTAATTATACCGTGTTAAGCCGATGGTTATCTATTTGAATTATCCTCTCCCAATTTTTTTACTTCCAATGGACTCTAGCAAAAATACACGCTAATTCATTTTCTTTTTCTTTTATTAGTCCTTGGGGACTGAAAAAAATTCAGCCCCTCTGAAATGATTAAGCTTTTAGAGTGATGAGAATTTTATTTCCAGATTCATCTTAATTATCGATAGCTTGCACTCTAACCAAGTGGTAGCTTTTTTGTTACGATTCATATTAAAAGAATATCCGTAAATTTGATTTTGGTGATATTTTCTGACACTATGTTCCACATATTTCGTCTTCACGACGTAGGTTTCGCCTTTTGGGTTCTTCACACAAGTACAAAATAATTGACAAATATCAAACTGCTTGAATCGCCTATATACAAGAGGATTCACGCAAAAATATAAAGTCTCTGAGTAATAAAAAAACCAGACTTATCCGCAGTTTGATAAATTTAAAAAAAAAATTAAACTGCCACACTTTGGAATTTATTAGCATAATATGAAGATATGATGTACAACAGAAGAGAAGGTGTATTGTGTACCTTTTATATACCGCTATATATAGATAAATAGGCGTCAACCGAAATATCTATCAACTATACTCTTTATAAATTTTGTAGAACTAAAATACATTGCTCTTTTTTTCACTGTGTTATAATGGAGTTCTACTAAGTACATCAACAAATCTGTGACTAGCAGTCAAACACGCATCTGAAACAATTTTAGTAGCTTCTCATTTGATCATGATACTTAATTTTGAAAATGATAATCCTGCAGACAATACAGCCGTATCATTTGATGACAATAGTCAACTAACATTAAATGAAATATATATTTAACATGTTTATGAAACAATCTTAATAACCATTTTATCAAAAACCCTTAGTCAATATCGTTAATTATGTCAAATTGTCTAGCTTGGCTTAGCACCAATAAGAAAAAAAAATGCGACAGGCTATACAAATGTTATTTATTTTTTTATTGATTGGATTGGCATTTACTTGGTAGAACTCCATTAAAACACGGTGAAAGAATAGCGATGTATTTTAATTCTATAAAAACATTAAAGTATTAATTGATAGCGATTTCGGCTTACGGCCTCGTCAAAACTAGTTCAGTTTATTTCTTAATTTATAATATTAGATATAAAAATTTTGTTTCATTTATTTTAATATAAACCACTTTTTATTTTCCCTAAAAGCTCTTCTGAAGCTTTTTTCGTAAGAAAATTATGTACAGAATAAAAAATACATCGTAGACAAAGTAACTTAATCGCTTTCCTTGTTATTCGTAGACGGAAGATGTTTTTTCTTCATGACGGTACCTTATACATTGCGCCGTAAACCTAAAGTGACCATTCAGAGATAAAATATTCACCGACCAAATCTTCAAATAGTCATTATAGCCACCTTTGTCCTTTCCACACGTCTAGGGTTATTTTGTTTGTTTTTTTTTAAATACAAACGTGCTTTGCTCAGGTATCGTAATAAATGTAGGCTACCTGGTCCATATAAACATCCCTTTATTTTGTCCGGACGTATAACAATTAGGGATGTTTACGAGACTTCGATTGTTTAATATCGGTACAATGTAATCGATACAAAGTACTGACGGTTTTATTACTTTTTCATTAATAAATGAATTGTGCTGTATTATGTTTTATCACATTATCTAAGCTTACATGTCAATCGTTACATAACACCGTTAAGAAATATTAAGCCTTTTCAATAACGTATTAAATTATTACATTTATAAAAATAAACGTGTATTATAATATGTACTAAGTTTATTAACTGTGTGGTTGATTACTTTACATTTATAGTTTGACTTAAATGAGAATACTTTTTTGATCATATAGTGACTTAGATTGCTTTTTCCCATCAAACTAATGTTTACATGCAATTGAAGACTTTCAAATGAGTAAATATTTCACTTTTAACGCCTTAATTGTCACATCTTGATGAAAAACATGATATTTTAAATACCCACATGTTTTCCCACCTTCGACCTTTATAGATATGCAGCTGCTGCACACGGTCGCCTTCCCTAACGCAATACTGATAAAAAGAATCGATTTACTCCTCATAGTATTGGCCCGATACAGAGCTGCACAGACTGATCGTTAAACCATGAACTATTGTGCTTAAAATAAAAGAGAAAAAATAAAAGCAAAAGAAAATGTGACTTGCTCAGCCACTTAGTTTATATTTTAAATGATTAAAACACATTTTTTAGAACTTATTTCCACAATATTCCAGGACCGGATTCGAGTGTGACCAGCTATTTTTTGTTCAGAACTACTTGAATATTTGTCTTTTATTTAATATGAACACACAATATTCAGTAAATTTCACATAAATACAAATGTATATAACACTGTTGTAATTGATGCTATACTTGTGGGATATCGGTTACTAAAGTTTTCTTCAGTTTTAGTGACAATAGGCTCAAATTTTATCATTAACAATATCAAATCCCAAACCATTTATCAAATGCTTAAGGAATTTGTTTTTTTCATCTATAAATCTTGTCATATCTAGTTGTTTCTATAAATGCGGCTTAGCAAGAAAAAATTTCAGTCATTCTTCTCATCAAAAAATATTATTTATAATAAATAATTATACTGTAATTTGAGTATCATTAGTCTTATTCTGATATCCCATCACTAAAACCAATCACTCACGTATCGCTGGATGGCGAGGAGCTTCGCTTGAATCGAAATGAGCTTTTCTAGACAAGTAGAGCCTCGCTACTGATTGCCAACTATTGTGCTGCGTGTGTAGTGGGTACGAGAGCTTTTTGTATCAATTAGTACCAGAGCGCGGCTAGTGAATTCGATACTATTGCTGCTGCAGAGGTTTTTTGTTGTACTGACAACAGTATGCGTGCTGTGGTCGCTATTCGTTAGCAGATATGCACGCCTCTATGATTCTTCAAATCGTTTCAACTGCTTCTCATTGATATTCGAATGCTCTACAAAGCATTTTTACTGATGCTGCACATAAAAAATGTTGGAAATTGTATTTTTGCACTCAAAATTTTACTGCAGTATAGTTTTTCACAAGAAATCGTCATTTTATTTTTAAGACCTGCACTTAATCACAAATTATTCAACAAAAACAATCTCTTCTTGTGCTTTTTGCCAACGGTGATTATGAAAACGTACGCGTCCAATTCATTTGTATAGAAATAAAAAAGTAAAAGTGTTTATTTTTTGATATTTTATTAATATGTTTTAGGCTTTTTTTACAAGTTATTACATCTAGATACGCTTATAAAAACACAGTTTTTATTGGCATTATATTTTAAATAATAAAAACACATTTTTAGTGCTTATGCACACAATAGATTTTATTATATGATCAGGACTATAAGAATGAGAAAGAAATTATCAACTCACTTTTAAGGTGTTAACTGTCACTTCTTGATGGAAAGGCATGATATTTTAAATAATAAAAACACATTTTTTTAGTACTTATTTCCACAATATATTTTTTGATCAGGACCGGTTTCGCTCATTGCGAGTATCAGTTGATAATGCTCGCGATGAGCGAAACCGGTCCTGATCAAAAAATATATTGTGGAAATAAGTATTAAAAAAATGTGTTTTTATTATTTAAAATTATCAACTGATGATAATGCTTGCGATGAACTAAACCGGTCCTGATTATAAAATATATTGTAGAAAGAAGTACCAAAATGTGTTTTTATTATTTAAATATAGTGCGTTTCCATCAAGGAGTGACAGTTGACACCATATGAGACACCAATATTTTTCTCATCAGAAGTTCAAATGGCTTGAAAGCAATATTGTAACAAGTAATAATTCGGTTTTTTTAAGTCATCAAACACATCAAGTCACTTCGAAAATATTAAATGCTTTTTCAACGTAAAAACAAATTAGCGAAAAGACAATTCGTTTCACGTGAGAGAGAAAGAAATAATACAATAATCCGCATGATAGAAAGAGTAACAATGTAACTAGATCCAGTCAATTTGTATGAATCTCCCGTGTCCTTTGTGCAATAAAATAAAACACTTCGATGTATCGCATTGACATATGTCCGGCAGTGAAAAATTGCTACAAGTTTATCTCAGTAAAACAATAAAAGCAATACGCAAGCTCACTTTTCTTCCACTCACTTTGTGTCGAGACCTCTCTGAGAGAAGGCGATACTGTGTTAGTTTATTGAGAAAATTTCACTTTACGCATCAATGGAAATAATAATAAATAAAAGACGGTCTTCTATTTCACATTTTTATTAATATGTAATATAATATTAAATACAAATTACTCATACACCTTCGCTTAATTACATATAAAAATTAAATTTCCATTTTTTTAAAGCGACATCTTCATATAAAAATGTGAGTTAATTTGTTTTTTAAAACAACTTTTAACACGATTACGTATTTAAAATATACAAAGATTTAAAGAACTATTTAATTTTATTCATACTTTTTTAACATGAATTTAGATTAATCATAGTGTTAACGTTCGCGCAAGCTGAAATAGTTATTAACAGTAAAAAAATTGAATTGTTAAAACATTGCACGATTCCACATGTTTTGTCACTAATAACCCGGGTTTGGCCTTTCGGTATCTTTAGGCATTGCATCACACGGATGCAACAGAACTGACGATGTTTTAAAAATTCAAATTTGATATTGAAATTTCATCAAGCACCTTCAGTCGATATCATTAATTTAATAAGAAAATTTGTTTTAAAGAGATTTAACGAATTAAGGACGATTCAATAAAAATAAATGAAACAATCAAATTAGGTGATAGATTTCGGTTATAACACGGTGAAAAAAATAGCAATGTATAATATTTTAGTTCTACAAAATTATTTAAAAAAATATAGTTAATAGCTATTTTGGCTCACGCCATCGTCAGAACTATGCTTAAACTTACATTTGCTTATCTATATATAGCTGTGTAGAAAAGGTACACAATACATCTTCTTTCCTGTTTTAACGGCCTAGCTTTGTTTCTTTCTTGCAATAAAACTAAATTTTTCAAAAATTGTAAATGAAACTAAAAAATGCGGATATGACAATAAGTTTACATGTGGCACGGAAATGGTATATTACGGAAACAAATCAGACCCCTTCCCCCCGTGGAGCGGTTTAATCAGTGGACTAAATGATGTATTAGTTTTTTCATTAAGAATCCTTTGTTATAGTCGATGTCTATTGATTTCCAGCTGCTCCAAAGCGGTCATCCTCCGACCCTTACTGCAAAGATGTAAACACTTAGGCGCTGAGTTTGAATTTATATTATGTGATTCCTTTATAACGTGATTAGCGAATTGTGAATATGTTTTTTCATCTGGGTCTGATTTGCTTTATTATTAATCACAATAATAAGTTCCGCGCAGTGCACATAGTAAGCATCCAAGCAGCGACTCTAACTGGGCAATCAGTAGAATAGCTTCGTAGAAGCTGTGCAGGACCAAACCAGTCATAATTGAGCCCGACTATTGTACTCTTCAATGTGATATAATTATTCAAACGAGTGTATTGTATTTATTCATTGAAATTGATAAATCGGTGCATTGCAGCGTTCACTTTCACAGCAATAAGTGCTTGGCTTATAAAGCAATTTATTTTATGTTACCTGAGAAACTATAGAAGTTTGAAGACATAATATTAACTATTATTGCCATAAAACTGAAAACCATTCATCACCAAGGGCATCGATAAAATTAATATGTTTATTTTATGTAAATGAGTACGCATAAAGGAAATGTAACGTTAATCTATTGATAGAATTGGTATTACAATTGATTTAAAATGGAATTGGCCAAAATATTCATTCAATAGTTTGAAAGTAGCAGATGTGCCTACTCAGGCAATTCTTTATACACGATTAATCCCAAAAAAAACCAAAAAACCCAGATTAACTCGCACTTCGAGAAATGCAAAAAATCAATGTTCCACATTTTATAATTTATTAACACAATATAAAGCTAGTGTATTTAATCATAAAAAAAGACGTTTTCTACACAACTATACATAGATAGGTAAATGTAAGTTTAAACATAGTTATGATGAAGGCGTGAGCCGAAACAGCTATCAACTATATATATCTAACAAATTTTGTAGAACTAAAATACATAGCTATTTTTTCGCCGTTTTAACATTAATCTGTTTATTGCAGCCGTCATTTTAACTAAAAAATCGTTTAATGTTTGTTTTTATCATGTGAGCAATAAAAAGAATATTTTTTTTATATTGAATTAATGTTTTGCTTTCTACGTTAGACTGAAGAGTAGAATTAGTTGAAAAAGAATAGCTTCCACACTCTTCCAACGTAACAGACACTTAAAGGTAACTTAAAATAGGCTTCATTACAAACTGATACCAGGTGTATTAAGAAATACCTTATCAAGACTTGAAGATAGAGCAAATTTCTCCAATCTTCATTTTACTGTATTTGAATCGCTAAATATAGAAGAGCTTTCTAAATCAACAGCAGTATCAAAACACGTGTCAAATTTATTTTCAAATTTTCAGCAATATTTTTGTGATTGAAAACTAATTTCCTTGAAGTAGCGTCCGAACAAAAACTTATTATTACACGTGCCTTTATTTTATCTTTGTAGCTTTTAAGGTGTTAACTGTCACTTCTTGATGGAAAGGCATGATATTTTAAATAATAAAAACACATTTTTTTAGTACTTATTTCCACAATATATTTTTTCATCAGGACCGGTTTCGCTCATCGCGAGCTTTATCAACTGTTGTTGTTGTTAAAAAGTTGATAATGCTCGCGATGAGCGAAACCGGTCCTGATCAAAAAATATATTGTGGAAATAAGTACTAAAAAAATGTGTTTTTATTATTTAAAATTATCTTTGTAGTTTAAAATAAAACAGAAAATCTTAAAATGTTTAATTAAGTCATCCCGTAAATTTTCTGTAAAGTTTCTGTAAAGTATGGTATCAAAGAACAATTATTGTCAAAAGGTAAAGGACACTAATCCAAATATCAAGTTTTCTTATTAATAAATAAAACCTAGATCACAAGTGAGTTATGACTTAAAATACATTCTTTTTCATTATCTTTGAATATTTGTTCATTGAAATGATTTTATTTCATATTCAAGGAAAAAAATCACATACTTTTGAATTTATTCTTTTGCATACTAAGTTTAATAATATAAAAATATATACTTGGATTATTTAAGCGAACAAAAATCCATACGTGATTTATAAGGTCAGCATACAAATATACTATAAGTAACAATCTTTAGATTGGTTTCGCATATATTTTTTGCTTTTCATAAACAGAAAAACTTCACAAATAAAATTGTATTCGTAACGCCAAAATGTAGTATTTTGCAATAGCTATTCGTTTAACCTACTGTTCAGCGTTGAAATTGTTGCCGTATCACAAGGTCAATTTTAAATTTTAATTGAACAGTTTGATAAACCAATTGTGAATATATAGAGATTGATGAACTTATGCTACGAGACATGGGTTATTATATTGGTAAAATCAGTTCGCATTCATCCAGTAGTAAAAATTGAATATTTTATAATAAGTAAGTTATTTTTAAATAGTGACAAGTCCTATCCGTGCTTCACTCTTTTATATCTACCCTTCTTGAAAAAATAAGCTTTCTGACTGACTAACGAACAATTCACGCTGCTGAGCTAAGTATAATATTAATAACGGAAATAGTTTTCAATAAAATATGTTGTAACTCTTACCAATTGTCAACAAAATTTTCAATGCTGAACTTTGACTTTTTAGCTTTCACCTGAATAGTCCACTTCTGGAATTGCACTGCAATTCGCTATTATTATACCAGAGAGCTCATCGTAATGAAAGGAAAGCTCACTGAAAAGCTTCTACTGAAATAAGCCTAACAAAACGTCTAGCCACACTAGGGAAATATTTACTGAGCGTTATAACAGATCTTGGTCTTTAATAGGCTCAACAGTAAATATATTTTAAGGAAATACTTCAATGCACCAAAACTATAAAGATCTATAGCCAAATAAATATCACCAATATTTAGATATTAACTATCACTTCAGATGAAATTTCTTTTTTCATTATGAGTCCTAGATTTATTTAAGTGTTCATTTTTTGATCGTAAAATTTTACCATTATTTACAAACTATTAATGGACGTTTAACAAGATTTTATTTTTGATTGCAAATGAGTAGCTATTTAATTTCAGTAGTTCATAACATTTTTACTTCATTAATATGTGTTTTGGACCAACATATATTTTTTTATTGATTGAATTGTCATTCAGTTGGTAGAACTTCATTATAACATGGTGAAAAAATAGCAATGTATTTTAGTTCAACAAAATTACTTTTACAAATATAGTTGATAAAACCTGGTGCAGTGAAAGCAATTAACTCACAACTGGTTAGGCCATAGCCATATTTTTCTATTTTACTTTATATTGACCGACCAAATACTGGACACGTTGGCACTATATTTAAATGAAAACGATCTAGCACTAATTGTACAGTTAAATAATGTATGTGTATATACCAATTCCGCTCATCGCCAGCAATATAAACTTTACATTTGCTGATGAATGTACCAGATTTTGCATTTTATTAAGCACTGAAGCATTTTTGTTGTGGCTCACTTTATTTCAATTATATTTTTACTGATTGTGAAAGATATAATCTTGTTAAAAATTGTCAACATATCTTCCAATTCGGGAAAATATTTTCAAAATGAATATTTCTGAGCCGTTTTTTGTGCGGAATTTATCAAGAAAACCGAATATCCTGTAGGCTTTCAAGAACCGTTGTGACAATGATGAACACCATGAAAAGTTCCAGTGATCTTACAGCCCAGTTTGATCCGCTATTTCCCTGACAAAACAAACGTAAATAAAACAAAACGAGTTACTCTTCTACGTTGAATTTGCATATTATCAATATACTTCGCCCGGTTCAACGACGGGAAAATGCTATTGACGCTTTGGGCTTACCGTTCCAAACAAACATTTCGCCGTGCTCAGCATTTCGAATTTTCCTCTACATAATTTTTGTCCATCGCTCATATATCTAGCAAGCTGCGAATCCTACTAGCCGAGGTCATGCCACACTCTAAAACAAAGTCTCTCAAACTTTTTTACATTAAACCTTACTGGTTAATGAGATTTTTTCCACAACACTCCAAATTAAAATATTATGTTTTGTCATCAAGACAGTGACAGTTAACACCTTAAAAATAAATTAAAATGCATTAATAAAGAAACATTCCTTATTAATATGAATCAAGGAAAATGTAGTGCTCTACATATCCGTCCGGGTGATAATGAATTTGTATATGAGAAGTATGCAATTATTTTTTAGAAAAAATTCTCTCAAAACGCTGCAAATCTTTTAGTAGCCACTCAAGGGTATTGGCTCCAAAGCGATATACAATTTTCTGATACTTCTATCTCAAAAATACAGATTTGTGCATAATGCTACTTTTAAGATCTATTAATATTCCCTATTATTAGTGTCAATTGTGTTTCCTTGAATCTTGCGAATGGACCATTGAAATAATGGCACATTTAATAATTAAATATTTTATGAAGGTACTTGATGGAATTTCAATCAAATTTTCATTGTTGAAACTTTGTACAACTCCGCATGTTTTGTCACTAGCAACGCGGGTTTCGTCTTTCTGCATCTTCTCCGTCAGTTCTGTTGCATCCGGTGATAGAATGCTTGAAGATGTAAAAAGGCGAAACCCGGGTCGTTAGTGACAAAAGATGTGGAATCCTACAAAGTGTCATCAATTTAAATTTGATTATTAATTGATGAAAAATACTTTTCTTGCCTTCTGGATTTCTGACATATTTATTAGAATACGTATGTAGATTCTGTATTTATTTTGAATGAATAGAAATTATTTAAAGGAGCAATTTTAAAGCATTTTCACTTGCGGCACACAGTTTGGCAGTTAATGCTTTAGAGTATGCATAGTGAAACTTTAAAACCTATTTTATGACTTTGAACTGAAATTACTAAATGCGATTTTGCACAAAAAAAAATATGCCCAAATCAATTTTTTCTACTGTAAAATGATTTCAAAAAAAACTTTTTTTGTATTCAATTTTTAATTTTATTGTCAATCAAAAAGTAAACTTGATTCATTCACATTTTATTTTGAATGTTTTTTTTACTTTGCATATTTTTAATATCGATTGATTGGCTAAGTGACAAGCAATACTTTACAACAAAGGCTATGAAAATGCGTTGAAACGATTAACATTATTTCTGCCGTCAAAATAGTTTTTATGCCATTCTTGCTTATTCCAGAACAAAATAGCGTTCAATAAATTGTAACTTTATTATCTAATCATGTATATAAACTTTTACCTGTTTTGTTTATTATATTATTAAAAAATATATCTGCTAGAGAATATTAAAAAAGATCCTTGAGAATATAATTTTACACATACCTATATCCATAAACTAGCAGTATATCAGTTTAACACAGCTTTTGTTGGATAGGCTGGTTTGGCTCTTAACTTTTCTAAAGAAACTAATATCACACATAATTTAAAGAACTTCAGCGGTAACTTTGTAATATTTTTTAAATATATTCTCTCTATTTGAGAAGCAAAAAGCGTGACACGTGAAGAATAAATCAAATAGAAAAAAAAATATTTAAGCGTAATAAAAACAAAGTTTTCGTAATTTTTTCTACAATATGATCAGGACAGGTTTTGCTCTTCGGGAGCATTATTAAGTGATAATTAAAAAGAAATTATTTTTTTATTATAATATTTTATTATGATAATTTTTACTTCAGCATTTTTTATTGCTTAAGTATATTCAATTCCACGTTTCACAAGAGACACTAAAAAAATATCAAGAACCCCCCCCTTCTTCTTTTTCATTTCCAAAAATAGGGTTTTACGAAAATCGGTAAATATGACAGGATTTTTTAAAAGTTATATTTATTTAATTTTATTTCGTTATATTAATAAATACTTTATTAATGAAAATCTCAAGACATTTGACTTTATATTTCATCATTAATTTCTTTGGTTAACATAATATAAAACATTCAATGATTTCGAACTTACAAATTGTATTGGATAGAAAGATTTATCTACCAAAACCGGATAATCGGGATAATATTTTAGACAGAACCATAATATTTAAACGATAGATGGAGGAAATCGATAAATCGGCGAACGGTTAATGCGGGATAATTTTGTAGCATTGTTCTTTGATGTTTGGCGAGACTATAAAAATTAACGAAACGTATTATGCGAGAACGGTTGATCGGGCTTCCACTGTATAAGGCAAACTATTAATCGAAACATTTAAGGTTCTATTCAAGGCTACATATTTGTAAACCTTGATTTTCATTCAGTGTGCTTAAAAGACCTTACTGGGAGAGCCATGTTATTCTGTACATATTGGTACAATTCCGCCCGCAACGCTACCGACGTCAAACTCTGCAATTGCAAACTATATTGTCATCAGGACTTGTACTTACGTACGGCGGCATCTGTTTGCCCGATCAAATCATTATTAGAGAGATTCGACAGCTAATTCTGTTAGATGACTTGGTAACATGACGTGCATATTTGTAGATGGCATATAATATCGGCATTAGTATACGGATATTAAAGTACGGCTTCGCTTTTTGATGGCTTTAGTCCCATTACAGCCAAATTACAATGTTTTAATGAAAATACGATCGTGTACCATGATGAAATAGCTTATTATATAAAACAAACTTACGTATCCGCATGTGTGACGTATAACTTTGATTGTAATTTACAGACATAAAATAATTATGAAGCACATTCGTTTAATATAATATAAATATAGTTGGTACACTGCTACACACGTTATTGCATATAGACTTTGCAACGCTTCAGTCCTCTGTTTTTCAAAAGCTTCATAGATAATCTGTGTATTTCTTTTTATTTTTTAGTTTTCTTTGAAATATTAAAGCACACTTAACATAAGTAAGCATTAGTATAAATCAAGTTGAGTTTTTAATATAGTTACCAAGTTTAAAAAGCTTAAAAATTAGAACTTTGAAATCACAAACTTAAACAACTTCACATTTGATAAACTATAACAAAAAAATCTCTATCTCTGTACACATACTAATGAATTTAGATGTGTTGACAAAATAATGTCTTATGCTAGTGTAGATAATATAGAATTCTAAATCCATACAGAGATTTAACATATAATAATTAAAATTAAAATAAATCATATGTTCATTTTAAATGAAGTAATTTTTAAAATGTGTCAGCCTAATATCTCAAAATTTTACTCATTGATTGTGCAATTCACTAGATAAAACGCATAAAAGCCGTTTTATTATATCTTTAATTAAAAGACATAATACGCTATCTACTCTACCTTTCTTTTGTAGAATGTAATCAAAGAAGGTTAGGTGAAAAGAGGTATGGAAAATCTTTAATAAATTGTTTATCCCTTATCTAAACGCCGTTTCTACAGAATTAAATAGGGATGGGTTTTAAGGGTTAAAAGCAATACAAAATCTATAATCGATTGGAAAAACTATTTAATCTATTAAGTGTGAATTAATTATTTGAATCATGATATGATTTTCTTGTGCTTAGTTATAAGAATACTAATAGATGGACGTTAAAGCTCGACGTGAGGGCATCCGTACACTTGATTCCGGAAAGCAAAGCACATGTCGTAAGTGACAGTAGATATGAAAATTCACACCATTACGACGACTTTATTTTATATTTAAATCACATTAAGTCAATAGTCAATTAAATTTACTTAAATTATAAATATATTAGTTGTTTTATATGAATCATAATGGTGAAAAAATTAATAAAGTTACATTATTCATAAGCTTTGTATACTCTTATGTTAGTTAGTTATTGAAAAGTTTATTTATTTAAAAGTGATACAAAAGTTATATTGTTCTACTGATAATCACATTAAAAGCTTCCAGGTATCACATAAAAGAGAGACATAGTCAAATGCATGCATCCCTAAACGGCGAAAAATCTCTTTCGTTATATTATATAAACTTAAAGTATTACTATAAACCATATAACAATACTTAAAGCTTAGTATAAAACATATGCAACAAACAAGCATCGAGTTTAATCGCTTCTTAAACTGTTTATTACTAAAAATTTAAAAAAAGAATTACTTATTATATATATTATATATATCGCATAAGATTTATCAGTGATGAGTGGTGACTTTTCTACAGAAATTATGTAGTAAGATATTGAATGGATGGTTCCAAAATTTATGTAAACTATTGTAAAAAAACATGCCTAAAAGACAATCAGTTGAATAGAACCATTTGTAATATTCATATGCTATTAAGCAAAGAAATCTAAACAAAATCTTTGGAAACATAACCAACTAAGAGTGTATATTTAAAATTCCTAGGGGGCCAAACAATAGACTGACTTACAAATCTATCCAGCAAGTGGGGAATTAGCCTTCTTCTTTTACTTTAGTATGTAACATACTAGATAATACTATTGAAAACTTAATAATGCCTGCCTTATTTTCGAATTCTCGTGCACTCCTCTGCGCATAGTTGATGACAGTTTTCCGGAGATTTCCCATATAAATAATTGATGCCGAGGAATCCTTTTTAACCCGCTTTTGTTTAAAAAAAATCGGTAGTCATGACCATTCGTGGATGTAGCTTATTCATCCGCTTATAAAACACGAAAGAGTAGAAATAAAACATTTTACCTGTCAAACTATAATTTAAGATTCAGGGATTTTAAATAATGATAAAATTTTTCCAGTAAACCGTAATAAAGATTGTTTTATTGATTGAATTGGCATTCACTTGGTAGAACTCCATTATAACACGGTGAAAAAATAGCAATGTATTTTAGTTCTACAAAATTATTTTTAACAAATATAGTTATCATATATCAGAACTATCCGACGATGGCGTGAGCCGAAATAGCTATCAACTATATTTGTTAAAAATAATTTTGTAGAACTAAAATACATTGCTATTTTTTCACCGTGTTAAGATTGTTTTACTTTTAAAGTTATATTCACCTTTCTTTGTAGTATATTTCGTTTATGATTAAAGTCTATTTAGTTCTATATGAAACAAATAAAGACTTATGCAAAAACTCTATGTCACTCAGTTTTTCAATCTCTATTTTTTTTAACAGAAGGTATGAAACGATAGAGCGAGCGCAAGACTCGTGTTGAGCTAATCGATGTCGGTATGATCCGTTTATAATGCAAAATTTATGAGAGGAATTTTTGACTATTTGTGCTATTTATTTTTTCCAAGCTTGGGCCAATGAGAACGGTTTTCGAATCCTACAACTATTATGCATGGTATTTAGTAACTATTTTTCAAAAGTGTCCCATTTTTGCAATATAAATATTGGAGCATAAAAACACGTCTTCGATATTGACCAACAACACGACTCCCACTAAAAACAGTCTATACTCACACTCAAAATTGTTGCATCCGTGTAATATTGTAGAATGCTTGAAGATGCAGAAAAGCGAAGACCGGGTCGTTATTAACAAAACATATGGAATCGTACAAACTTTCAACAAATAAAATTTGATATAGAAATTCCATTAAGCATCGATATTATAAATTATTCAAACTTTTTTGTAATTTTCCCAATAAATTATATAAAATATTGTCACATTGACCGTGTGTTCAAATTGCATAAAATCAATTGAGTAAAGAGTCTAAAAACAATGAAACTAAAAAAACTATCATTTCGCTCGAAATTCTGTTACAACAAAAGCTACTGACAAAGCTTTTTGTTAGTTGATTTGCAACTTCGTGCTGATTTGTTATTTGCACAATATGCACGGAAGCTTTTTGCTTTGCCAACTCTCTCTTCTCTACGAGCCGAGTCATTAGTTCGGCACACACTAATTATTTCAATTTCAGTGGGATTTGGTTCATCAGACTAAAATAACAATATAAAACAGTCTCTGTTATAATTACAATGTACTTTTTATTCACACCAGCAATAATAATATTTTACGAAGGCTTACCAATGAAGTAATCCATGATGTACTAAATATTTGTCTATATATTTGTAGGGTCTTTGGTACGATAGTTTACATCGTTGCTTGTTTGCGAATCTCACAGGTTAGAGTCTCAATACGGACATTAAAAATAATTGGTTTGTCTATTAAATTATTAATTTCCGTAAAAATACATTAATATTTTAAATAATTAAGACATTTGTAAGGTGTTAACTGTTACTTCTTAATTGAAATTCATGGTATTTTGGATAATAAAAACTAATTTTTCATCACTTGTTTTGACAATATATTTCATACAGATAAATCTTATAATTAGTTGATAATGATCGCCACTAGTGAAACCGGTCATTATCATAAAATATAAGGTCAAAATAATTACTAAACTAGTATTTTTATTATTAAAAAATCAGTTCAGAAAATAGCCCTCACTATAATTTATAAAAACTTCACACTTTTACTCTTGCTTAAAGTCATTTCACGATTGTTTTTTATGCAAATATGCTTAATTGTAATTTTTGTTAGGACAAACTGATAGGTCAGTTGATAATGCTCGTTATTGAAAGTATAAACAGTCACTTCTTGATGGAAAACCATGATATTTTAAATAATATAAATACATTTTTAGTACAGTTTCCACACATAATCAACTGATCAATTGATAATGGTTGGAATGACCGCAATCGGTCCTGATCATTAAATATATTGTATTAGACTGTTGTCTTTTTATCTATAGAATCAGCCTATCAATGGCCACTGCCAATGCCACTAGTAAAAGCATTAAAAATTTTCATTAGGATTCAGCTTCAGATGTTGAAATACTTCACGCGGACGAGAGTGAGTTCAGACGTATATATATTTTTGGTATATTAAAATCCTTTTTATTGATTGAATTTTCATTCACTTGAGAGAGCTCCATTAAAACACGGTGAAAAAATAGCAATGTATTTTAGTTCTACAAAATTTTGTAGAACTAAAATACATTGCTATTTTTTCACCGTGTTATTAAAGTCCTCTTTTCGAATTTCCAATGTAACCTTTTATAATTGCAAAAATATATTAATAAATGTTGTAAAATATATTACTTTTACGGTGTTACCTGTAACTTATTGGTTGAAAGATAAATAACAACAATCAATATTTTATGACAGCTTTGACAAAATATTAATCAGGACCGGATTCGCTCATCAAATATATTGTGAAAATATAATAAAAAATCTGTTATTATATAAACCATATGTACCAAATAAATGTTGTTAATAATTTCGTTTCATATATCAAATAGAACGATGTTCACTCTTCTCTCTTAAAAATCAAGTTAACAACGTAAGTCTAATGAAAGCTCGTTGTCACCATAGCCGATTGTAAATTCTATATATTACAAAAAATTTTATTCGTATATCTATTCAATTTAACTTAGATAGATTTAAAACTAAATTAATAAGAAAGCGTTGTTAAACGATGGTCTAAAAATGATCGATGTATGGTTAACCCATTCAGGGCCGCTGTCGGTGTTTTATTTAATCTCGAACCAAGTGTGAAAATTCATAATTAGTTTCGCACTGGAAGTCATATGGCGCTCGACCTTTTCTACCTTTTCCCTTCCACATTGCTCTTTATTACGATCCTTTAAATAATTAATGTACTGCGTAGGTACATTGTTAAGTAATTTTATGAATGCTAATGTCTTTGTTGCAATCTCATCTTAATGAAGTGTGTACGCCCTTTATTTTTAAATGTCTACAATAAAGTACATATATTTTAATAATAAATTAGCCACCCGGGCTGTGGAAGTGTGTGGGCCTAAAACGAAAATTAAACAACGTAAAGTTGAACTCTTTAGGCCCGTTTTATTCGGTTTGTTTATTGTTACGTCATTTGTGTGGGCTTACATTTACTCATTCCGGATATTATTATAAGTACGACGAGGGGAAAAGTTAAATCGGTCTGCGCAAATGGGTTAGAAAAACTCATTTAAGCAAATGGGCCCTATCGCTCACGAAATTATATTCTTATTATTATTTGACACCGTGTAGTTTGTTCACATTACATTTTCGGTAAAAAACAAATTTTACGTTGACATTGTGATGCCTATTAAATAAACAGAAAAATTTATCAATTAACTATTCATTCACGAACCACAGATGTTGGATTTTGTTTATGATAATCACTATATCATCTTTTAAATGCGTAACATATATAAGTTACTAGTAGTATCTTATCTATTCCGTGTAACACTAAAATACAATGATAACAAATGGAAAATTATTGCCTCTGAAAGAACTTGCTCAAAATTTAACTTTTTGATAAAGTTTTCGTTGAAAACATACGCTACAAAGCGTGCTATGAAAACAGTATTAGACATATATTAAATGACTATTAAATTAACATTTTTTCCGTTTAATATAAATGTATATAAATTAATACTTATTAAACGAGTACTTTCTATGCGAGTTGCAAACAAATACATTTGACTTCTGAGCCGCAATTTTCCGTCAAATCTTTAGTGATTTGAATCCAATTCAAACTATTTATTTTGAAAGAAGTTATATATTTTATTTTTATTTTAATATCGGCTTATCTTTCCTTAAAGTCAACCTACTGGCTGTTGAACTGTTGAGATAGCTTATTGTAGTGTGTTAATAAATGACTTTCAAAAATGTAATAGATGGCAATCATCGTAATATTGCTCAATACATATTGTTGACAAAAATTTTATTCTAACATATTCTTTAAGCGGTTCAGTGGGGGAATGGATAAATAGCTTCACCTTTTAATTTAATTATATGTGTTTTTAATATTTGCACATATACTGTCTTTTTTGTGTACCTAGAGATATTCCATTACTGAAATAATTCGAGATGAACATTTGATTCACTTTTTTATACTGATTGTCAAATTAAAATAATACAAAATTAATTGATAGTTTGTTTTTGACTGTATGTATTTAAATGAAAATATATTTATTTGTCAAAACTATATGTTTTCACAAAGATAAGCATTTTTGAAATAACATCTCTAATAATTATCGAGCACCAACATTGCTAACTATTTCAATGAGGTATTTTCCATACATTTATTTATGATATATGTTTATATAATTAATGTTTTATTTTGTATATTATATATATAGCTTTCACTATCTTCTATCTGTCAAATCCTACGTAAAAAAATGCTATTAAATACTATTTAAAATATGTTTGTCCAAGTAAACACAAATTCAATTTAAAAAAATATGTAATTTGAATTTTTTAAATTTTGTACGATTCGACAACGACTCACGTTTCAACAAACAATAATTATTTAAAGATGAAACCTGAAGATGCCAAAAAACGAAACCTGGGTTGTTATAAAACTGGTGGAATCGTCCAAAGTTTCAACAATCCCAGTTTGATATTGTAAATTCACCAAACACCTTCAGATGATATGATAATTTATAAAATATTTAAGACCTTTATCATTAAAGTAATTAAACGAAACAAATTATAAGGCATTTCTAAGTAAAAGCAATTAAAAAAGCTATTATGATAATGCATTTTCAATGTTTAAAAAAAACGACGTAAAATTTCTCAAATAACTAACGTGACTTGTAAACGTGACAAGAATTCGAAAAATACCGAAGCACCAAAACGGGAAAAAATGTTTGAAATAATTACTCGCCATTCCTCTTTCCCGTGTTTTCCAAACAAAACATCTTCAGGTTCATGGCATCTGATTTTATTTATATGTACATGATAATCATTCGTCGTTTTTGACAGATTTTTCCGTTCTAAAAATAGAAGCTCCAAGATTTTTTCTGAAATACGAGCTTTTTCTTTATACCCTATTCCTTTTTGGGGTATAATACTTTACAGGATGCGGTGAAAATATAAATGGAAAATTGTAAAGGTATTAAGTTTATTTTTGCGTGGTACGAATTGCGTTGTGGTAAAGAGGGCAGGATAAAAGCACTCTGACATTACCACCGTTCATATTCTTAAATGTTTGAACCTATTTCTGATAGAAAAACATCGGTACATGTAATTATTTTTTAAATAATGAAAACATATTTTTTACTACTTATATCCACAATATATTTTATATAATCAGGACTGGTGTTGGTCATCGCAAGCATTATCAACTGATACAAATAACATTACTCGCGATGAGCGAAACCGGCCTTGATCATAAACTATTGAGTGGGCAACTAAGTAATTGCGGATTTTAATAGATGGCTCCAGTTGAATTTTTAGGTTTGCGACGTAGTCCAAACACATTTTGTTATTGAATAGTTGACAATTCAGCTGTCAATCAGTAATAAAAGTTTTTTGATCGGTTGCGTAGTTTTTGTTTGGCGTTCGTTGAAAAATGGTAAATCAAAAGAAACATTTTCGTCATATTTTGCTTTTTGATTTCCGCAAAGGAAAAACGCATCGCAAGCTCACAAAAAGTTATGTGCTGTTTATGGTGACAAAAATGGGTTGTTTACAACAATATCATGCGGAAAAGATCGTGGAGCAGGCCAGGTGAACCAGCTCAAACAACATCAAAAGCTGATATTTTGTTAGGTTTTGAAGGTTTTGTTATCAGTTTGGTGGGATTATAAAGAAATTGTTTACTTTGAACACTTACCACCCAACCGAACGATCAATTCTGATGTCTACATTGAACAACTAACGAAATTAAACAATGCAGTTTGAAGAAAAGCGGCCCGAATCGACAAATCGAAAAGGTATTGTATTCCATCATGACAATGCAAGGCCACACACATCTTTGGCCACTCGGCAAAAATTATTGGAGCTTGATTGGGATGTTTTGTCACATCCACAATATAGTCTTGACCTTGCACCATCTGATTACTTTTTGTTTCGATCTTTACAAAACTCCTTGAATGGTAAAAAGTTCAATAATGATGATGATGTCAAATCGTACTTGATTCAGTTTTTTGCTAATAAAAAACAGAAGTTTTGTGAACATGGGATTATTATGCTTTTTTAAAAATGGCAAAAAGTCATTGATCAAAATGGGCTATACATTACAGAATAAAGTTATTTAATTCCATGAAAAAATTGTCTTTGATTTTCTAAAAAAATCCGCAATTACTTAGTTGCCAACCTGTTATATTGTGGAAATAAGTACAAAAAAATGTGTTTTCATTATTTTAAATATCCAGCCTTTCCATCAAGGATTGACAGTTAACACATTAAGAGTGACATATATTATAATTAAATAAAGAAATCAAATTGTTTAGCTTTGTACAGTTTAAGCAATGGCTGCTGATATCTATTTCAGCTTCCACCGTCGTTAGAAATATGACTAAACTAATTGTTTTATAGTGTCTGCCTTCTTCTAACATTATCAACAGTTTATTCAATTTCAATTTTGGAAATTTTATTGTGTTAAAAGTTTTTCTTTAAAATCAAATAAAAACAATTTGCAATATCGATTACTCGTTAGTGCATTAACTATGCAGTGAAACATAATAACAATGCGTAATATGATGATGATGATTAAAGCGTACGCCGAAATAGTTATTAAAATTATATATTACAAAAAAATTTAAACTAAAATACATAGCTCTATCAGGTAAATACCAATTCAATCAATCTTAAAGAATAGTATTGTGCGATTAATGGTAAATTACATTCTTAGTTCTTGAACCACTGTTTATTTTTAACATAAAAAATATATATCCACAACCATGTTTCTCATTACAACAATATAATATTATTTGATAATGCTTGCGTAGAGCGTTACCAGTTTTCAATTAAACAATGTAAAATTGTGAGAATAGTACTTAACAGTATGTATTTTATTTCTTTAATGTTTATTTTTTAAATGAGGTATGTATCAGTTTTATTTGACGGATTGGTCCGTATTTAAGTGCAATATCAGTTAAATCCAAGACAAATTAAAAGTGAGCGTTTGTCGCGTAATGTAAAAAAGGTAAATAATGAAATATGAAATTAGGAAACGGTTTTCTATTTAACTCAATGTTTTTGAATGGCTAAATGATCGAAATGATGCTCAAGTATTACAGCTGTTTCAGGATAGTTGAATCGCGTTCTATCAAGTAAATTAGTGTTAATAGAATCCAAGATAAAATGAAGAAGATTTTCGTTTTAATTTTTCCAAAAAAGCTACAGAACAATTTGACGGTGGCAAAAGAAAAAAAAGCTTAAAAATAGATATTACGATTTTAATATTTACGAAACGAAGACTGTTGATAATATTTATTAATTTAAGCATTCTATCACGAGCGATTTAAAAAAAATGTTTCGTTTTAATTAAAAACGTTAAAGGAGTTTTCGTTTCGAGATTATGAAATTTATAAATAAAAATGGCGTGAAGTATATACTCCCCTTTCATCCCCGTTGCTACTGCTACATTTTTCGCCTATTTAATTCATTAAGTATCCTCTTTAATATTAAAAAAGAAGCGTTGTATAACTTTGATAAAGAAAAAACAAAAGGAAAATAAACGCTAACCTTTTCACGTGTCACGTGCAATTTGAAAGAAAGGTAGATTTTTTTCAATTTTTTCATTTTAGTAATAGAATGATTATTTATGTTTTAGAAGAAACTGACTCCGAACAAATGCATCTGAATTGTTTTGTTCTAGGAGATATACTTACGTCACCTAACCGACGTATTTGAAAGAAAGTTAGGAAGAAAGTTTCAGCCAAAAATCTTAAAAGATGATTGTTTATCTTGTATAACCCTTAAAATTTACTTATCAAACATCTTTTAGTACACGTCAATTTTTCAATACAATATATTATAATAAATTTAAATTTAAGTATTTTCAATAATAAAAACACATTTTTAGTACTTTTTTCCACAATATATTTTTGATCAAGACCAGTTTCAATCATCGCGTTTAAGTATTAATGTCTATGTATTGTAACTAATACCCACAGAGAACGTAGAATATTGATGACTCAAATAAATTAATATTAATGAAAACAAACGACTTTGAAAATTTACATATGTAGATAATCTTCTTTTAATCACTTACTTTTTATGTTGAGAATTATAATTGTTGTTTATCTTATCAATAAATAGCCTTACGACACAATTACTCTGAAAACGTTTTTTAAGGACGCGAAATATCACACAATTACTTCTACATTAACCAGAAACGTTGATATTTGTAAAACAATGTATTGTATTATGTGTGTAATAGAAAATCTACATGAAGAGCTATCGACTAAGTCACTTTGACTTGATTTTTTTTTTTATTAATGGTGTTTTATAATGGAAAATCAAATACTTTAATGGACATCATTAAATATAATATATCAGTAGGGTTATATCGAACAGTCATAACTTCTTTTATTTAGCTTTCTTTTATAATATGTTTAAAATTGTACATTCTTCGGTGTAGCAAAATATTAAAACTTCAACTTTATTTGTCAAAGTTATGTAAAAGATATCACCTCTTTCCATTTAACTTGTCAGACTTATTTCAAAACTTTGTTTTTGCTCTCCTGAACAATTATGTAAACAGCAGTTATAACTGTTTGCCATCACAGTACCGGTAAAACTGATACAAAAGTTGACGCAAGAAAATTTAAAGTCGTTTAAGATCAAAACACCAGCAGGTTAGGTTAAAAAGATATTTGATGCATGGAGATATTACGGTTTGATTCTTAAACGATCTGATAATTACATAAGTGATGTTTTCAGTAAAGCAAAGACAACCAAATCATGTCATTATTTGTGCTTCGTAAATATTTTTTTGTTTTATGAGATTTGTGTCTAAAATTTAATAAAAAGTTTATTTTATATGATTTAATTAATCCGATTACATTAGATTAGAAATTTTCTTACGCGTCTAAAACATTGAAAGATTTTTTTCTTCCATTTTATTTCATATTGTATACCAAAAACTTAGCTCATTAATTTCGTAACTTTGCCCAAAGTAAAAAAATAATATCGAATATACAAAACATTATTAATTTATTAATTAAGCAGGTTAAATGAAATACTTTAATTGTTATAAGAGTAATTAGAGGTATAACTTTTCAATAAATAATAACAAATTAAAATTAAACTCAAAATTAATAACATCAATAGGACGTTTTGAAATACTTAAAAAAGAAACGAAACATGATATTACATAAGATGTACATGACGAAAAACTATGCTTTTTAAATAATATATAGTAGACAGTGGTTCAAATTAAAAATATCTCTAAAAAGAAAATAGAAATTGTCCATAGATTTTTTTTTAATAAATTATAATACATTGTCAAAGAAATTTTATGTATTTTTGTAATCTTTGGAGTGATTATTGTCAAAAATTAAAACTTTTAACAAAATAAATGCTTTCTCTTTATTAGAACTCAAACGAAGACGATTTGTTTCTTCTAGTTCATTGAAATACTTTCATGATATTCTAAAAATCATATGATCGAAAAAGTAGTCTAAGTCGTTCGTATTTCACGTTCGTAAAGACATTTGCATACTTAACTCATATTGTAACAAATGTGACTCGCAACATTTTCAAAATACACGATTTATTTTCAATTATTGGTTTCTCATTTATATCTGATATTCAATATTCTTTTTTGATTATCACAGGGAAGCTTAAATTTCCGTCTATGCTATAGTATGATACACGTAAATTCGTTTTGTAAAAAGGTTTTTAAAAACGCAAATAAACAAGGTATCTGAGTATACAGTTTGATATAATGATATTGCTTTATGATCACTGTGTATTTTTGCCATTAGCGATTACAATATTGGAATGAGTATTTAAACAGAGCACGTTCTGAATTTATCGAATTAAAGCAATAATTCATCGAATTTTGTTTTGATAATGTCACCAAAATATTGAATAAAATTATTTCAACTAATTTGTTTTTAATTCCGTTATATTTATTTCCAAATTGTAACATTTGGTCCACTGTTTCCACGAGTGAACAAAAGACACCCGTAGTTCAGTTTCGGCATTGTATAACTGTACATTTAGACGTAGTTATATAGAAATTAGCCAGGTTGTAAAAAAACAAAAATAAATTTAGATCAGCCGTGTTAAGGTTTACTGTTTGCTTTACGATTTTTTTAGATATTGCGACAGGTAAATAACCTGTTGTCCATACAAGATTGATTCTTTAAAAATCATCTACAATCTACAATATTTTCAGAATTACAAAATACTTTCAAACACTGAAGATGTTTACCTAATTATAAATGCCAAGTAAATACTAAATTTGATTTGTTGAAACTTTGTACGATTCTACATGTTTGATCCCTAACGACCCGGGTTTCACCTCTTAGCATCTTCTGACATCTTATCACATAGATGTAACAGTACTGACATGTGAATTGACCAAAAATTCAATTGTACAAATTTTATATTGAAATTCTATCAAGCACCGTCAGTCAATACCATAAATTAGAAATTAACTCAAATAAATAAAGCTGTGTCCCTTAAATTACTAATAAAGTATACTTAGAAACATTTTTTTATTCTTTGCTAATTATTCAAATGGTATATTAATTATACTCTATATTAAATCGTGCGCATTTTCAACTGATAATCGGTTGATAATGCTCATGATGAGCGAAGTCGGTTCTGATCAATAATATACTATTGAAATAGGTACAAAAAATGTGTTTTTAGTATTTAAAATGAATTCTTCATTATTTTCATTCGATATTATAATGTTATCTTAGCTAAAATTTAGCTCCAAAAGCTATTGATCAAGCACCGAGTTTTACTTATACACCCAGTCCTTTTTTTAGGCGATTTTTTTGGACGGCACCGCTACAATTTTTTACGCGCTTCAATCGTTTTTACGTAATTTTTTCCCCAAAATTGTTTTAAAGAAGACATTTATATATGATGCTAGGCATGTACGTTTCATTATTTTTTAAATAAAAAAATATGTGTATTTTTAAAACTTATTTTTGTAACGCATTTCATTTTTTTAAATACACATACAATTGCCAAATGTTAACAAGTGTATCGGATATTATGAGAATTTATGTTTTAGGGTGTGTAAATAAATATAATGCAATTGCGTGAAATCATTTTTTTACGCGATTTTTTTTACGCGCCTTTTTCTCGAACCAATGTATCGCATAAAAAAAGGACTGGGTATATATGTAATTCAAATAATCGTCTTGTTTCTGTCTAAATCTGCCAAAACTGAAATTGTTATAAATATTATGTAATATATAACATAAAGGCTTCGTTGATTTGCAATCACGTAATATTAAACGTAGATACACGTGTATGTACGTAATGGTACGATATATAATTATGTGATGTGCTCACACTTGTACGCGAACAATCGCCTGCGGAATATTGGAATAGTTCGCAAAAGTAGCACGGCTGGTTCCCTTTGATATAATTTTCGCCCGAAAACTATTTCCTCGGGACCTAACACGTTGGCGATAATATGTTTTTGCCGTTAAGTGTAAGGAAAAACTATTACTTGCCGCCCATCGTAATTAATAATGTTTACGTTAAAACGCTTTTTGCTGAATGATAATTTTGTTTATGCGTGGCAGAAAATATCGGATTTTTGTTAATATAATATAACACGTTCAACGGTGAAAAAACACAACAACACAAATGTATTACTTTAGTTCCACGAAATAAATAAAAAAAAAAATATATATTTTTTAATTTAAGCTCATTTATTTTTCACGATGACGTAAGTCGAAACGGCTATCAACAACCGTACATGAATTATTTTTACAAATGAATTCTTCACTTTTAAGATGTTAACTGTCACTTGTTGATGGAAAGGCATTATGTTTAAAATAATAATAAAATATATTAAGTGACAGTTAATATCTTAAGAGAGACTTCAAAATTGTATCATTTTTTTTTTTATTAGGCTACGGCGTTGTTTTTGGAATTTAAGAAAAATTATATGGTTAATGTCGTCTCTTGTTGAAGCATCTAATACATCAAATTCAATAGGGCTTCATTAAAACTTCTGCGTTAAGGACTTTAATACAATGTAACAGATTGTCCCACATTCTTATACCTTCATAAATTACTTGTTTCGGCCGAACTTTTTCACCTTCAAGTGAAAAATTACTATTTGCTGTAGAAGATTTGGTTTTGATCTCAATAAAATTTTGCGCCATTTTACACCTTTAGCACTGTAAATTAAAATACACATTTTACACAGTTGTTTTATGTCTAATCGCTTAAAAAGAATTGTCTGATTAGTCACTATAAATGCTAATTCAAACAATAACGCGTTTTCTTTGATAACAGTGTAAACTTTAAAAAACCAGAGTCACATTAACTTTTTAACGTCGAATAACCAAGTTTTTGACCCATACTTTGTTGTATCAAAAATATGATATATTTTTCATGTAATAGAATTTTCAATGATAATTAATATATATTACATGAATAAGCATTTACTCCATTATAACACGGTGAAAAAATAGCAATGTATTTTGTTCTAACAAAATTTCTAAAATATATAATTGATAGCTACTTCGGCTTACGCTTTCTAATAGGCGATAGCTCTGATGAAGGAGTAAGCCTAAATAGGTATCAACTACATATCTTATAAATTTTGTAGTACTAAAATACATTGCTATTTCGTCACCGTGTGATAATTAATACTGCTTTTTATTTCGCAGTCTTGGACGATATACATATAGAACATAACAAAATTACGTCGCTTGGCACCGCTCAGCTTGCGTCATCACTCACGTAGTCTTACTACACCATGTAGCGGAAACCGATTGATACAGTTGTGCCGCGCCACGTCGCGTTCGCTTAGACTTGAACGATTTTAGACACATTATAAATGTTTGAAAATATGGATCAATATTGTGAACTTTTTCAATACTATCTATTCGCACTGATTGATTAGCATCTGATACAAAAAAATGAAGGTTAAGTATGTGATTAGAAGTAAAATGTGCTGCTTAATAACTACGGCGTGTGTTGATAACCGAAATGTAATTCAATATACTTCGTTTGGTTTTATAAAATATTTTAACGGTTTCTTATCTTATTTTTTCCTTGAATTTGATAACAGTGGCATGTAGCAAAAAAAAATACTAAATTATTGTTTTTATACAATATTTTTTTAATGAGCTCAATCTTTTTAAAACTTTATAATGGTAAACAAAACCTTAAGTTTTTTACTAATCTTTATAGTCTAGCCGTTTAATTACTTGTTTAAGCTCGTCACTAAAGTATCACTCGTTAATTTAATAAAAAAGCAAATTAAGCTAGACAATTTTGGCTTAATAACAAAAGAAAAACTTTAAACGCTTTATGTAATAACCTAATCTCTAACAAAAAAAACGTGATTTCCCCGGTGGTTTGCAAAAAGAATAAAATATATTTTTAATATCCTGCCAAAGGTAGAACTTTCTCATTACTGTGGCGGACATAGGTATATAAAGGCATTAATCTTAATTTCAGCTTATTTTTTAATCTGATCAAACATCTAGGCTAACAATTAAGGCAGATAGATATTCTTGATACCCCACGGCCTACAGGTATGATTAAATCTGTCTTCTTTCTCCCTCAATCTTTAATCCGTGAGCCTGACCTTTTGCTGACCTTTAACAGTGTTCCCCAAACTAACTTTTTTTTTAAATATTATATTTATATAATTTTTTGAAAGATATTATTCAATCGTTGGCTCAACATAATTTCATTCAAATTTGAATTGTTACAACTTTGTACGATTCCACATGTTTTTCAATAACGACCCGGGATTCGCCTTTCGGCATCTTCAGGTATTCTATTACACGGATGCAACAGAACTGACATAACAGAATTCCAGAAGATGTCGAAAGGCGAAATCCAGGTCGTTAGTGACAAAACATGAGCAATCGTACAAAGTTGTAACAATTCAAATTTGATATAGAAATTCCATCAAGCACCTTCAGTCGATATCATAAATCATAACTTCATTCTATTATACAGGAGTATATGTTCAAAAAAGATTTACAATTGCTTTTTATTAGCGAAACAAAACAATATATATTGTGTATTTTTTTCTTCCATTTTAGTTTTTGTTAAAACCTGTTGAAAATAATATTAATTTAAAAACTACAATTGTCTTGCATATTAAGTAATCTCGGTGATGCGAAGCGAGTCATTACCGAGCTATTTTTTCAATTGAAGTTATGATATCTTGTTTGAGAATGAGAAATGGTTGTACGGCACCCTAATGTCCCACGCGCTAATGGTGAGGTACCGAAAATAATGAAAATAAGACTGAATAATAAAAATCATATATTTTTTCATTATTTATTGTAAATTCAGTGAAAGTTTATATATACATATACTACTAGACTATCGGTTAACGAACATAATCTGTTCCAATACTACGTTCGCTAACCGAATTGTCCGTTAACCGATCAGCGATTTACCACAGATAGAATAATTGGATAAGAATGATCGTTTATGTTCGTTGTCCGAATTCGTGTTAGTTGTTCGAATACAAGTTTTTTTCGTGATAGTGTTGTTTTTTTTTTAATTTGTTCGCAGTCTGAAATATTCGTTAACCGATCACCTACTGTAGCCACGTCATGTTTTTCTAACTTAAGATGCAAAAATAAAATAATCAGTTGATCATAGTCGTGATGAGCGAAATTATCCTGTACTGTATGAGTAGAAATGGTACTAAAAAATGTGTGTTTTTTTTTTAAATGTATGATGTCGACTACCTTCAGCTTGATGGAATTTTAATAACAAATTTGAATTGTTGCAACATTGTACGATTCCGCATGCTTTGTCACTAACGACCCGGGCTTTGCATTTCTGCATCTTCAGGCATTCAGTTCTGTTATGTTACATCCGTGTGATAAAATGCTTGATGCCGAAAGGCGAAATCCGGGTTGTTAGTGAAAAAACATATGGAATCGTGTAAAGTTGTAACAATTCACAAAAGCTTTACATATTATTTTACAAAATATAAAAAAAAAATGAATTGTCTCACTTATTCCAAAAAATATATCATTATATAATATAATATATCACACCGTTTATGTTTTTTTTATAAATTGATATGTCATGTCTTTCCAATAAAGAGTAACAGTGAACACCTGCAAAAAAAAATAATAGCTAAATTTTGATTTATCCAAAATATATTTCGTGCAAAAGATTTCGTCTGCATATTATATTCCTTAAAAAAATCATTTGAGAAGAACTGAGCTTTACGATTTATCTCTCTGCAGTGCTTACAGCCGTTTACCAACCATTTAACCCCGTCGAGGGGTATGTTATACACACTTACACTCTGTTCTGAACACACTGCTAAATCGGCGCCCAACGTGAGGAGCGCAATTTCGCCACGAGTGCTAACAGGATGTATTTATCAATAAATTACGGTTACCAAGAGCAATTATGTAAGGTGCGTAGAAAGATTAATACATTTTGGTGGTTTATATTCCAGTACAGTACTCACACCTGAGAAAATGTCCGTAAACACTTCCGTAGTAAAAGAGTTTTATATTTGTACAATAAAAATGTACAAGTATATCGCAAGTACAAATAATTTACTTCGCATTGCGTGCTTAAGCAATATTACGCTAATTATTTTTCATATCGACTGAAGGTGTTTAATGGGATTTCGATACCAAATTTGAATTGTTACAACTTTGTATGATTCCACATATTTTGTCACTAATGACATGACGAAATTATTGGCTGAAGATGCCGAAAGGCGAAACCTGTGTCGTTAGTGACCAAACATGTGGAATCGTTAAAAGTTGTAACGATTCAAATTTGACACTAATTATATTTGAATTTTTTACTGCAGTTTGTTTTAATCAATGTTCAAGCAACATTTAACTCTGTACAGATCAATCGTTTTATTAGGTTTTAATTGTCACTTCTTTTTAAAAAAGCATTATATTAAAATATTAAAAATAAAATGTATAACATTATTCCTACAAATGTATATCGATTTAATATCAAGACCGATTTTGCCTATTGCGAGCATTATCGACTGATATTAAATAATTAAAAATTACTGTCCATTTTTATTTCCAATTGTAATGTATTTTTGGAACGGTTGTAAAGTTTACATTTATTCATGCATTACGACTTATTCTATTCGTATGGCATGAAATTCATAAAAAAGCTAATAATTGAGTGATTGGAAGAAGAACTATTGATAATTAAAAGTTATTTTTGTTTTAAATAACTATATTTTATTATGAACGCTTGAAGATTACAAAAGGTGAAACCAGGGTCGTTATTGACGAAAAAAACGGAATCGTACACAAAGTTTCAACGATTCAAATTCGATGAATTATAACTTCAAAGAAAAGGTTTCCTAACAAAAAAGTTTTACTTATTGTAATAACCGGTGGAACTAGAAAGATCGGGTTAATTTCATGACGAGGGTAATTTCTTCTTTTTCTCTCTTTTTTCTTTGTCTTTCTTCAAGTCTTTGATTTTTATATAAATTTTGAAGCACAGATGCTTAAGAAGGATCTTTTTTGAGTTACCTTTTTATTATCATTTGATTCTTCGCATACAATTCAAAAATCAATACAATCAGGCGTTTTAGATAATTTCACATGATATTTAAGTCCTTCAAAGTAAGGCATAATTTATTTAATGTAACATAAAAATGTTAGATTAAAAAAAATTCTTCGTGTTTCCAGTTAGCCAAACATGCTTTCTTTAATCTTGCGGCATAACGCTGTACCAAGCGCCTTTCTCTAATGACCGTTTTTTGCTAGCGCACCCGAAAATAAAATAAAATTGTCGTACCAACCCCCTTCGCCACCCGTTGCAGCCCCACCCCCTCTCACCACTGAAGAACATAATTCAATTATACAGATTTTTCACACCGGGTCAACCGTACTCTTTCCTACAACTGACGCTGCCTGTTCGAGCGAGAAAAGCTGCGATTATTTTGTACTTGAGTTCATTTTTTTACGCAGTAAAAAATTTACAGCAAAATATTTTAAATATCCAATCGTGTATACAGCAGCTTAAGAAACGAGCAAGCTTATCATGAAAGGTCTGTCTCCTTTTTTTTAATACCATTTAAATATATCATTTATCCAGGAAAAAGACATCTATAGGCATTATATTTAGTATTTGGATGCACCCAAACTGATAATCAGTTAACATCAAGGCACCAGAATTGTTTGCTAATTCATTCGGTTCAACTCGAAGAGAAAAGACATCACAAACATTAAATATCTCAAATATGAATAAAAAAAAAAATCTTATGGTCATGCTAGCACTTGAATCTGATTGTTAATTTATGATATCGACTGAAGGGGCTTGATGGAATTTCAATATCAAATTTAAATTATAATAACTTTGTACAATTCCACATGTTTGATCGTTACACGCTAAATTGAAATAAGTTGGTATGTCTAATAAAAAAAATCTGTTTATATTTTAATGATAGTTGATTATTATTTGTTATAAAACCCTTTCAAGGATGACTCATTAATACAATAGTTAATGAAATTTATCATTGGCAATTGTTTTAATTATTATTAAATTTGTTTTAGCTGCCATGTATTGCTTGCCTTGGGGCTTGTATTTTCCTGTAATTAATACCATTGGTATAAAGACGATGCTTACTGTTTATTGTACGTTAGTTCTGTTGCATCCGTGTGATAGAATGCCTGAAGATGCCGAAAAGCGAAACCCGGGTCATAAGTGATAAAACATGTGGAATCGTACAAAGTTGTAACAATTCAAATCTGATTGTTAATGATAACTTTTACCACTCCACCACAAGTGCCAACATTTTTACATAAATAATTTGAAAACTATTTATTTAT
This sequence comes from Himalopsyche japonica, assembly GCA_028555115.1. NCBI lineage: Eukaryota > Metazoa > Arthropoda > Insecta > Trichoptera > Rhyacophilidae > Himalopsyche > Himalopsyche japonica. The sequence goes on from JAHFWJ010000012.1 coordinate 273,679, forward strand.
TTTTACGTTATAACCGACATATAATACAGAATATTTTTGGTATACAAAGCATGATATAGAATATATAATGACTTTTGAATTTAAATGTAGGATATACAAAAATCTTTATCTTCTCATTGCTAAAAGAGACCACTTACTTTTCGTTGCTACTCATATCACACTTTAACAAAAAATTTGATAGACATATCAAACTAAAAGCACTTTTATTACAGTTAATTAATGATATATTTATGAGAGGTGGAAAATTAGCGCTTTTACGTTAAGTCTGTTTTAGTATATTAAGCACTGTGAGCTTTCATTTCTTGGTAAGATGGCTTCAAATATTCTTGATGTCGTGATAATTTATACAAGCTCTCTCACAAGCAACAAGTTTGGTCAGTGTAGAGAATTCATGAGTGCTTGTGCTGATATAAATGAATAAATTACGCACTTATTCTACTTAATCTTGCAATGAGCTAAGAACGAAAAATAACATATTAATAATAATTCAGTCTTCAGTAATTATTAATATTGACCAGCGTTTACTTTACTTAACTTACGTATAGTTTTAAAACTGTGCCATAAATTAAAAAAAAAACTTTGATATAAACATAATACAAAGCTAAATAAAAAAAACGTTTAATAACAAAATTATGATGGTAATAAGCAATTACTACCTGGGTTGTATTATTGTCTATCCACTAGTTATATTTTGAATAAGTCCGCATGATATTTTATAAATGAAATCCAGTTTCAATAATTCACCAAATCTTTTACGCACTGACGTCTAGACCAATTTTTTAAACTGTTATATAGCACAACATGCTATTCAACTCAACTTTGAGTGCCAACCCGAAGAACCGATGATCTAATAAATAAAATAAAAGACCCTTTATTTGTAATCGTTAAAGCCTTTTATTTGATTGATATGAAAGTTTTTTATTTGCTTGCAATTAACAAATTGTTGTAAGACACAAAAACGGTAGTATTTAATTCGTTAAAATGATAAACAAAGCTCGGCCGTAATATTGAATATGGAAAATTCCATTTATACATGATCTAATTTTGGCGACCGGATATGAGTTTAAGGACAGGGGAAGGTCAATTATTACCAATTTATATGGAAAGGATATTAATTAATTGGGGTTGGCCGTATTTTTATACATGATTTCTTAGTATATACGTTGTTTTGTACGCTTTTACATAAAAAAAAGATCAGTTTAATTTTATTAATTAAAATCATGTTTTTGCATTATTTATTCGTGTTTTATACAATTTAGCCAAACGATTTAACAAACATTATCTCAATGTTTTTCTTAACCAAATTTTCAGCGATTCATTTTGTATGTTTTATATAGATATTAATTTCTAAAAAGACAAATCTAGCTTTACTTGTATAAAATTTCTTTCCACTATTCTGTTTTCCTATCCATTAATTTTTATAAAGGCTTTACAGTATGTAAGTGTATCTAGAGCTTTTTTCTTGATTGAGAGTGTCTTAGGAGTAATTATTGAAAACTTGATGACGGGCCTCTAAGTGAGCAGAAAGTCACTTCTTTTTGTTTGCCAAAACATGAGGCATTGATCGTTTTGCTCTTCATGGGACGAAGCAATTATTCAAAGTCCTGATAATTCAAAATTTTATCAACAAATCATTATGGATGATTTATTTTATATTTTTCCCTTCGCATGCATTAAATGATCTTACCATTAGATTTGTTCGGCAATATACTTTATTGCACTACATTTACCTGCAGGCTTATTTAAAAACCAGTCAACCTTGTATAACTTTTTAGTAAAACAACTGAGGCGAATAACTAATTAAATAATATGAAATTAAGACCTTATTTATGTCTATTCGAAATTTTTATTTCGAGAAATTTATAACATTCGGCGAACACTTGTGAAAGCGTTTTACCGTTTTTGCCAAGCCTTATCTTGGTGAAAAAACATTCTGTTCGAAAAAATTTGATAGTTTATACAAAACAAACCATTAGTTGTCACAACCAATTCCACAGCGTAACGAAATGTTCCAATACAACTCGATTGCAGATAATAACAGATAAACATTTTTTAATTTAAGAAGGTCACTTTAAATCGATCATATAAGAATATAATTCCTTTAGCTTTTTTTCTACTCATGTTTTCGATTTAGATTGATAAAATTTTAAACATTTCCATATACCTTAAACTAAATATATGCTTAACCTTTCTTCATCTACATGATTTTTCAGTATGTACATCCAACCAAACTGGCCATAAAATTGTCATACAAAAATATAAGATAAATTGAGGAAAAATGATCTTCGGAAGTTTGATATGTTTTGTTTTAAATTTATTTATATTATATAATTTGACGTTCAATTTTAATAGGAAAATAAAAACGAAACCATCAAACTAAATATTACACAAATATTGAATTTTAATGAAAAAAAATCATTTTTTAAGTCTTCATTCCTGGGCTTCACCTTTCGGCATCTTCAGACATTTTCTCACAAGTATGCAACAGAACTGACGCCAGTTCTGTTGCATCCGTGTGATACAATGCCTGAAGATGCCTAAAGGCGAAACTCGGTTCGTTAGTGACAAAACATGTGGAATCGTGCAAAGTTGTAGCAATTCAAATTTGATATTGAAATACCATCAATCACCTTCAGTCGATATCATAAATCTTCAGCAATTGTTTAAGAAAATAGTTTTACATGCAAAACGTCAAGACGTCATTGAAAGATTCGATTCATTTTATTATAATTGTATACGTCAGTGTTGTCAATAAGCCGTCAGTATTTTTGTATTGAACATTTATATCAACAAGTTACGATATGCAAAGTTTAAAAATTAGCATAATACGATTCAAAACAAATTCCTGGTTTATCTCAGTTTGATTTATCGGGATTACTTCGTGCGGACGAGCCCTAAGTGGAAAAAGCGAATTTTACAAACAGCGAGGGGCGAGAAAATGAGTTCTTTCGGGACGTGGAACGGTGGCTTCATTTTTCGGTGCTAAGCGGGGAGGCCGCGGGAGACTCGCACGGGCTCTGCGGTCGCCTGCTCCTGTATTCCTTTTATTATTCAAAGCACTATATTAAAAACAAATAAATAATACTTATTCAAAAGAGTCCGCAGTATTGGATGCTAAACAGAATTTCATTACATTACAGTATTCTACTAATACTCGTGCGGCAGGTTTTGGGGAATGATAAAATCGATGGATATTCATGACAAAAAAAACAATAAAGAAAAAAGCTTAAAAGTGTAAAAATTTAAATTGCCATTTCAAGTTTGACATTTTTTATCATCAAACTTAAAATAATGCGGAAGCGAGGAAAAAATTTATTACATATTTTTCGAACAAAGTTTTTGTTATATTTTATACTAATATGCTTGACTGACAGATAGGAATGACTTTAATTAATTATCAGGAATTATTTTTTACTTCAAGTATTTTACTTAGTGATATCAATGTATACAAAAATAATATATTGAAAATGCAAAAAAGAAGATTGATTATATCGACTGAAGGTGCTTGATTGAATTTCAATTTCAAATTTGAATTGCTAAAATATCATATGATTCCACATGTTTTGTCACTAACGACCCGGGTTTTGCCTTTCGGCATCTTCAGGCACTCTATCACACGGATGCGAGACAGTTATATCGATGACTGATAGAATATAATGCCTAAAGATACCGAAAGGCGATACCCAGTCCTTAAGTGACAAAACATGTGGAATCGTATAAAGTTTTAGCAATTCAAATTTGATTTTGAAATTTCGCGAATATGCTATAGTGTTCCGTGATATAATTTTTATTTATACAATAATTTTGATATTTTTTTACACAAAAAAGTAAATTTTTCGTTACTATATTGTGCTTGTTCACTTTTAAAAATATTCTCCACCTAGATTAAAAAAAAACAGTAAATTTATGTATGTTGTTTTATTTTGTATTATGCTTAAAGATGTAAGTGATCCAATGTCAATAGATCTTTTTACTTAGCTTCAATATTGTCAAATGTACTTGAATTTAAAATGAATCCTTAGTCAAACCCCGTTTTTAATTCGTTTTTTAAAACAATCTTTCTTGCGTCAACGTCAAATATAAACATCATGCGGTGAAAAAAAAAACCCGTATTGAACGTATTTTAAAAGGAATCACTTTGAGAGTGGCGTTAACGCCTTTTTCAATCTCCTAAAAGCATTTGGGTGCTGTTGCATTGGAGGATATAAAATCTCTTTGGAGGTAAACAAAAATCAAACACTGAACACTAAGCTGGAATGGCATCCTTTAGCCTTGCTCCCGTACTGTTTTGTTGCGCTCTGTTCTGTTGCAGAACAGTATTAAAGATTAAATCACAGAGTCTGTTGTGGCTGTCGTAAAAACCATAAAAATGAACTCAGTAACATAATACTGGGGTGTAGGGTAACCGAGACTTATTTATTCAGAGGAATCGCTGTTATTTCCAAGAAAACTTATCTCGGTTTTGCGCGCTTGGAATCTTTTTAATAATTAAGCTTCAAAAGCTTCAAATAAATACAGATGTTTTTTGTAGGGATTTTTAAGAAGATTAAAGAAAATGAAACCATACTGTAGGGATTGACAGATCGTCAATAATGTTTATCGAATATATATATATTTCTCTATAGACGTAAGGTTTCTTTGATCTAATACACCTACAACTGCTTTCTATCCGTTATTTTATTATCTAGAATAACCCAATGGCGTAACAAGCGTTAATAATGTTTCTTTTTTTGTTTTTATTGAGAATGACTTATGAGTGTCCGCTCAATACTTGATGAGGTGCATTTAGATATGCATGGAAAATCCAACTACCATATACTCAATCTGCATATGGTATCCAACATTTTAAAAAGGCCGAATAATTTTTGTTATTTTCCACCAAGTCAGCGTAGGCGATCGGTCTAATTGAGAGTTGAACCACCCTTAAATGTTTTTTTTATTTTTTGCATGCATCTAATGACCCTTCGATACAATATGTCCAGGATTCTGTTTTAATACACCACATTTTCATGACGGTCTATCCACTAACCGGCCAAGTTCATAGATCTTAGCAGCAAAATAACCGTGGACAATAATAATTTGGTTCATCCAGTGAATTGTAGCCAAGGCTTTGGTTATCTTTATTTGACATGTTATATTCGGTAAGAATAAGTAGGCGTGGTAGCTCGTTGTGAAGATGTAACTTTCTATGACTGGGTGTGATCGCTCTTCGTATGAAGTAATTTTTTTTAATACGGTGAAAAAAATAGTAAAAGTATTTTAGTTCTACAAAATTATTATTTAAAAAAATAAATAAAAATTTATACGTACTAATCGTTTTCCAAATAACATGATTTTTAGGATTGGATGTGTGAGAAAGTGAGGCCTTCAAATAAAATTAATAATCAGTCAAAAAAATTATTGTTCACATTGAAGATAAGATTGAAGCCCTTAATATTTGCTAATGACGTTGACCACTACACTACATAATTGACAATGGTATTAAATATAGTAATGTTCATATGATGACATGGTGAAAAAAAAAATGGCAATGTATTTTAGTTCTACAAAATCCTTTTTTTTTAAATATAGTTGATAGCTATTTCGGCTCACGCCATCGTCAGAACTTCAAGAGTCAACATCATTGGCTTATGTAACTGATCTTACGAGTTGTCTTATTATTGATTTATCGATTCTTTTCGTATGAATATTTTTTAGACGCTTTAAAACTTCCTTCCACCCTATTGATTGAATTGACATTCACTTGGTAAAACTCCATTATAACACGGTGAAAAAAATAGCAATGTATTTGAGTTCTACAAAATTATTTTAAAGATATAATTGATAGCTGTTTGGGCTCACGCCATCGCCAACTATGCTTAAGCTCACATTTGCTTATCTATATACAGCTGTGTAGAAAAGGTACACAATACATCTTCTCTCCTGTTTTAACGACCTAGGTTGTTTCCTGTTCGCATTAAAACTAACAATTTTAAATGAAACTAAAAAGGCGACTATATCAATAAGTTTGCATATGGCACGAAAATGGTCCATTACAGAAACAAAAAGACATCAGTCAGAGGAGTCAATAATTGTGACCGACATATATTAGTTTGTTCATTAAGAATCCTTTGTGATAGTTGATATCTTTTGATCTCCAGCTGTCCCAAAGCCGTCATCCTGCGACCCTTACTACAAAGATTCAAACACTTAGGCGCTGAGTTTGAATTTATATTATGTGACTCCTTTATAACGTGATTAGCAAATTGTGAATTTATATTGACTCTTCAACTAAAAAACTGTTTCTTAACTTTATACATAACTGTATACTATTTTTTTAAAATAAATATGTTTGAATATAAAATCTTTTTAAAGGAGAGATAAAACCTGGGAACCCTGCGTCACAGGTATCAACATGTCAGAGGCAGGGGAGCTTTTTGGATGAAGACTGTGATATTTCCACATGTAACTCGGTACATATGTAGGTTTTCTTACGTATAAATGTGCGCCGTCTACCACAACACGCCGCCTACGACTTAGAGTTTTACGACATATCCACTGCGACTTTCCAACAAGAAAAAAAATACTTACACAGAGAGATTGTGAATTTCGGAATGTTACACAAAAATCTCGTCCGGTAAATTATTATCGAAAAAAGAATATTTCGAGAGACATAAATAATACTAAAAGCTCTGAAAAGAAGTAAAGCTCCATTATAAATTTTACCAGCATATTTTTTTCGAATTTAATGTGTATACATAAAAATATTTCGAAGTAGAAAATTGAAATAAGGAAAAACTTCATACTTGTGACTTTTTCAGACGTTCTTATTTAGCCAAATAGTTTCCACTGCATAGATTATTAGTTCTTACGCAATAAGGGATGAATTCAGGAAAACTTTTAATAACATGTTTAGTCACGCATTTATTTTGTTAACATAGGGTTAACAAAAAACATTCGATTTGTAATTCCACATTAAGAATTGGTTAACAAAATAAGAAACTGTGGTTTTTGTTTTATTTATAGAATGTTCTCAAACAGTAAAGCGTAACCAATTTTCTACATCCTTTTACAATACAACCTTTTATACAAATATATCGATGTTATTTTTCTGCTATAATACATGACGTAAATAGTATACGATACATTTACAAATGTTACAAATTTGAGATACAATATGTAGTCTTAATTCGTTAAGACGTTGAATAAATATGAAACATCAAATATACTTCCAAATTAAGTAGTGAATACTTTGGCAGAAGATTTTGACGTTTACTACCCGTGGTCAGTCTCAAATGATAAAATACTGTTAAACTATCTTTTATAAAAAAAATACCTAGATATTTAAAACTGTCAAACAATTGAGCTTAACATGTTGTCTGCTGAATTTTAAAGACTTTTCTAAGCCAGAATATCTCAAAAGTATTGATAATAATCAAAATAGTTGAGATTATCAAACAAATATTTTAAAAAATACATCCTACTCAAAAGTTTAAGTAAGGTATATTCTCTGATATTTTAAAGTGTCAACTATCAAAAGCTAAAATCAGCCATCTCAATAATCAAAACGTTTGCATTGAAATGGTTGAGATGCTATCAATATGTCCTTTAATTTCGGCAAATGTAATATTGAGTATAAAATTCAAAATGATGAACTTATGGTTATTTCAATTACTACGAATTCAAACGTACATTTATTTGGATTTCTAAAATTGTGCTGACTAAATTTATTGGTAGGTTATTTATTTATAACGTTTACAATTCTAATAGTTCTAAATAAATAATTAACATCCTGATTTCTTACTTCGCATCTCATAAAACAGCTGATGCTATGTATTAATAGATAATACTTAAATATATAAAATTTGTTTGTGTAAAATATAGCCTGATTTATGCCCTTATAATCTCCGTTTTTTTTTGCCAATCACTGATCATTGAATATTCGATTTATCCTTCGACTATCCTTTTAGTGGCTTAGCAGGGATTGGGTAAACGAAAAATTATATAGTTTTTTTTTCTGAAAATCACTTTAATTAAATGTACATAATAAATTATAATTTTACAATCAAAATAATTTTCCACAAAGCTGTCGTCGAAAACAGCGAATTATCATGAATATTATATAAAGCCAACACCTGCTACTAGAATGAGCTTTAATTGATAAGGCTTATCAGTTACTAGGATCAAAACCAACGCTTTCTAAACTGAGCATATGAAATGCCATAGTTCGTAACATGGTACACTAAATATTATTGTGCTCTTATGTTAATATTAATAATTTTGGCGTCTAAAAGCAAAATCTCTTAATTCCATATTTGTTATAACGAAACAAAAATCTTATTTAAATGTATTATATGTTTTTTTTTTGTCCGACCATGATCACTCCCAATGTGTGGCTTATGGTTTCTTTGCGAAGTTTTATAGAGTATTTGTTACACGATATTATAAAACAATAGCTTATTTTACTTTTTCTATCAACATATTTTTTGATAGGACTATCACAAGACAAATATTTAGCTGATCACTTATCGTATGTCAAAGTTTATGTGAGAGGGATCCAAAATATCATACCAATCCGTATCGAGATTTGGACACATGAAAACTATTATAAAAGTGGACAGTATAATTGGAAAATATTATGAATAACAGAACGATATTTTCAACGCCACTTATACCATTTTTCGCTTATATTTATTAAACTAAAATAAATTATAAACCGACTTGTAAATATATTTTCTCATTTTTGGAAGAAAATATAATAACCTTGTATAATACATTGAAAAGTGACCTGTCCGATTTTGCCCTTTGTCGTATTAATTATTATGCTATATCTATACTATAACTTCTGTTCACTGAATAGATAATGTGTAATGTTGTAGTTCACAGCATTAATTTTCCAATAATAGATTTTACAATCCGATAGCTGTGGTAAATTGATGGTGGTATAGCAGTGTGTTATCAAATGATAGAACTGCAAATATCACAGTACTTTCCTCCGATTTAACCCGTCTATTAAAACTCAACAGCTTTACGCCGAACGTTATGATATTTTTATTTTCTTTACACATGTGTGTTTAGATGGTATTTTGATACCAACACAAAGCCAACATCGTAAAACAGGGAGAGTTTAGTTATAAATATGATTTTTTCGCGGAATATACTTACTTTTTTTTGTACACTTTCTGCAACTTTTTACGGTTTTAAACATAGCAATTAATTTATCATTTATTTTTGGAATATATATTGGAATTTTAATATCAAATTTGAATTGTTTCAACTTCGTACGATTCCAAATGTTTTGTCACTCACGACCCGGGTGTCGCCTTTCAGCATCTTCAGGCATTCTATCATACGGATGCCACATAACTGACTTTGTCCGTGTGATAGAATGCCAGAAGATGCTGAAAGGCGAAACCCGAGTCGTTAGTGACAAAAAATGTGGAATCGTACAAAGTCGTAACAATTCAAATTCAATTTTTTTATTAATTTAGCTATGCAATGTCATGGCGGCTTCGTCGATATGCATATAGGATATTTCAATTCTACACAGCTTCAATATTTCATCCAAAAGTTGTCTCTCGGCTATATATGTGTGGCTTATTTTTTATTACTCACTCGGTGTAACTTAGTATATATTTACATTGTTTCAGTGAGAGCGAACCGCATTGTAAAGTAAAACGAATGACCACAAATGCGGAAAATAAATGCTTTTAAAGTAACCCTATTCCATTCTGACGAGGAATGCTCCCCTGCACTTTGATGCAAATTACTTTGCCACGCTTCGCAGTTAGGTTATATGTAAATTTAAAACTTTTTAGACATCTTTAAGCATTGTGAATCGAGCTTTTTTAAGCTTTTTTCATTTGTTGATCTCTTGACTTCGATACTGCAAAACAAGACTATTATATAGTTTCAGATATGGTTTAAGGGTCAATGATATAGATTTTAAATATTAATTTCAATCGTTCAAGCCCTATACATTGCGTATATTTTTGTCATTTACGAGCAGGGTTTTTTTCTTTTGTCATGTTAATAAATTTTCGTAAATCTTCATATTTAAAACTCTAAATTTTTCGTAAAAAGCATTGTTTTTCAAATTGTATCAGTAAATATTGCGATTCGCAATGATTGAAACCGATTATTATTTATAATTATACGGTATTCATTCATCGGTTTTGCAAAGTTAACATATTTGAACATAAAGTGTTGGATGGAAATTTAACAAATATATATCAAAATAAACAACAAAGATTGCAAAAAGTCAACCAAGTAAGCTCATGAAATATCTACTTTAACTGAAAAATAGTATTTGCCTGAATTCACTTTCATCCACATGGAATATGTCAACACCCGAAGCAATACTGTTGAACATTGTTAATGCTCTTACCATTGGCATACCCATTGGCAGACTGGTTCTACACTTTGGAAGAAAAAAGAAATTATGTCCGCGATTTCTTAAAAATATATCCGGAGCATACAAATTTATATTATTAACCGGTTAACTGTCGGCAGGTACATGTATAGCGGTACCCAGGACGCCGCGAATTTGAAGACAAAAATAAAACCTTCTAAACATATCGTTATTGAAAGTGTAATAAAGTTTATTTATAAAACTTACCAAATAAATGAAGAGCGCACCAGTCGTGCAGTCATTTATCCATAATCATAAAATTAATTGTTCATGGTGCAGGATTGTCAAAAAAACAAGGTCAAGGTTGTTAAAACGGCGCGTCTTGAGACGTAATTTTTGTATGAGCGGCGCTCCGTTCACAGAAAATTATGCGTCTTAAGACGCTTTTGGCAGTTAACCGGTTAAGGATGGCAAATATACTGATCTCGCTAATCAAAAATTGTGGGTCAAGTACTAAGCATTGTTTTTTATATTATTTGAATGTCACAATGTTAATTTATTAATCTCTTAAATAAAATGTTTTAATTTTCAGATGTGCTGCCCAGGCCCTGGACATTCTGCGTCTGGCGCTGTTTGTCAAGTGAGTCATTTATTTTTGTACCATTTTTTTAAAATTAAATCATGGAAGATTCCCATGGCTACAGAGCAAACATGTCACACAATACTCAACGGTTAATTCTTCAGTTTGACATTGCCGGCAAAATTTTACGGCATGACATCTACCATTATTTTTTTGTGGGTGGTAATAATTGTATTTATCTGCATTTAACCCTTTAAGCGCCAAACCAATTCTACAGATTCTGTACGCTACCATTTTTAATCATCGATTTTTCCATGAAAATTCCACGTAAGACATCAAGTTTTTATTTTCATTACGATAAACCATTAAGTTTATTAATAGCACAAAATGCTTCCAGGGTTGCCACAAATAAAAAACATACAGAAAATCACCATTTATAATTTTCTGCGCCTACCTGCCTTATTAGCAGGAGAAATCGGTGGAACCATTATTTATTTCATCATTTTCGGGCGGTTAACCATTTGTACGAAGATTTATGGCATATTTTAGAAAGGACAAATGGCTTTAGTGCATTAAAAAAACATGTGTTTCTGACCGATGGGTGGTGGGTAAAATCATGTAAAAATTTACATGCTCCCAAGAGTTTCTATATATATGTTGTTTACTCGCATTTTCTGCTATTCTCTTCTCACTCTTTAATATAATAAGATGCCAGCCTTAGTGACATCTGTTCAACTCGACTTCACATAAAACGAAAACCCTTCAACATATGGATATTCTAACAACCACATTGCATCCAAAAGGTGTCTCTGCATTAGATTGCATTTCAAAATACTATATTTATTCATAAATCAACTTTTAATCGCGTGCCTGTATGCCGTGACGGTGGTGGTACCACCGATTTCGTGTGCCTGCACGCTGCGGCGTCTGGACGGTTAAGTATATTCCAACAAGTTTTTGGACTTTCCTTGCAATTAATGAATCACGCATAACGATTTAAAATCAGTCAAATATATTATACACAACACCGTAAGATTTATCTTTAAAATATAGTTACTACTAAAGGACTAAATAAATTGAAAAAAAAAACAAAATTGATATCATTACTTACTTTGAATTGTTGAAACTAAGTACAATTCAACAGATTTTGTCACTCACTACCCGGATTTGCCTTTCGGTATCTTCTTGTATTGTATAATATTATTATATCATACGTATGTAAAATGATCCGAGAGATCACTGAAAAAACGTGTGGATAGTACAGTTTCAACGATTCAAATTTGATATTGAAATCCATCAGTCAAAAGCACTTTCAGTTTCTAAATAAAATCATTACTATTTTCCAAAGCATACTAGCTTCGTATTTATAATACAAATAGATGAATATTTTACACTTATACGACCAAAAGATATGACGTCTTGACCAATTAATAAGAATTTCCCAAAACCATCGACAGTCTACTAATTCAAATTTTTATTTTATTAATCAATCCACGTTAATATATTTCCAACGAGCTTTTGACAAAGATTAATATAAATATGCAAATTTAATTCAAACTTACAGCTTTTCATACGAAATCATTTTCAGCACGCTGAAGCGTTCTAAGCTTAATAATAATAATTATCATTTATTTATCAACGATTAAAAATAGATTCACAATGAAAATTTAATCGATGTTTTCGTAATGCGGTAATAACTTTTAAGCGAAAATTTATGACGTATTGTAATTGAGGTAGACGAAGATTATTGTATTATTCAAAATTTAAATAAATTCTTCGAGTCTTATTATTAAGATTGAAGTTATTAAATTAAAATATAAACATCAATTTCAAAATAATAAAGTGAATTATAGAAACAAATAAAAACATTATTAAATACTTCGCCTAACTTGCTCTATTCAACCCAATTTGCATATATCTACAACCTTTTGAAAGGAAGTGCCTAAATATTGATACCTTAAGAACAGTGTTTCCCAAAATGTGATACGCGAACCCTTTGGGGGACGGGAAAAGTTTGGTGAGGTTATGCGCTGCGTGTTTACATTTATTATTAGAATTAATCACTTTTAAGGTGTTAACTGTCACTTCTTAATGGAAAGGCACGATATTTTAAATAATAAAAACACATTTTTAGTACTTATTTCCACAATATATTTTTTGATCAGGACCGGTTTCGTCTCATCGCGAGCATTATCAACTGATGATAATATCAGTTAATAATGCTCGCGATGAGCGAAACCGGTCCTGATCAAAAAATATATTGTGGAAATACGTACTAAAAAAAAATGTGTTTTTATTATTTAAAATATTATAATTAACTTATATTATACTCTGAAAAAATTTTACTTAACACTATTATAATTTATTGTATGCATTAAAAAGGGATAAATAAACACATTTTCATTGTTTTTTTAAATCTATGCGATTTTTCAATAAGGGGTACTCGGATTTAATTAGAGAAAATTATAGAAGATGTACATACATGTTGAAAGTTTGGAAAATACTGATTTATAAAAATTAAAAATTTCAAAAAGAGTTAAGGCTTACTCGCTTTCCATATGAAAACATATTTTTAAGGCGAATCAATTAAACAAGTTAACGTAACCTATCGGTCCAGCGAAAGACTAAGAATGTCAATATAAACTATGTATATCCGTTTCCAACGTAGACTATATGACCTTCTGATGAAGCTAACATATTAAAGACATCTTCTTGTTGTTCAGTTACTAACGATTTCTTTTCCAATAAGAATAGAGAGAGAAGAAGGGACAGCACTAATGGTTGGCTTATCACTCTCACTGTGCCTAAACTTTGTATGGTACTCGAACCTAGCTAGGATTTTTAGATATCACAAATATACATTCACTCTAACAACAGTCTATAAATATTATAGATTAAAAAATAATTTATGAATCTATTCATGTCCTGGAACCCGTAACACAGTATTTGAAGCCTTTTACGTTAATTACTCGACCAAGATTCAGAAGAAAATAAATGATTAAACAGTAAAATAATATTTTTACACAATATAATAATTAAAATTAATGACACACGTTAAATGAATCTCATTTGTATTTTATTTTTTGATACATGTGGAAAAGCATAGAAAATTAACAAGAAAGAAAATATTTCATTAAATATTTATTTTAACAAATTTCAATTCAATAAATGGGTGTATTTTACGAACTTCAAAACACTCTTTGTTGTTTACCAGTCAATTGTTTAATGTATTATCCAATTAAAATTTAATATGCATGCAAGAGTGAATTATTGAAAAGCTACACAAACAAAACGATAAGTATACAGTTAAACCTTTAACAAAAGCAAATAGAAGCTTATGTTTCAATTTTATAGTACAGGGATACTTAATCAATTATTCTTTTTTTAAGCCTATCATTTAGTACTTTAATATATTTCGATTGTCTATCAATTGCCAACTTAACCGAATGTCATGTCATTTGACACTCTTCACGCTAGTTATAATATAGACTAAGCTAACATATTTTTTTAACATGATTATACTTTTCCCCAATTTTCTATATAATATTGAGTCATACTTAATAGTAATTACGAACAAATAATTTTCTTTTCTAATGACAAATTATTTCAATGAATGTGATGGGTTTTAACTGTTTAGCTTGATGCATAGACAACCGACGAACTGTGTATATTTTTGTACAATAAATTAGTTTACTGATATGTTTAATAGAATTAATCTATGCTTTAATAGCAACAGTAGTAAAAATAATTGCATACATGCCGTCCATATATCATAGTTATTATATACCAAAAGTTACCTTAACTTTTATAGTCTTAAGTGAAAGTTCAGTATTATTTTCACAATTCTATTTTTTCTGATCAGGACCGATTTCGCTCATCCTGGCTATTATCAACTAATTAATTGATTAAGCAATTGAACTAACAATCTTTTTTCTCTACAATAAACATAAAATAAGATTAATTATGTCGTCATATTAAATCATCGTAGTATTAAAAAATACAACAATTGAAAAGTATTACGTATAACGCTGAAACTGTTATTAGCATATTGATTTATTAATTCAAAATTACTGTTAATTGAATGCTTTTGCCACATTAAAATGAAAATCTAGTAATTAAATATGAATTCAATCAACCAAGTTCGCTTTTTGTAGCGAAATTTGGCTGTAACACTTTTTTTTAAATTGGAACACGAATAAACAAATGAAACAAAAACACTTAAACACATATTAAGGTCTGAGAAAATTGATTCGTTATATATTTATTATCTTTTGCAAAGTTCTTTCAATTTTCGCACCGTTGCCCTTACGAGAAAGATAATCGCTGATAAGGGCCAAAAGTAGCGGAAGAAGAGAGTTGGATATCTCTGGGCAGAGCAACCCGAATTAAGTCATTCAAGGCGATAAATCACCGGCGATTTGCTCATACGAGTGCTTTTACCGGATTTCGTTGTATTATTGAGTAATTATTGGTTTAAATTCAACATATTTCGAGCGTTTACATGATACAGCACAACTAGGGACTACAAAACCGGTATTATCGAAAGGAGGACCCGGTATTTTAGCTTGGTTTTCAATGTCATTTTGTCAACCATTTTGATCTGAAAAAAACTTTACAACTGCAATTATGTCACAAGTCACAGGAGGGGATATATTTCGTCGATAACGTGCACATAAATATTTTTAATTAGATTTAAGAAATATCACTTTTCTCATATAGTTCAAAGTCAAATTATAATAAATTATTTGATAGTAAAATCATAATACAGTTACCCACTATCTCAGTCTGGTACAGCGGTCGGCAACCCAGTGCAATGGCGTGCCACAAAAAAGTTATTCATAGTACTGGACACTCAGGTGTCACTGAAATAAAACTTTACTTGAAAGATGACTTTATTTGACATTAGTAATTAAACGCTTAATATACATAAAAAATACAATATTTAAATAAGCGAGTCTATTGAGGCTTAACTTTAAAAGTTAACATTTGAGTATTTAGTTGATTAGAGTTTGAAGATTTTATTTTGTCACTTCAAGGCGTACCACTTAGTGGTACGCGTGTCATTGGTTGCTTCGCGCTGGTCTTGTAATTTTCATTTTATATTTATCTTTCTCTTTAAATATAAGAACCAATGTGCTAACTGAATTGAGATATGTAGTTTTTTTTTTTATTTTGACTATCGATCGACAAAATTTTTAAATAATTACTTTTATCATCAGTTGATAATGCTTGCGATGAGCAAAACCGGTTTTGATCTTAATAATGTAAATTTATAGAAACAATAATAAATGTGTTTTATCATTTTAAAAAATCTCTGCACCAAGTAGTCACAGTTAACTTCTTAAAAGTAATCATAGAGTTTTTATGTTTAATTTTCATGATGACAAATAAATATTTAACAAAAATAATCTACATACATTATATACACAAAAAAAAACACTTTAAATAATAACAAATTTATTTTAAATATCGAATTTTAAATGATTGTTTATGATTGCATTAGTTTTTTGTCTTTGGTGCATTTCGAAATCTCACGCAACAGCCTTAAAAAATCAAATTATTTTTCATCCAATTAATAATGTTTTTCTTTTCGTTATTACATTTATATTTTTACTCTCTCTTTTATATGTGTAGTAAATATTGAATTAGTGAAACTTTGTATAGTCGAATGCAAACAATTTATATGAGGGCCTGCAGCGACTGCAAATAATTAATACTGCGTCAAAAATGTCATCGTAGCGTCATTTGAATGCGGTATGATTACACTTGAATTGTTTATGAGATGGCCGCTAGGTGGCGAGTTTTGCCCACTGGGCGGCGCCACGTTCGCGCTGATGGCCGCTTTGCTAATTATTTATCTTGTTTTTAACTAGGTTAACGCTTTAGCAGTAACAATGGAGGTGATAAAATTTACTCATTTTTGCACGCAATATTTTGATACAACACCAAAAAGACAATTTGTAGAAAGCAAATTAAATGCAGTCAACCCTGCTATGGCATAAATGTAAAAACCACGCTATAGAAAAGTTCCGTATAAGAAGTAATCTTAATCTCAAAATACATAGTCTCGGTATCTGAAAATGACTTTCTTAGTTCATTTCTTTACGTATTATATATGCACACGTGTATCTGTGTGTCAGTATAGTATGTGGAGAATCAAATATAATTATTAAATTTGAATTGTTACAACTTTGTACGATTCAACATGTTTTCTCACTAACGACCCGGGTTTCGCCTTTCGGCATCTTCGGGTATTCTATCATACGGATGCAACAGAACTGACAAATGACAGTCGATATCATAAAAAATATAATTATAATGCATGTGATGTTCACGTGAACTGGATTCACTGTGGATTGCTCAGCTCTACAGCGACTTGCATTTGTCAGCAACGACACAACAATCATACAAAAAAACAGTATACATAAGAGATGAAGACCCGAAGAGGTCTAATACTGACGTGTCATAGATTTTAACACAAAAAAATAGGCATCCATACAAAATTTGAGGTTAGGTTTTTCAATTATTTTGCACGAATTGAACAAAGTCAAGTCAATTATTTTAAAAATTTATATTTTATGATCTTGATCTAGATTAAGTTTGTCAATAAGCGCATGTTTCAAGAGCGATGGAACCATTTTTTTGATTTTTATATATGTATATATTATATATTTACGTTTTTGTTGTAACCACCATAATCTTGCCAGGCCAGGTAGCAAGTTTAAATATGAATGTTGTATAATATAACATCGTGAAGTTGGTCACACTTCTGGTAAAAGGGTTAGTAAGATAACGCTTTCCTTCCCGGGAAAAATGTCCTACGAAGGAAATTGGATAACTGTCATCAGCGGAAAATTGCTAGTGTATGGTAAGATACTAAATTCAAGATATTCAAACGAAACACTTTTTCTATTTTTTTATAACTATTTATAAAAAAAATAATCACAATATATTGCTTATTTTTTTATAAATCGGTAATACAAGTAAACGCATTATTCGTGTTATTTATTGGCAATTACTTCATGCGCGAAAACATTATATTTTTTAGTAAAGTGAAAAAGACAATCAGTTATGAACAACGTGTGTTCATCAATCAAAGAAACTTTTTGTTTCGTTTTTTTTTCGCAAAACAGTCGAATTTATCAGTGTATTATACAAAAAAATTTATCATTCTGAACTGCATATTAAACATAGAAAAGTCAGCTTATATTTTATGAGAAAATGCAGATTCTTGACTTTCTTCAATGATGGAAATATTTTGTAAAGAAACCTTATAAAACCCATGCTCTTTCAAATCATGAAGACGGGGAAAGAATACGCGGACCCTCGCTATCATGCGTCTTGAAGAGGCGGCACTTGCACAGGTAGGATCGCATAGCTACGCACTACCTGAATGGACCGGCGCAAGTTTTCATATTAAATCGGCTTAGATTCAGGTGTTTTGCAATAGATGAATTCAAGTATAAAATCTCATACCAGCTTTTTAATTAGACTAAGATCTTATTTTAGAAACAGATTAATTCAGTTTTAAAATCATTTAAACCGTAAAAAAACATTATCTCTTAATTGAAAAAATGTACTGATGATAGCGTAGAAAAATATATATACATCAAATAAGGAAATATTCGCAACATTTTATTTTTTTAATGACGAGCAAGACCATTGATCAAAATGGTCTAATCATTACGGTACAAAATTAAGATATAAAAAGCTAGTACAAGGCTTTATAAAGTAAATTAAAATTGATCTAATAAAATGCCTAAAGATACCGAAAGGTGAAAACTGAGGTATGAATTACAAATCAAAATCATTTCAACGGATTGAATTTTCATTTTTTTTTTATTCGTCAGTGTTTTTTTTATTTAAAAAAAACCTCAAATAAAATTCGCTTGTAAAAACGGTAAATCCATTTATTGTATAGTGTTTTTTTTTTGCGCATCCTTGGATATATTCATGTAAGGAAAATATGATGAATATTCTGACAAAAGTTCGGCTTGCCTGGCTTATAATACTTACTTCTTGCGCGTATATATTTTACTCAGTTAGTTCTTGTGCTATTTACTAAAGAAAACAGTCAGCGAACTGTGAACATCCATCTGTTGAATCAAATAGGAAACGCAAATCTCGATTCAATGAATATCTGAAATAATAGTAAAATAACATACCCGAAACCATTCTTTCATATTACACACCATTTTCATTTCATCTTTCGTTTTGTTTTTCTTTTCACTGAAAAATCGAAAAATAAGAGACAAAAGGCAATCTTCAAAAAACATGTTAAGGTGAAAAATTTTAACATGTTGAAACAATAACAATGTCAGTCAATGTTCAGTTGTACAAAATTTCTAAGATATATAGTTTGATAGCTATTTCGGCTTAGTCCCTCATCAGAATTATATATTTATAGATCAAAGATAGTTCTGACGATGGCGTCAGCTGTAATAGCCATATATACAATATTTGTAGAACTAAAATGCATTGCTATTTTTTCACCGTGTGATTGATATTATTCTTAGATATTCTTAGATTATATATAATATATTAGATTCTACATTATATATATACATATATATATTATATATATTCTTAGATTATATATTATTTATATTATATCTTAGATATTCTTAGATTGATACATATCCAAATTCCACTTGTACCCAAAAATATTGTTTCTAAAGGAAATACATACGAAAGCCTCCCAAATGTGTACGCTTAAATGAAGGAACGGTGTTATTAGACACAAAAAACATCAATACTTACAAGTTTGTTCATTGGCTTGTGACATCGGTAATACATTATTTTTAAACACATATAATCTATGGAATTCAATAAATATAAATTTATTATAAAGAACTTCACCTCGATAAAATTTAAATAACTAAACGTTAAGTGTGGTTATAATAATATTATTTGTTTGAATTTTTACAACTTTGTATGACTCCACACGTTTTGCCGACCCGGGTTTCGCCTTTCGGCATCTTCAGGAATTCTATCACACGGATGCAACAGTACTGACAACTCTGAGGTTAATGACAAAACATGTGGAATCGTACAACGTTCGTTCAAATTTGATATTGAAATTCCATCAAGCACCTTCAGTCGATATCATAAATTATTTTTGATACTTTTAAATAGCTAAAGCACTAATTATATATGACATGATATTGCAATGAGAAAAATTGTGCAACTGACGTACAATTATTGGAGTATGTTGCATTCATGCGATATAATGATTGAAGATGCCCAAAGGCGAAACCCATGCCGTTAGAGACTTAATATGTGGAATCGTACAAAATTTCAATAATTAAAATGTTTGTTTCTAGTTTGATTGTGGGTTTTCTCTTAGATCGGTTGTACGTGTACAGTAAACATGCGTGCTCATCTACCAGTCCTTGGATGCGCATAAAAGTGGGGATGGCTTATTATAACGGTGGAACTTGACCAAATGGTTGAACTTGTCAAAGAATACCATACCAACTTTATTTTGGTCAGAGCTTTAATGGTCAACGCCTGCGCACGCACGTATTTCGCGTGCAAAAATTACACACGTTGGCGCTAAAACTAGTGTTATGTCGTAAGCCCGGCGCGCAGAATACGGCAGCTGGAATATTAACGGTGTGGTCGGCTTACGGAATTTGTAAATTGCCAAAAACGTTTCCCAAAAACCAAAGATATCCAAACTGAAATGTTTTGTTTACCCTCCGGCACAAAAGGTTTTCCAGTACTTGGTATATTCCATGCAAATATTTAGTATCAAATACTTATTTGTTTTATGCTCATTAAAATATTTTGATCTGATATATTTTAAGATTTTTTGGGAATTAAAACATAATATTAAATGTTCAAATACAAAATCAAATTAAGAATTATTTTAATAAATACGGAGGAGAGAAAATGTACTGTGTACCTTTTCTACACAGCTATATATAGATAAGCAAATGTTAGTTTAAGCATAGTTCTGACGATGGCGTGAGCCGAAGTAGCTATCAACTATATTTTAAAAAAAAAAATTGTAGAACTAAAATACATTGCTACTACCAAGTGAATGCCAATTCAATCAATACTTTCAGTTGATGTCATAAATGATAATCTATTTAGTTTTACATCGAATTATATAAAATATTAACATGAATGTTTTAATATTATTTGTTTATTTAAAAATTAACTCGAGACACGTGCTGGTATTTACTGTAATATGGGCCAAAAATATCAAACAGCAATAAAAATACACGATGAAATAAATTCATATGTTGAGTAATTCGAATATTTGCTGCGATCAAATATTTGATTTCTCTTCCCACAAATGGTAAATGTGCACCTATACGTTACGTTTCTTATAATAATTGAATGAGAATATAGAAAAATACATCAAAGCAAGTTTTATCAGATAAGATGGTAGGTATTTTCTTTGGGAGGAAATTTAATTTCGTTGTATAAAAAGTTGTGTTATCGTACATCTTTCAAAGTTTCTCGCCTATCTAGATGTTTCGAAACAGGGAACTGATTGAAAACACCACAAAGGAACTATAAATCTGAACGCTACCAAAATCAATCCAATTCTTCAAACTAGAAAAAGAAAATTACGGTACATCCGAGAGGTGAGAGATAAACATAAAAAAAAACAAATATAATTTTACAAGCCTGCAATCATATTCACCCCTTTTACAGTTAGTTGGTACTATCTGATCCTAAACGTGATAAATCTTAATACAAAATAAAAGAGTTTATTTAAATGTTTCATTTTATCAAATTTGAAGTGTTGAGACATTGTACGATTCCACATGTTACAAATGAAATTTGATATTGAAATTCCATCAAGTATGATATAAATTGTTTCTCTTTAACACACGTACAATATTGTAATAATTCGCAATGATTTAAATCAGAATGCGGAGGTCTTTATATATTATATTAACTGATATATTGAAACTCTAAGTTAATTGTACCCTTCTTGCAAGTATATATGTATCCTCATATATACATTGATTTGAAAAAAGAGAAATATTTGAGGATATGTGCTTAAGGTAGTAAATATAAATACCATTAGCAATAAATCTTTCACAGGACAGCTATGACAAAAATCACAAATTAAGATAATAGTTTTCATCGTAGTACAAAAAAAATCTAATTTTTCATGAATGCAATAAATTTTCTTTCAACATATCATTGACTTCCAATTAAACTTGAGAATTCATATTCTGATTTTGTTAAAAAACTTAAATCAAGGGATGTTTTCCTGCTTATTTTGGATTATAAATTTCCTGCAATTAATATTTTAGTGATATCGTGAAATACAATAGTTTTAATCGGATGAAACAAGGTATGGAAAATGTGATGTAAGTCAATAACATTCCAATCTATTTAATTTTGAATTTCTAATTCACAAACAAAACGGTTATGTTGAACACCTATACAATAGGCGTTATGATTTCATCTATTATTTTTTTATCGTAGTAAAACTTTATTTAAAAATTGTTTTATTTATGTTAAGGAAGAACGTTTTTTGATAATAACAAACACAAATTTTAGTACTATTTCCACAATATATTTTATGATCAGGAACAGTTTCTTAGTTTCTGAACCTTTAACGTTGTATATCAAATAATTATCAACTCAAAATTATTTATAAATAGGCTTCTTTACAATTTAAATCCTATCAGTTGATAAAATTCGCAATGAGCGAAACCAATCATCATCAGAAAAAATATACCTATATATAAATAACACTAAAAAATGTGTTGTTATTATTTAAAATATCATTCCTACCAACCAAGAAGTGACAGTTAACACCGTAAAAGTAATAAAAGAGCTAGTATGTAATTTTACTTTGTACCCTTATTTTAATTCCACGAACATATCCCGTTTCTGTTTCTAATGTGTAGCATTTGGACTTCTAAATAAGATATCTCATCAGCAGCTTTTCTACGAGAATTTTTTAGTACTGTACTATTATTTTCTCAACCTCTCTCTTTCCCAAGAAAGTAAAAATAGACAGATAGAGTTGGGGTATTAGTAGTGGTTAGCGATATCTCTCGAAAGGATTGGAAGGACTCTAAGTTCCAAAACCAAAACCAACGTCTTTGGTCACAAGTTATTTGAAAGCATCTTTTAAATACAAAAATTAGATATGCGTGAATTTACAAGTAAAAATTGTTTATTTTTTGTGACGTGATATAAAATTGAGAAAAAAGCGTCTCGTTTGGTGTGCAGTTTTATGTTTTAAACGTAAGCAATTTTGATCATCTCATAAAATTTTGAAACAAGCTTATTCCCTTGTCTTTAAGAATTGACACTTTATACAATTAAAGTGAAAGCCATTTACCTAATATTATTCTATAAAATAGCATTTTTCCCAATTCAGTTGCTATAATGTTCGTTATACGAACAATATTTGACATTTTTTATCTCCCAAACTTATGATCTTCATAAATATTAATATTATACGTTACAAACTTGCAAAATTGAAAAAAATGTCGCCAGAAAAAAACCATTACGCAATTTCATCTATAAATCTGTTCATACATGCATGATGAAACCTTAAAGGTACTATTAATTAAATGAATATATCATACATACTATTGTTATACATAGATGGCCCCAGCCGTTCCCATTGACAACCTAAATTGGTTTTATGAATGAGAGGTATAGAATCAAAAAAGCCAAGCTTGTCAACTCCAATTAGGAAATATATTACAAATTTTTCATTTGGAATTAGATAAGATGTCATTATAGATAATCCTATATTTTTTTAATAAATACGTTTCTCAATTTTCTTAGAATAAAGTTACAAAAAAATCTGTATTACTTGTGTTATGAATAGTATTAAAAATCATAGAAAATGAACATAAATATTGTTCTCGGTTTCATTCGAAGTTCGATTCACAGTAATCCTGTATTGAGATGTTGCGAAAAGTGCTTGTTATTTTAAATAGGCTAAAAGTCAGTTGTGAATCTTACAATTGCTACTTTGTTTTACAGAATGTTTGTTAGAAAATTTGGGTTGGTAGTTTTAATTTTAATATCCATCTTGAGTTTTTTCTTAATCAATTTCCTACAAAAATTGACCATCATTTTATCCCGGTAATTGTTAAAATTTCAACTTTGAGACCGCTGATTAAAGTTTGTTTTTAGTTTATGTTATATCCAAAAAAATAATAATATTATTAATGTAACAGTTATTGAATAAAAGATATTTTTTTGTTAGTTAGTGTAGACATATTCTCAAAATCTCCATTAGTTTATCTAACTTCAATACAAGTGAAGAATTTGTTGGTGTGTTTGGTGTTGAAACGTTCTTTACAAAGATCAATAGGGAATAAGTTAACATTAATTATTATAATTATTTTAACAGTACCACGTCAAGTTTCGAGGAGTGCACTATAAAATTCTCAATCCACTTCAGAGTCTGGCTGAACGGTTGCTTCCTAGACAGGGGAATTCCCTAACGAAGTGAAAAAGTTGCAACTTAATAAAGACGTAACTGCAAGAGTGCCGAAAGCGATTCAATTAATCATTCAAAGAATAAAGCAATGAATATTTATTTTTCTTCCCTACAAAAACCTGTTTTGTATTCCCCACGAACTAAAATAATGATTATGCAAAGGGCTTACGGTTATTTATGCAAATTTGGTTTATGGTTTTATTGCACTAATGAAGCGTGGCATTGTTTTACAAATTAAAATATAAAAGGAAAGCTATGTTTTCAAAAGAATAACTACTTGAAGCTTAGCACTTGAAAATAACTGTTGTTAAATTAACTTCAAAACATTTGAATCAAACTTTTACCATATTAATGTTGTACCAATTGAAATGAAACTTTTTTAAGATGAAATATGTATCGATTTAATTGGCATTTATTTGTATTTAGTAAAACGCGATTATGATACGGTGAAAAAATAGTAAAAGTAGTACATTTTTGTAGAGCTAAAATACTTTGCTATTTTTTGACTGTTTAAAATATTTACATGAGTATTATTGCATAGTCTTAAGACAGTAATGTCAAGATTGATGCAAGTTTTGAAAATACATAGATTTATCAATTATTTTATCGTTTTTATGCAGTTAAACAAATGCCATTATTTTTTTCATATTTTTTCTTATCACATTATTAATCATACACAGTAAGTAGAGCATATGGTAATGTAATATTATTTTCTTAATCGTATAAAGAGATTGAGAAACTGGTGAAAGGCCATATTGGCAATAGCACATTGAGACAACATGGTTTAACCATTTTACTATCAAAATACGAAATATCGGCTAGTACTACTTTTACAAGAAAATCTGTTCCGTCGAATCAAGCGTTACTACTTAAAAATTATTTCATATTTTACAGTCCGTAGCAAGTGTTTCAGAATTAAATTGTGGAAAATATTTTAGTAATTAATTAGGTAGAATCACGACGTAGCTAGCCGTGTCACTCCAATAGACCTGGCAGCAAGAAGTAACTACATATATAATCAACGAAATCTACTGACGGTGCTAAATAAAATTTCGGTATACTCATGTATTCTATTATGCGGATGCGATAGATCTGAAAATCAATAAGCAGTTTGCATCATTTTGGTGTGAATTGTCACTTCTTGATGAAAAGACATGCTATTTTAAATAATGAAAACATATTTTTAAGTACTATTTCCACAGTTTGTTTTATCATTAGAATCGATTCTGCTCAACGCGAGCATTGTCAACTGATATTTATATTTTGCGTCGCTTATATAAAAGAGAAAATACAAAAAAAAATGTACCATAAAACTAGGAGCCAAATTTAATATTTAAAGTAATTTTAATAACTATTGATCTCATTACAACTCTTTCTTTCATCTCAAGTCTTTTAAAGACAACCTTTATGTCATACAGTACTATTATTTTTTAATGTAAGGTTTTCACCTTCTGAGGTTTAAATTTTATTTGGGAAATAAATGATTTAGTGGTACCTACTAATTTTCAATGGAAAGGATATAATGTGGCTTAATTTTATTGTTTAATTTTTTTTTCACATTGTTGAATAATTGAACAAATTTATGATATATTCATAATATGCATCGTTGAGTCTTGAAATACAAAACAAAATTACAGTCTATTCTCGCAAAACAGTGTTCTAATCCAAAAAAATTGCATATACAAAACTCTCCAAGTTTATTTCAGACAAAATAATTACAATATAAAATTTTATTCGGGTTAAGACACAATTGCGACTGTGTAACGTAAGGTTAATATTATTTCTATTTTTATCTGGAGTTTTTTGTAGGAGTATAAACATATTTACTATATTGACAAACAAACATATTTCTCGGGAATATTTTAAGATGTTTTCTTGGAATTTTAATTAAATATCGCCTAAAGTAAATTTCTCGCTTTGATAACTCCGTGCCATAATGAATGTTACATGGGATAAAAGTCGTCATACAAAAACAAAAATGTTATTTTCTCAAATTAATGGTAGGTGATTTTCAATGTGATCATTGATTATTAGAAGAATTCATCTTATTGAATCAAATATTTAAAAACTAATTCGAAACGATAAAATTCATATGAATCATATATTGACTTCATTAGTTTTACTTTTTTACACGGTGAAAAAATAGCAATGTATTATAGTTCTACAAAATTTTCTTCACGAAATCACAAAAAATTCTTAACAAACCAAGTAGTTTATGTCGGTCGCCATTGCTCAATCCACTACAGAGGGCGGCTTCGTTTCCGTAATAAACTATTTCCGTGCCATATGTAAGCTTATTGATAAAGCCGCCTTTTTAGTTTCATTTACAGTTTTTGATTTTTTTTTAGTTTTATTGCTAGCAAGAAACAATCTAGGTCGTTAAAACAGGAGAGAAGATGTATTATATTTTGTATATTTTCTACACAGCTATATATAGATAAGCAAATATTCGTTTAAGCATAGTTCTGACGATGGCGTATGTCGAAATAGCTATCAACTATATTTTTAAAAAATAATTTTGTAGAACTAAAATACATTGCTATTTTTTTCACCTAGTTATAATGGAGTTCTACGAAGTGAATGTCAATTCAATCAATAAATTACCTTTTGTCTTCGAAAATGTCTTTTTCATTAAACCGTTATAGAACAATAAAACTAGCATTTCAAATACAAATGTTTTATTGATTAGAGTCAGTCGTTCACTGCAATCTGTGCAGTGTGAAATTTCTGATCTTCAAAGTATTTTATATTTTGCTTACCTTTTTAAACAAAATTTACCGCTTTAAATATCAAACTAGATTATTCGATTTGAAAAGACGAAATGAAATTATTTTTCTTTTTCTAATGCTCGATAAATCTAACGATCGAAAAGAAATCGTAAAATACCGTTTATCAAATATGATACTTTAAAAAATGGCAATGATAAGGAAATAGAAAATAATTTTAAATATTTCACACAGGATTTCGTAACTGTACAGACAAACAGTATCAAACTGTTTGGTAAAGTTTGAGTGGATGAACATTGTAGGGTGGAATTTTACCTCGGGCAGAACAATTCTGATGTAACGGTGGAAAGATTTAAGAGTATTCAGTGTTTGACTGAGGTTTTCTTTAACAGCATAGAATGAATTAAAGCGAATGGGTGGTTAAAGATGGTAATATAATTGAATTTTATTTATAAAAATAATAAATAAGTTCATTCAACTCTCAATAATTTTTGATTGCATTTAATATAACATAATATGTAAGACTGGTTATCCAATGTAAACAATTTGTTCATTAAAATTGTTTCGGTAGTTAAATTGAATTGCTAAAACTTTGTACGATTCTACGTGTCTTATAACTAATGACCTGAGTAATAATACTTGCGATGATCGAATCCGGTCATGATCATAAAATATATTGTGGAAATAACTAGCTAAAAATGTGTTTTTTTTATTATATAAAATGTCATACCTTTCCATCAAGAAATGACAGTTAGCACCTTAAAAGTAACAAAAAGCAGTTCACGAATAAAAGCTTTTATTATATTTAGACGAGCTTTTTAAAAAATTCAATAGAAAAGGTTGGCTTTTAAGAAATACAAAAGTGTTTCTATAGAATCTTTGATTAATAATCCAACTGGTTTCTATACCTATTTTTCTTAGCACATCTTGCTGTAAGTCTTTTATCAACATACAAATGTGGCCGAAAATACGATATATTAATTTTCTTTCATTAAATATAATTAATATCTAATGTCGAAGTAGTGTCATTCGATTAGGTTCCTTTTCATCAAGTATTAATTAGTCATCTTGCCGTAGAGATGAGTTATTCAAATATAATTGTAGTTTTTCTTTTAGATATACCACCATCGTGTAATAAATTTATAGCATATTTTGTTCACGTCTAATGACTTCTTATAACACACTTGTTCTGAATGTTTACAATAATAAATTGAAATGTTTTTGATTAATGTAATATTTAATAGTTATTCGTAATTTTAGTTTGAAAATCTATGAAGTAAGATTTCAATCAATGTTTGTACACGTTTTATCCTGCATATTTTTTTTTGCACTTTTGTTTAATATAAATTATTGTAGATATGACTTTTCTATTTTCTTCGCTGAGAATTCGTGAAAACCAAAACTGTTCTTTGAGAAACTCCAAGAGAGTCCTCTCCATTTTCTATATCCGAAAAAAGAGGATGGGAGTGAATATAGCCACCGATGACTATTAAAAATACATTAAATAAAATTGTTCATTCGGGAATATTAACCCTTGGCTATGTGACTAATTAGGGACAAAGTTAAATAAAATTTACTATTTCACCAAGCGCGACAAAAATTTATTATATCATTAAAACCAATTCATTTTTTTTTTAAATATAGAATATTTGGATTTTTCTTGGTTGAATTCCATTAAAAGTGCTAAAAAACACTCGTTTTATACTAATTATAAGTTTTCACTATTGGTTGACACAGAAATGTGTTGCAAAGTATATGTTTCAATTTTTGTGGAAATTTGCTGTTTTTACTTCAACTAAAATACTAGAGTAGAAAATGAGTTATGTATATATTGAACCCGTGTTCATTTCATTGGTTTTTATTGTAAACACAAATTATTCTTACCAATGAGTCTTTCATGATTATTCGTAATTCTCATATTCAAACATGTGGAATCATACAAAGTTTTAACAATTAAAATTTGTTCAGTTTTAGAAGAAAGAAAAATACATTTTTAATCTTCTAAAAATATATATTAAATAAAAAATAATAAATTAATTTTCTCAACACCAAGAAATGATGAAATCTTATGTTTGATTAAAACACAATGCACATTTATTTAAAATATATATCATAATGATATATTGTGAAATTTTTAATTCTAAACGTTGAATGTAAACAGTTGAAAATAGTTGATAAATGTTATTATGTTTATATTTACATATCCTTTAGCACAACTTCAAACGATAAATTTTAATTAGTTATATAATGTAATATTACAAATAACATTCTTGAAGGTATTTCTGTACTTAATATAGAAACGGCAATATAAATTTCGAAATTATCTTTGATTAAATGAACTGTGGTATCAAAATTAACGTTTCGATTCTTCAGATTTGATTAAAACCGAGAGGGTGAGTTGGGAATGATAGCGTAAATTATATATAAGAGGATTTTTGGTATTAATTTGATTATGAGAGACGAAATAATGTTTCAAAAGCATTTCTCGAAAGCTGTCAAATGAAATATAGCGCGGAGGTTTTCGCTAAAAATTAAATAAATTACAGCATCGCGCACCATGCCGAATGGACTGCCAAAATCCATTGGAAAAAGCTCGAGGAGACATGCTTCTAATATACATAATTAATTGTCTGAAAGCCAAAATTAACGAAACATAATTTCTAAAGTTACATTAAAATTAATTCTCTTATTATTCATGCAACTAAGTTGAACATTTTAAGATAACTCTAATAAATGTGTATTTAGTTAATTTCAGTAATTATTTTGAGCGTTATCTACGCAGAACTTTTTCGATAATTTACTCATAATAAATACATTTAATCTGTTAAACTTTTGATGGAATGGTATGATTCTAAACAACATAACAGATGATTTTAAGTTCTTTTTCACAATATATTTTATAACCAGAACCGGTTTTGCTAATCGCGAGCACTATCAAATGATAGGACACAAATTAAAAACAAGCATGTTTATATTTTTAAAAATTACTCAATAGCTGGAATACAAAACCAAAAGTTCAAAACTATGAATATAATTTAGAGAAAGTCATACAATGTACATTGAAAAAGAAATTAAATGTTATCAATTTTTCAAAAATAATTTACAAACAAAATAATAAAAACAACAATCGTGAAAGATTCATTAGCAATATTTGCGAGTAAATATTTTTAGTAATCACCTATCCTTTCCTCAGCTAATAATGCTCGCAATGACAATAAAGCGAAACCGGTCATTATCAAAAAAAGTTTTTTCTGAAAATATAATAGCAGTGAAAAATGTGTGTTTATTGTATAAAAAAAACAATTTGGACTATAGAAATTAATTTTTAAAAATGAGATGCAAAAATTGATTGAATTGGCATTTACTTGGTAGACCTCCATTATAATACGGTAAAAAAATAGCAATGTATTTTAGTCCTACATGTTTTTTTTTAAATTGTAAATGAAACTAAAAGGCGGTTATATCAATAAGCTTAGATATTGCACGGAAATGATTTATTGGATGGGGATGATTTATTACGGAAACGAATCAGCCCTTTGCCATAGCTTGAGGAGCGGCGACAGACATATATTAGTTTGTTCGTGAAGAATTTTTTGTGATAATTGATGTCTATTGATTTCCAGCTGTTCTAAAGCCGTCATCTTGTGACCTTTATTACAAAGATGTAAACACGTAGGCGCTGAGTTAAAATATATAATGCCATTCTTTTATAATGTGATTAGCAAATTGTGAATCTATTTTTTTTACTGTATAATCTTGCATGTTTCTTAGCTCGAGTGGATATACTTCTACTTGTCTGTCCGATATAAACGGATAAACATGAGCCACAGGGCATTTTATAAATACCGCTTCTGTCAAGTTGTGTCATGATACAAAAATATTTTGAGTAATATTTTTATCTTAGCGGTATCATTGAACTGTAGCAATTTTGGTACACTGATATTTCAATCATTTTGAAATACTTATGACTAATATTTTTAGTAGCATATTTATAGATGTATAAGCAAATATCCTATCTAGAGAAAAATTTTAATTCAAATCATACCGTAAACATTAAGCTATGATTTGTATATTATAAATAATAAATAGATTATTACAAATTTTATGTCAAAACATAGATGCGATTCTCACATTAGCTTTAGCTTATCAATAGTAAGATAATCATTTTTTTATTAACTATTAAAGTATTTTTAATTATTGCACTTTAATTTCGGTCAGCAAGCTTTATCTTTGATTAGTGTTGATTTCAACTGCGATCTATACAGGTTTGAACATCAGTGTCATAAATAAAAATTTTATACAGACACGTATTTGAGGGTATGGGCATATATGCTTTTTCAATACTTTAACCACTTTTTTTTGATCTAATTATCGAATTGCTCTATCTTTTTTTGAAATCAAAGAGCTAGGACTGAAACGTGTATATTTATATGTCTTTTGAGTCGTTTAGCTTTTCTTTTGTTGGATCTTGTTGTCGAGTAATGTGTAGATTTTTTTATTTTTTAAACCAATAAACCTATCTTTTTGCATTTTATTACCGAATTTCTTTATTAATATCAATTTAAGAAGATATGAAAGTAGCGTGTGGATTTTTCCTTTTAGTCAATTAAGCTCTCATTTTATGTTTTAGTTATCGATTCACTCTATTGATAGCAAAGGAAATGATAATGATATTACAGATATAATCTTTCGAAAGTTTTTTAAAGCATAATTCCCTAAGTTTAGATCATCTGCTTGCAAGAACGGCAGAAGAAATTTTATGTTCCATTATATATTGAAACGTTGAACGCTGTTAGTAAAAATTGTTTTCGTAATAATTATGAACTTCGTATAATTTTTCCATGTCTACCTCCAAAATGTTACAGCAAGCAGGCAGTAAACTTTCCGAGAAAAACAATTTTCTCTCTAATTAGCTTTAACAGAGGAAGGAATTTTTCTTGCACATTACAACGCGCGAGGCTGCCCAGTTTAATTGGCAAAAACAAATGAGCTTTTTCTCGAAGATAAGTAATAACCAGATTTCTGCAGCGAGAAAAACACTCGTTCCTAAACGATTTATTAAAAAGTCCTTTGCACACTTTCAAAGGATTTTCCATCAATTGAAAATATTGAGCTTACAACTTTGATTTACGACTTTATTGTGAAGCTGGGTGAAGTTCCAGATATTTTGTCACTCACAACCCATGTTCAAATTTTCATGGTTTCTATCACACAGATTTTGTATATCTGACATTCAGAACACAGTTTGTATTGCATATGTACAAAGAAACACTAAACTGTTTAAGTAAAATAAGGATACATCAAAATTCGTACGATTCCATGTGTTTTGTCACTAACCACCCGGGTTTCGCCTTTCGATATTTTCAGGCATTCTGTCATACGGATGCAACAGAACTGACCAGTTCTGTTGCAGTCATCAGTACCACTGTGATTTCCTTATAAAGTTCAAAATTATTTTGTAATTCCCTCTTGAATTTCAAACTCTTTCCATTGTAAGATCATTATTAATAAATATATCAAATTTTTTAGCCAATTCCAAGAAGTCGTTTATTGTTTTTAATATGAAACATGTAACTGCTTCGCTGCAACTGCTTTCCGAGTGATTAATTGTTGTGGGTTCATTCAAAATTTCATTTTAATTATTTTTTTCCCTTAGGCCGTGTTATATAAACGCGTTGTATAAAAATATGTCACAATTTTAAACAAACAAACTGTTCTATACTCGGCCGAGATGTACTCTAAACTAAATCTAATTTTGACTGTTTGAAAAAATGAGTCAACGGAATATATACAGAATGTCTCATTTTTAATCAAAATTACTTTATTAACACATTAAATAATAAAAGTAAAAGAGTTCAATATCTTAAGAATCCATCTATCTTAGTAACGCTACGTTCTTTGAAACAAATTTTGACACCGCCATAAATTAACGAATTAAAGCGATACTTAAAGTTTGTTTGGAGACTATCCAATCATAAAGCGAACGAAGGAGTTAGTTTATACTCTAATACCAGTGGCGCAAAAGTTTCAAGCATAAAAATTCTTTATTTAATCACCTACCTTGCAATAAAATTCAATTTACTCAGTTAAAACGAACAGTTGAAACTTTTATTTTTATCAAAGTAAAATAAAATGTTTTATAGTGAATATAATACCTTTTTTATAGATTTTAGAGTAAAAAATCCAAGTTGGAAGACAAATTGAACTGATTTTTCTTGATTTTTACAGTAAAATTTATGTAATAGCTGAATAGAATGCACTCATGCAAACCTATAATGTATATTTGTGTAGTAAAACCACTTGAAACAAAAAAAAATCCGTATTAATTTTTCGTTACGAAAACTCTTCTGATATTTAAATTAAATATTAAACCAGATATGTTAGTAAAAACTAAATAAGAAACATTTAAATAAGATTTTTATGTGTCAGTGAAATGATTAAGTGTTTTGTTTTTTGTTTTTTGATCTCACGATGGAAAAATAATTTTATTTTCTGACGAAACGTTTACATATAAAGTTGCTGTACGACTAAGATAATTTTACACTTGTTGCTTTTCTGAAAGCTCCGTCGAGTTTTTGATAACTCTGAGCCCATTTGATTCCGCCGCCCGTCCAATATGCCGAAACTACTCCCAGGCCGTCCTACGAAGCTGCGTAGAGCGCTCTAAGGCGTAGCAGAAAAATACATTCAAAACTAAACACTCGAGTAGTAAATGTGCTAAGGACATATATTAGGGGGCGTGCGATAAATAGAGCCTGGCATCCTGCTGTAAGACGCGAGCTTATGAGCAATTTACTTTAATGAATGTTGCACGAGGGAATATTGCCCTAACGGTTTTAACACACACGCAATCAGGGTTACCATTTCCAATTAAATAACCCGTATTAAGACAAATTCCAGAATATTGTCATATCATTTTTAATATTAAACATAAAACAAATTGTCCATATTCTACGTAAGCATATAAATTTTTGAGTCATCATATAAACAGCTGGAGATCAATATATATCAACTGTCACAAAGGATTTTTAACGAACAAACTAATATACGTCGGTCACCATTATTGACTCCTCTGACTGGTGTCTTTTTGTTTCTGTAATGAACCATTTCCGTGCCATATGTAAACTTATTGATATAGCCGCCTTTTTAGTTTCATTTACAATTGTTAGTTTTAATGCGAACATGAAACAAGCTAGGTCGTTAAAACAGGAGAGAAGATGTATTGTGTATCCTTTCTGCACAGCTGTATATAGATAAGCAAATGTGAGTTTAAGCATAGTTCTGACGATAGCGTGAGCCGAAATAGCTATCAACTATATTTAAAAAAATAATTTTGTAGAACTATAATACATTGCTATTTTTTCACCGTTACATTTCTATATTTAATACCATTGTCAATTCTGTAGTGTAGTGGTCAACGTCATTAGCAAATATTAAGGGCTTGAATCTCAATGTGAACAACAATTGTTTTAACTGATTATTAATTTTATTTGAAGGCTTCTACTTTCTCAAACATTCAATCCTAAAAATCATGTTATTTGGAAAACGGTTAGTACGTATAAATTTTTATTTATTTCATTCGATATTTTTATTTAACCAAATGGTTTAAATTTGAATTGTTACAATTTTGTACGATTCCATATGTTTTGCCACTAACAACCCGGGTTTCGCCTTTCGGCATCTTCAGGCATTTTATCACACGGATGCAACAGAATTCAGTTCTCAGGCGAAACCAGGGTCGTTAGTAATAAAACATGGAATCTTACAAAATTTTAACAATTCAAATTTTATATTGAAATTCCATCAAGCACCTTCAGTTGATATCAAAAATTACAAATAGTTTAATTTTATGCAATAAAAATAACCGATTTATTAAAGTTTTCAATAGCGCAAATTATGCCTGACAATTGTATCATTATATAGTTAATATCGAGTTAAAAAGGCATTAGTGACAAATCGTTTATGTTCAGCAGAGCAAAAAAAGGCAACAAAATGTTGTGTCATTGAATATATATTTATAAGAAGTGATGAAGAAACGAAGTTGTCCTCATTGACACGATATTTTTTCACGCTTTTTACTCTCCTGAAAATTAGCGATTTGTCACTAACGCTTTTTTGGCTTGGAAGTGGTGATGTAATATGACAGAAAACCTTTGACCGGAAGTTTGTTGTTAAAGTAGACAGCCCTACACGCACCGAGTAAGGCAACTTGTGTTACATAGCCATCTCTTAGCAGTGAAACCTCATCTGGTGGGTTAAGACGTAAACAAGTATGAAATAATTGCTAATAAATAGAACCTGAGGGAAGGAAAACTCCGAGTGGTGATTATAGTTCGTGTTAAAGGTTACCGGAGCATTTTCTGACAACCTGATACTTTGTTTCCCAGTATCGTTATTATATTAGAATTAATGTATTTTGACAAGAGTATTATAAACAACTAACACGGCTTACTGTTTAAAACAATTTGTGTAGCGTATTTTAATGTTATAGTATCAAATATTCAACCATGTATAAACAAAAAAAGGACATATTTTTACATATATTTGTAGAAACAATGAATGTTCCTGTTTTTAGAAAACAAATCATACTTTATTCTAACACGGTGAAAAAATACCAATGTATATTAGTTCTACAAAATTTAAGAGATATATATTTGTTAGCTATTTCAGCTGATGAGGGGTAAGCCGAAATAGCTATCAACTATACATCTTGTAAATTTTGCTAAAATGAGCAAAAATACATTACTATGATTTCACCACGTTATAAGGGAGCTCTACCAAGTAAATACCAATTCAATCAATAGATGTCATTACTGTTAATTTGGTTATGATCTAAATATTTTTTAATTAATTGGAAATAAACTTACATCAGAAATTGTTTCTCGATAGTAATGTATTTCCATAAATTTTGGAAACTTCTAAAACTCTTTTGCTTAGATTTGTCTACGGTTTTCTGTTTTGCCGATAGACAAATTGCTGTGTCTTTTAGATTTATCGGTTTTAAAAGTACCATCTACCTTTTTACGTTCAAAGTTTCTAAAACAAAACATCTTGAAATATATTTTTGTCGAGAACCTGTATCCGAAAATATATTGATTTCTGTATTTTTCTGGCTTTGGCAAAGTTTAAAAAAGCTATGAAAAGCAAGAACACCATTTAAACTCTTTTACGTACATTTAAAATTTTTGTTTTATGTTAACATGTTTCACGAAACAGACGATGTGAATTTTTCAAAGAGCATCCATCGTCAAAAAAGATGTATTGATGTATGATGGTAAAAGTATACTCGGTGAAACCATAACAAACTCTTTAGGTTTTCATACCCGATTTGTTCGAGAATATTCTATATCATTTTTTTTACTTTATACATCGCTAATGTCAGTTTTATTTATAAAACGAGTAAATTTATTAAAATAATCACGCTTTCTCGTAGTTTGCAATATTCAAAATTAATCGCTGTTTTACTAAGTGGAGGATTAGGATTAAGTTCACGCTAGCATCAAAGATCTTTTAGTTTCCTGTACTTGACGAAAAAATTCAATCGTTGTAGAGCTGAGCAATACACAGTGAATCTGGGGAATATGGACTTTTTATGCATGAAAGGTATTCTTGTGTCACAATCAAGCTGTTTCTACTACAAAAACACACACAATTATGATTTACCTTACTGAATTATGGGCGTCTGCTCTCCGCAATCATCAGAAAAGACTTGACGATTGATCAAAGTAAACTATTGTAACATATATGTAAATCTCCGCCTTACGAACGCAAAAGTCGCCGGTTGTCTGTTTGTCAGGATTTTACTTCATATATAGTATTTATTTTATTATATAACGGAATGAAAGTCTTCGTGAATTTATCAACCACTGGTTTTCGACAAACAGGTATCCTCTCTTTGCTCGTGGAGCTTCAGTTTACCGTCTTGTAATAGTATAAAGGTAGCTATGGCAACACCACAACTGTATGAGATTGAGTTTAACAATATGTACGTATGTATTTCGTAGTAGCTACGAGTTTTGTGTCCCCTGCTTTATGAATGAACGTCTCTTACGAATAGGGAAAAGTTTTAGCGGTTCAGGGTTGCCACATTAACACAATGTATTATTTTTTTACTTTTTGCTTTATTTAATATATTTTTTAGTCATAATAGATAACTTCAATATTCATGTAAACAATTTATCTTTCTAACTTGAAAAGAAAATTTAATTAAGATGGAGTTAGCTATTAGCAATTTTATATGTTATTTAAAATTAAACTTGTTACAACAGGTGTTTTGAACGATCAATCAAAAAACTTGACTCTGTTCTTTTGTCACCCGCAGCAGATCACGAATAAAAATGTGTGAATTAATAAAATATTTTGAAAATTAAGCTAGTTAATTATTTAACCATTTAATTTGGATTGAATTCGTATATTTAAAATAGTAATATTATTTTATTTTTCAACATTTCACTACAGAAAAAATTACATCATACTTATTTTTAATTAATTTATTTTTTTACTTGTTACTGTGTATATCATTATTTTCCAAAGTTGAGCTATTTTTATCAAAACAGGATGTGTTAAAAATGGATCCAGATATAACACGGTGAAAAAAATAGCAATGTATTTTAGTTCTACGATTTTTTTCATAAATAAGATATAGTTGCTATTTCGATTCACGCCATCATCAGAACTATGCTTAAACGAAGATTTGCTTATCTATGTATAGCTGTGTAGAAAAAGTACACAATACATCTTCTCTCCTGTTTTAACGACATAGCTTATTTCTTGCTAGCAATAAAACTATTTTAATTAACATGATTAGCAAATTGTGAATCTGTTTTTATTACTGTTGAACAATCTTACATGTTCCTGAGCTCGAGTGGATATACTTCAACCTGCCTGTCCGATATAAACGGACAAACATGAGCCACAGGACACTTTATAAATACCGCTTCTGTCAAGTTAATTAATTTTATCTTTAGTATTTTTAAGATGCCTGCCTAAATTGTTGTTGACCTTAAAAGCCACGTTTATTGAATTTATTTCCCGATGAATTTTTTCGCTAATGCTACCTACCTAGGTAATTTATTCGATTTAAAGAAGCGCTTCTCCTGAATTGTGTTCGGGTAAATGAGATTCCTAGCAAGATTAAGTTGTTTTTTAAATAATAAATTATCTATCGTCGCTATCTCATAACTATTATTAAGTGCTATGTATTTTATAGTCTGCAGTTCGTTATGGTGATCTGCCTGAGTCATTACTAATCTGTGTATCATAGAGTTGTAAGCTGCGAGTTTCTGATTCCACGAGTGGAGGGACTTTGCGTGAATTGTAGTATCACAAAAAGTGGGTTTTCTAAAAATTTAAAACTTATATCTATTTTTAACTCTGCTAATGGTTAAGTCCAGTAAATTGATGGAATTGTCTACCTCTATCTCTAGTGTGTATTTAATAGTACTATGTATAACGGTTATGTTATAATGGAGTTCTACCTTTTAAATGCCAATTCAATCAATAGATCCAGATATTTATTTACTTTCTGTCAGTTCAAATCTATCTGTTGTATATACCAGAATGTCTAGTGATAGGTTAATCCTGAGACAATTAATGAAGAACGATCTTAATTATTTTTTTAGTTTTTGTTTGAGCGATAATGCGACACATTCAAAATGGTCAACCCTTAAACCAAATATTCACCCACACGCGGTCTTATCCACCCACTTTCATCATTTCTATCACACGCCGCCTTACTCCTTCGTTCCCGCCCTTCTTGGAAGAAGTTTCGTGGGCGGCGAGCGAACGCTTCTTAAAGTACCACAAACTGAAACCCGATTTTTTATCGCGATGCCGCCACGCATTTATCTTGAATTGTACACGCGGATTTTTTTGTTTTATTTCCAAAAAATTCGCCCACTTTGGTCCTCTTTTGCAGATTTTTGCTTTTTTGAATTTCCACTCTGCAGCAAATAAAAATGGAATTCAGCTGTCATTAGATGTTTTACTTACCAACATATATTTTTTTATAATTAGCAAATATCATACTGACTTTAAAGTTCAACTGAAAAATGTTGATGTTTGATCGAATTTCAAAATAAAGTTTTATACAATTTCATTAGCATATTCTCTAAATATCAATTTTGTCCAATCGGACGTATTAGCACAAACTGAAGTTTAGTTAATATTTCTAATCATTTGGATAAAAGAAAAAAGTACGATTGGACTTCATTAAAATGAAATCGGGATTGAAATAAATTAACCGTAGAATTACTTTTGAAAGACCATTTTATTTTTATATTATTTTTAAAATCAATCTTGTATTTCAGCTTTAGTAATTACTTTTAATAA
This sequence comes from Himalopsyche japonica, assembly GCA_028555115.1. Classification (NCBI taxonomy): domain Eukaryota; kingdom Metazoa; phylum Arthropoda; class Insecta; order Trichoptera; family Rhyacophilidae; genus Himalopsyche; species Himalopsyche japonica. The sequence goes on from JAHFWJ010000012.1 coordinate 313,086, forward strand.
ACACATATATAGCATTAAAGGTGATAACGGTCACTTCTATGTTGGAAGGAGTGATATTTTGAATAATTATAACATTCATTATTACTACTTGAAGAAAATATTTAATTAATAATAAACATATATGTTGTTACTGTTGAAAATATATGTACCAAATAAATATTGACAATGCTGTTACTTCATTTATTCAAAGGAACAATGTTGTCTTTTTTTCTTTTAAACATCACTTTTAGCAGCTTAAGTCCATAATTAACTCGTTGTCACCATATTTGATTATAAGATTTTTCAATAAACAACAGCAAATTTTTTCGCATTCAATTTTAATAAGGTATATATAAAACTAAATGAAATTTGAAGTGTTGAAACTTTGTATGATTCCAAATTTTGTATTAATAACAATCCGAGCTTTGATTTCTGACGTCTTCAGGCATTCTATCACAATGATGCAACATAACTGACAATCAGTGTCAGTTCTTCAAAGTGCTTTTGCATACACAGTGTTTTTTTTTGTTTTTCCGTCCGTTGCGTACACGAATAAATCAGAAGGTTTTACGACGCGTGAGCAGGCCACATAAAGCTATCCATGTGAGAAATATATCCCCATAATCCAGTGTATAAGATGATAGTACTCGCGATGAGCGAATTGGTGCTGATTATAAGGTTGTGTTAATTTAAAAACCTTGTGTGCACAACAACCCACCAAAGATTCAAAATAATTAGAACAAAATTGTTTTTATAAAAAGCCTTTGAGAATACGCAAAAACAAAGAAACATTACATTTTATATTTTAAAAGACAGATCCTGTAATAAATAAATAAATTTTAAATCACCGTTTTTTTTCAAAATAGAGCATTTTACAAAAAAAAATGTGCAATAAACATAACATAAACAGACACAAAAATACAGTAATCACCATGGAAATAAAAAAAGAGGAAACGGAAAAAATGCGCATTAATATTTTATGAATTAAATTTAATGTAGCTGAAATTCCATCACAGATAAATTCAGAACAAGAAGATGTGAAAAATATGTCAAATGCGCATTTTGTGGGAACAGAATACAAAATATAAATGCAAATAAAACTTAAAGAATTGTTTATTCAGCTCGGCAAATAAACTCAATTTTAAAAATGTATTTTAAACGCCGCCCTTGTTTGGTAAGATTTTTTCGGTTCACTTAAATTCAAGGGCTTTGCTATATTTACAGCTGCCACTATGGTGTTTAATAAATTGAAGCTCGCTTCTTCAAAATCCTCAAAGCTCGGTGTTTTAATTTTTACGTTGTTCAAACAATCTTTTCCGTGTTTCATTCAAAGTTTTCGTGTAAACACATTAGCCGCTATAAATAAAATGACAAAGGTATATAGTATATGTATCTCGATGATGACTTTTTACCAACTTCTGCCAAGTCCGTTCCATAGTAATTTTTAATGGAATGTATACATTCCCTACTAGAAACGTAGTATTACAAAAAGGAACGACCTGACGGTGAGAATCCCTTTTCTTGGGAATAGCAGTATATCATATGTTTTATGAATGCCGATGAGTCATTCACTGGTGGAAATTATCGTAACTTCTTCTTCAATATTCTTCAAGATTTCAATGTGAGACCGATATAACGCTAATAAGCATACATAGTAAGACATTTAAAATCTTCTAGGGTCAAGCAAAAAATATTATCACATTTCTTTTAACGAAAAGGCCAACATATAAAAGTCGTTCCCTATTATTATTATTTTAATACTGTTGGATTAAAAATTAAGCTTATTTTTACAAAAATTTCTTTGTTAAAACTGCCATTTTACAATATCTATAAAATTTTCAATTTTCCACTCCTCGTATTTTTTACAAAACTATGAATGCTAAAATTTCGGATTGTTTTACTGTTACCAAAAGTCAAGAAAAAGAACTCTCCCTTGTCACTGCGAAAAATCTTTTATTTTCCTTTCGAGCTTTTCGTGAGACTTTTTAAATAAAATCACCTCTCAGGCAATCTACTCTGATTAATTTAATAAAACAATTATAAAGGGCACGGCTAAGCAAATTGTTTCTGACTGTATCGCGCCTATCCAAAATCAAGCCTTTTTTTAAAGGCGGGTGTAAGGTTTAATTTAAAGCATCAATTTAGTGTACAGTGTCAACAGAAATTTAGAGATAATATTTTTCATTATAACTATGTGATTAGTTTATATTCAAGACATGATAGTTAATTTAAAGTTTTGCTTAGCTTAAAAGCTTGGATCTTGAGCATAATATTCTTAGTGCTTTTTATAATTAAGTAGTTTTCCATGTTATTTAAATATATATGGTGTGTGCCAAAGCTTTCAAGACAATCAAGTACACAGGGCCAAGATTTTCTTTGAAATAAAAAAACCTTATAAATATTTTTTTCTGACAGTATAATAGTATGAGATCGTATAGACTTACCATATTAATAAATTTTGTATCGTTTGCGCTGCCATATATCAAAAAACAATCAAAACAAAATGCAAGTCAGGTAAATGATTCACTACTGTTCGCAATCCTGTTAGCGACGCGTATCGGTTATACAAGTAAGATCTATTTTAAAATCGATATAATATTGACTATGATGAATATGTGCTATTTGTAAGCATACTGTGATCCTTAGAGATTTCGCTATACGAAAAAAATGTTTTAAAAATTAAATATGTCGACCTAATCCAGTATATGTGTAAAGCGGACCGCATATATACGGCTTTGGCATAGATCGGGTTAAGAAAGTAAATATTGATTTAAAAAATATTTTTTGGTGATAATTACATTTGTTTGGATATTAAACTAACTAAGTATTTACTTTATAATGTAGAAAAAAAATCTTAATATAAGATAATTTCATTGGATATGATAAAAATGTGCTGGGATATGATTGCGATAGAAAGTCAAGAAAATATTTTTTTTCATTGGAATATACTACCGCTGTTGCAAATAATCATTAAAAACATTAAGTCTATTTTGTATTTTTTACTATGATGCCAAATATTTTATTTTTCAAAATAATTAATTCTTTTATTTATGATAATACAAATTAATCCTAGCGAAATAGATAAGGTATCATAAATCCAAATGATATCTTTTGAAATTGATATACGACAGGCAACAAGTGTAATCGGCAATAAATCGTATATCATATTTTCCATCGGCGTTTCGCGACGTCGAAATTTATGCAAAATATTTAATATTCATAATGTTTTTAAATATTCATGATGCATAAAACCGCTCATTCTGCTATCGTTAGTGTCGGCGGAGCGACATAAAAAGTTTAATGGCCGGAACCCTGATGGCAAGGAAGGATAAGTTGTTATTCAGATGTGCTTAAGTATACACACCTCTACAATACGCGGGAAACTTGACTCACTTTTCATAGACGCTTGCAACCTAGAACAGCGAGCGGAAACCGAAAGCTTCCGGAAGACTCATTATTTTCCACTCTTGATACACAGTAGATGCCGCTTTATATTATCAACCATATTAAAATTTATTGATTGAATTGGCATTCACTTGTTAGAACTCCATTATAACACGGTGAAAAAAATAACAATGTATTTTAGTTCTACAAAATTCCAAAGCCGTCATCCTGTAATCCTTACTACAAAGATGCAAACACTTAGACGCTGAGTTTGAATATGCTTAGGAACGGCTTTGGGACAGCTGAAAATCAATAGATATCAATAATCGCAAAAGATTCTTAACGAACAAACTAATATATGTCGGTCACCATTGTTGAATCCTCTGACTGGTGTCTCTTTGTTTCTGTAATGGACCATTTCCGTGCCATATGTAAACTTATTGATATAGCCGCCTTTTTAGTTTCGTTTACAATGTTTAGTTTTATTGCGAACAGGAAACAAGCTAGGTCGTTAAAACAAGAGAGAAGATGTATTGTGTACCTTTTCTACAAAGCTATATAAAGATAAGCAAACGTTGGTATAAGCATAATTCTGACGATGGCGTGAGCCGAAATAGCTATCGACTATATTTTAAAAATAATTTTGTAGAACTAAAATCCATTGCTATTTTTTTCACCGTGATATTTAAACTTGTTCAAAAAAAAGAAAAGTGTATTCCGCAAGTTTTGCCACACACTCTCCTTACGGCATCTTCCGATATTACACCACACGGATACAATATAATCGATAGTCAGTAAACAGTTTGCATCGCTTACATACAAAAACAATTCATATATGTATATACAATGGCTTAACATACGAGATATTTGAAATACGAGCTGGCTGCGCACAACCCATCAAAAGTTACTACTGGTTGTGTATCTAAGCTATTACACTTACCTTACTCATTTCCTCAACATTCTGAAAGAAGAAACACACCCCTTGGACAGGTTTTTTAATCCGGTGACCAATAAAGAAAGAAGTAGTGGCTGAATTAAGCATACAGTAGCATTTAAGTTGTGTGTAAGTTGCATTTGAGTGACCAAAATACAAATACTCTATAAATCCAGCTTATTATTGTTATATAATATTTATCATTTATAGACACATTTTTTCTATTTCTAAACACGGAACAAGAATAACTGGGGTGGCATTTTGGGGGCTGGAACAGATTTATGGCATTTCAATTAATTTCAATGGGATAAATTGCCTTTAGATACGAACAAATTGACAGACGGCTTAGGTCACGGAATGAATTAAACTCGTGAGAAATACATATTTTAAATAATTTTAATATCTACTTTTTAATTAGCATTGCATTAAAACTTGGAAAAGACAATCACCAATACAGCCTGATGACTTAGTAATGAGACATTTTTAAAATTGTCAACCACAATTGAAATGTAATTAGAAATCAAACACTAAGACATATATTTATTTTAAAAAGGTGTGATATGGTGGACTTGAAAATCAGATAAACTATTTTTGTAAAAAAAAATGTTTTCCTCATAACTCACAAGTTTTAAAATATATTATTATAGTGTGAATATTTTGATATTTTTTCATTAACAACGTTTTGAAATCTTATTTTGCGCGAATTTTAGACGATTTTATGCACAAATACGTTTTTGTATATATTTGAATCTAGTTGAGACAATTGTCCAACGCGTTTGCATTGTGCAGTTTTTTTATGTGCTTATTGATGATGGCTGATTTTTAAGCAATCTTTTACTAACCAATAATTTCTATTTTTTCAGTCAATAAATTCACTTCATCAAAACATTTTTTTTATTTAAACAATTACAAAAGGAAACAGTTTGTAGACTTATTTTATATATAACTGATAAACTCAAAAAACAAATATGTAAATAATATTTTTTATGCATTTTCAATCAAAAAAAAATTTCAGTATAGTTTAAGATATTGAATGAAAGCGCTTGATAAATTTCAATACAGTTAAAGATTTTTTTATTGTCATTCTATGTTAATACACGGATGCTTTTTAACTCAACTGTCAGGTTAACTACTCATTATAAAACAGTTCGAATTTTTACCAATTTTTAGTTAGTTCATAAAAACATTGTTGATCACATTCTGGCAATTGTACGTGCCATATACCGAATGTTTTTAATCCCTGATTTGAACAGAAATAAATTTCAAGCGAAGGTGTACGATGGTGTTGAAAAAAGTATATACAATAATACTTTTCATAACAAAGACATGTATTATATAATACTTAATACGAACGATGAACAAGTATATATTTAAGCTATCGAATATTATACTCGTTATTTGTTCTTAATGTTGATCATTAAACTAAACAAAATATTATTATTAGTGTCGTATTTTTAAATTTCCGTTACAATATAACATTTTTAAAGTAATTTTCACGCAATTTACGATAAATAACCTCAAAACATAAAGCCTTTGTTATGATGGATATTTATTTTCTGATACTGGAATAAGTTGAAGAACTTTTTGGGTCGCTAATAAATTAAATTGTTAAAATAACTTCTTATATATTGATTTGTCGAATACGATAATTTTAAACATTATAAAATGATGTTTATTTTATACAAAAAAAGATAAAAAATATTGAATTTTCGATTTTGAATTTGAATTGAATAATTTAATGTACCATTGAATTTTGTTGAAAATGTAGTTACAACAAAGTATCTTATGCAAAGTTAATTTATAAAAAGGAATATTCAATATTACTACTGTTGCTAGACTAGACTAGAAAATGGTTCCCTTTAAAAAGCGATGATTATAATTATGTCTAATATTCCCGGCTAAATTTAACAAGGTGTAATTATAGATATATTTTAAAGGAAAGAATTTTTCAAATGAATATGCAGTCAAAAGTCTCCGAATAATGCAAGGAATCCAAAATTAAAATTGAAAATTTGAAGGACGCAGGAGTTTTTCACAGCCTACAGACCTGGCTCTACAACTTGTAAAGGAAGCAGTAGAGCCTTTACAAAGAAAACAACAGCCTTCGTTAAAAGTTCAGGAGGCGACCAGCATAAGGGGCATTTCAGTTTGTTTTCATACCGATGTTCTCTGCAGAAGCTTTTGTTTGCTCACTGTTAGGGATGTCGAACTTCTCGAAGCTTTCATACCCGAGGTACTCGAGAGCTTATATACTTAAAAATATGTACGAGTAATATAAATGCTGTCAATCTTAAGCAAGTTGATTTTTTCAGCGAATTTTTCAACTGCTCTTCTCAGACGATAAAGATATGGCGATCGCTTAAAAAGATCAATGTATATTTGTACAATTGATACAATGTATAGCCGGTGGATAAATTCAAAACGAATCGTTGGTATCTTAGATGTACTATTTATTGACTCACATTGGCTTGTGTACATACGAGATACGTACGTGATATAATATAAATACATATTCCTTTCAAGTAATAATTTTTTATTTGGCCATGCATTTATGCTGCAGAAATAGCTACAAAGATATAACTCAAAAAATAATCCTAGTAAAAAACGATACTTATCTTTGTGACAACGCACTTGATTCCTTTTTTTTCTTACCATGTCTCTAGATATAATCCCGGTTCCCTTAAATACAAGCAATAATCTGCCATAAAGCAGTATCGAAAAAAATAATATAGCTCGTAAAAGAAATTTTAAATGAATGTATTCATTAATCTATAAAAGTGTTAACGAAATATGATTTCACGAGGGTTTTGCCAAGTTTTCGAATGCCAAGTCGGTAGTTGCGATGGTGAATGAATTTGATAACAGACGTTAGATTTACTCCGTCACATCTTCAGTCATAGAATAAATAACTTATTTCGATTTTTAATATAATATTACAAAAAAAATATAGTTAGTAACAAGTACATAAAATACTTTTAACTTTACATCCTTACTGTCAGTCGAATGAATACGAGGCGCCATTTTTCAATGCGTAAACACAATCTTGAGAGACTAGAGTGGAAACGTGCCGTGGCGATAAATAATAAATGTATTTCGAATACATAGCGAGGCGAAAATACATTCGATTATTATTTGGGGAACAATTCACGATAATATATTTCATACCTATGTGAACGAAATAATACATTCAGGAATATATCACGCATTTTTTCAAGGCTTGGGTGTTATTACAATTTTTGACGAAAATAATATAATCAAATCATTGATTCTGAAAAGATGATTCAATTCCATTTGAGTATCCACCGTTTGGTATTAACAATTACACATTTTTTTCTGTTTCTATTATATTACGTAAAAAATCTTTAAATGTCTGAAAATTCATTTATTTATTATAAAATCAGAGTGTTGTGAGAGCAAATAACTTCAACATCAACCTACCCCACTTATATATAATTCTTTTTTTTTTCAATTTGAAAAAAACATATTTTGCAACTGTTTAATATAAAATTTTACATTGATAATAAAACTCATTGCTTTGTACTATTTTTACAATTTTAATATCAAAAACGGTTCGTCGCAATAAATAGTTTTATTTTAATATGTATTAGTTTATGGTTTCGACTGAAGGTGCTTGATGGTATTTCAATATCAAATTTGAATAATTATAACTTTGTACGATTTTAAATGTTAGTTTTTTGTCACTAACCTCCTGTCAGTTCTGTTGCATCTGTTTAATAGAATACCTGAAGGTACCGAAAGGTGAAACCCGGATCGTTAGTGAAAAAATAACAATACAAATTCAATATGTATTGTTAGTCAATATACATGATTATCATTTAATTAGGATTATATTATCAATCGACATAATTTTAAATAAAATATAATTTACTTACGTTTCAATAAAATCATATACCATTGCATTGTCATCATATCTAATCATACAATCACATGATATAAATAATCTATTTATATCTGATTTATGATATCGACTGAAGGTGCTTGGTGGAATTTCAATATCAAATTTGAATTGTTACAACTTTGTACGATTCCGCATGCTTTGTCACTAACGACCCGGGTTTCGCCTTTCGGCATCTTCATCATTTATGTTGCATCCGTGTGATAGAATGCCTGAAGATGCCGAAAGGCGAAACCCGGGACGTTAGTGACAAAACATGTGGAATCGTACAAAGTTGTAACAATTCAAATTTGGTATGTATAGCTCTTAATTGCTACTGCTGTATTTTTTTGATTCTTAGTGTTGTTAAAATTTATGAAGATACAACATATTTTGTGAAATAACTTAATTTATAATCAAGCGTTTAAAGCGCATATCTTTCTAAGAACGCTTTTCAATTTGTAACTGCACCATATTAAATGTCAAATAAATGAACTCCTGGAAAGACGTTCCGTGAAATTAACTTTTCACTTCCGTAAAGCAGTCAGATATTAAAGCACGGTTAACAATGCAGTTGAATAAAGAATTCTGCGTTTTTACGTGTTCCTTAACATAAAAACCCCTTAGAGCATCCTCGGAAAAATCCCCAACTTTCCACCTTCCTTTGAAAAAGGCGTTTGGGCCAGGTAATGCAAACATCGCCGGCAGAACAATTATTATTTGGGAACTTTGCAAAAATTGCGAGCGCAGTAATTTCGCAATTCGCTTTTTTTTTATTCTGTACTATCTCGCATTTTTTCATATTATTGCTGGCGTTTATTTTTCCGTTTTAAATCCTCTTCGCGAGTGAATACTTAACCAGGGCTATTTTTTTATACTTAATGGTCATTATTATGTGTACCGGGGGCACATCTTTTTCATTGCCTTTCAAAATAATTTAATAACGCATTTCGCATTCGAAACTTCCACATCAAAAAATAGCTAACTCTATAAACTCTTAGTGGAATGTTTCGAAGAAGGCTTTTGACTTTTGAAATGAGACATTAAAAATTATTGATAGTGAGCCAAAAGATTGCATTATGGGCTATATTTTAGTAAATAACGACTTCATTTTGGTTTTATCACAATTACGACTATGATTCATCTCAATCAAATTTGAATTGTTACAAATTTGTACGATTCCACATGTTTTGTCACTAGCGACCCGGATTTCACATTTCGGCATCTTCATGCATTCTATCACACTTATGCAACAGAAATGAATAACTGTCAGAAGATGCCTGAAGATGCCAAAAGGTGAAACCCGTGTCGTTAGTGACAAAACATGTGAAATCGTACAAAGTTGTAACAATTCAAATTCGATATTGAAATTCCATCAAGCACCTTCAGTCGATATCATAAATCATTTTTTTTAATAAAAATATAATTGCCTTAACAAATCCAAACAGCATTTTAAAAAATAAATACATGTTTTTTAGATCAGTTGATAATGCTCGCGATGAGCGAAACTGGTCCTGATCATAAAATACATTGCGGAAATAGAACTAAAAAAATTGTTTTTATTATAGCACAGCGAACCCTCCATCAGATCTATTCTGACGAATTCTGACCGTAAGCCGAAATAGCTATCAACTAACATATATACCTTATAAATTTTGTAGAACTAAAACACGTTACTATTTTTTCGCCGTGTTATAATGGAGTTCTACCAAGTTAATGCAAATTCATTCAATAATGTTTTTATTATTTCAAATAACATGCCTTTCCATCAAGAAGTCACAGTTAACACCTTAAAATTATCAAGAACAATAATTCTTCTTGTTGTTGTAAGAAAATGTCTTTGTAAATGTGTATAACAGTGTAATTTTTGAGAATTTTCTATCGTATCTTCTATTCACTGAATGTAAATTGCCACCCTATATTGTCTTTTTGACGTTCGTAAAAGTGCGCTGTACGAAAAGTAAAAAAAACAGCATAATAATATTATAATGTTATTATTTGAGCTTACACTTTTCATTGACTTTAGACTATTAATTTTGTTATTGATCATTCTTAGGCGGTGAAATTCATGTTTTTAGATTAAAGATCAAATTAAAGTTACATACAGAAAAATAGAAGTAAATTTAGAGAATCGATGGCCAAACCAAATAGTCTTAAGCCACCCGATAAGATGAGGAATAAAACGCTTCAATTCTAGACTTGGTGGACAGCAGCCTCGTTAGTGAATCGAATAAAAATCGAATGAAAGTGAGAAAATTCAAGCGCCGTCTTTCCTTAAATGCTTTGGACATTTTTAGCAGGACCGTGAAGGTCTGCAAATACGACCGTCTGAGCGGACATCGGATCTATTCCGCACCACTACGTCCAAGGTGGCGAGTCGATATTTAGTAATACTGAATTTACATATCCACGAAATTATGTTACACAATTTGTCTCCAATGCTTCTACGCGGGGCAGGTTTTTGGCATTTTGACTAACAAAACGATCATATATTTGATACAGAAATTCGCCAATTATGTACGATGTATCTGAATACCTAATATTTTATTTAGTTCATATTGTTTATCTTAGTAGCGATAAATCTTGTCAGTATATATTTCAATATCGCCTTACATAATAATTACAGTACTGCAAACGACCTTTTATTACGAATAAAATATACTTTTAAGACAACCATATTTCATTTAATGCGTAGATATTACAGTGAACTTCTGTTTTATTTTAATAAAAAATCTTACATAAATTTTCCACCAACTTAATGAAAGTTTTAAAAGTGAGTGAAAACAAGTTGAAGCTTGTGTTCTTTTTTTGAAAATTTCTTCCAAAGAAAATGTTTTTATTTTTCACCATTCTTTTAAGACTTAAAGATCAGGGAAGCTTAACCATTAAGCATAGCCGTCACTTTAAAAATAAAAATTTCACGATGAAAATAATATTTGTATTTATTTGAGTCACTCAACTCATTTTACAACAATATTTATAAAAAATTCAAACTTTACTCATTCCAACTGTTATTAACATGGTCAGGTAGATATACCTCTGCAAGTTTGTTTCCAATTTGAAGTAATTCAAGACTGAAATTTCTGAATAAAAAAAAATATTTCTTGTTATCATTATATTATTCGTTCTATCGCACAAAGCTTAAAAGCTGTAATTGGCTAACTAAGATATTTTTATGCTAGCATTGTTCATAGATTTTTTATAAGACGTTAAATATTAGATGTTCGTTTGTATAATATTATATAAACATATAATAAATTTACATAACACTAGTTGGAGTATTACCTCCCAGCATTCATCATCTTAAATGTGTAAGCTGTCACTTTTTGATGTAAAGACATGATATTTTAAACAATAAAACATATTTTTGAATATTTAAAAAATTCAACATTGAAGGGAATAATTTTATTTCCCAACTTATTATAATATATTTCAATTAATTATATTTCATCTTTTTAATTTTAGTATTGCGTTCATGGATTCGTGATAAAACTTAACAACGCTGAAAGTTGTTTCATTTTAACCAATAAAAAAGACGTCCATTTTTTAATATGTTCCCAATTTTATTGAAAAATTAATTAATGAATGTAAATTAGTTTCAACAATTTAACATACTACTACAAAGAACAAAAGCCTTCCAAAGTTATCATTTGGCTGTTGTTAAGGTGAAGCATTATACCTTAAGGCTCTACTGGTGAAAACAGCTACCTATATACTCGATAGGAGGCCTACAACCAGAGCAAATGAAAAACCATACGCTTTAAGGACACCATAATGTATTCATGTACTATAAATCTAAACTGAGTGTATATTTAAATTAAATAAAGTTTCTTTTACACGTGATCAAATAAACAATAGAACAACAAAGGTATTAGAATAATTTTATCTTGTAAGTCAACCAATACAATACAGTTATAATTAACCTAGTACTACTCTCTTAAGGGTTATCGGATATTGATTAAACACTATATCCCATGGCCGTATTTAAATATAATTCTATTATATAAAATAATTTGTCATTTATTGAAGTAACTCTAAATATTTCAAGCCACTTTTTAAAAATGTCAAAATACAGTAAAATAAAAATAACTTGACAGAGAAAATAAGAAAAAAACATTCTTGACGTTACATTAGGTATACATTTTACATTTTTTATGTACTTGATTTACAATGATTGAGAACAACTGATGAAAAATTCAGAATATCTGAAAAGAATTTTATTTTTTTGCGCACAGCTACCAAAATTTTTAAGCAAACATTTGTTAGTTTACCCTGATAGCAAGAAAGAGAGAGCTTTGCAATTAATTTTGAGCTTTATGACTGATTAGTGTCATCCTGCCAGAGCGTTCAGTCGAGCTTTTGTACTGGCCAGGTATACAAAAGGCTCACCCTCCCTATCACTTCCGTATTCGTGACACCTACCAACAACTGTTTTCTTTAATTTGCAATTTACATCTGCAGTTGTTTTCATATTAATTATCTTCAGGAAAACTAATTATATTACAAGAGACCTGATTCAAAATAACATCATTCTACGCACTTTTATGATTCTCTCAGATGAAAATAAATATTTTTTGCTATCTTATTAAGAAGCAAGAGAATCACAAAAGGTTAGCGGGAGATACCCTCAATCAAAACGGGTGGATATTATTGTTAATTTATTCACATTTTTAGTATCAGATAATTTCAATTAAAATTCATTTTAATCAAATTCTTTTTCTACAGATATGATTCTTTGAATAATACATTTCAGGAATGGAATAAGTAAGAAGGAATTAAACCATTACAAATAATTCTAGGACACATATATATATATATAATATTAACAACGGCTTTTTTTCAACTGTACATATATGTAAGATATGCTTAGTGGTTAATAGAGATCTAAGATAAGTTAATTATTGTACATCGCACATTTTTCAGTATGAATTAACTCAAAATGACAATTTTTCTAGATGTCTTTTATTTCTTACATTTTGTATAGTAATTGTGGATATGATCGTTTGTTTTTTAAATGTATATGGCTAGCCTACCAATGAGAATACCAATGGAAATAGCTTTAACTGATTGGGAAATTTTGTTCGGAGAACTCTGTGATTACTTATGAATAAAAAAAATTAAGCTCGCTTTTTACTAGCCCTTTATCGTCTGTTATACTCTGAGAAGATAAATAGTTTTTTTGGAGTAATAATCGGTTCTCGTGTGAGAAACTTCTGTCAATACACCTGTATAAAAAGGACACATGCCACACATAGGTTAATTCAAAAATGTATACTGTGTTGGTATTTTTTATATCAAATACTTCATATGCTCGAATTGCAATAATGTTTACGACCAAATATAAATTAGGTTATAGCGCGACAGTTAATTTCGCAGGCATAAATAATAATATTGACAAACTACCACTTTATTGTACAGCAGCTCCAAATTTTCATTACGGTCTGTAATTCATTCTACCATTCCAATTACATTCGTGTTACTGCCGTTCATAAAAGCATCACTAAATCACACGTTCGTAATTGTCAACCTCTACGAGAATGCGCCCACTGCGAGCGTCGCCCACTGCTGCGGGTGTCACGTCATCCGGTCGTAGCGCTATTCGTAGATGTCTCGTAGCGGCGGCGTAGGCAGGCTGCAGGTGCAATCCGGGCACAGCCAAAGTCTGATGACGCTCATAAATATTCTGTCAGGCGGGACGACTGCGCCACCATTTTATAAGATAACTATAAAAAATAATGTTTAATCGATCGAAGCATAATTTTAAGAAACTAAATCCTTATATATAGATATTTTATAATTTATGATATCGACTGAAGGTGATGGAATTTCAGTATCAAATTTGAACTGTTACAACTTTAAACGATTGAAATAAGTAGGTATTTCTATTAAAAATGTTTAAAAATTGCAGCAAATAAGTAAATCTGAATAAATGGCTTATGTTAACTGCAAACCACTCAATTATTTAAAAGATTTCACAAACATTTAACGAAAAATAACTTAAGGTTTCAAAGGAACATACTTAGCATAACCATCTGTGTCTGCGCTAATTTCATAAGGTTTTCAAATCTACCACTCATTAAAAGAAAGTTTTATGATGAAGTATATTAATGAAATCGCAAAAGACCATCGTTTTTAAGTGATTCGTTCAGTTCTTGAGCTATTGAATGCTTTAATATAATATTTAATTACTTTTAAACTTTATCTAGTTAACGGAAACTCAGCTAAATGTATCTAAAATATTTTTTATTATTCATCGTAATTGGTTTTTGGTCATTCATGTTTTAATGTATCAGAGTATTAAATAACATAGTTTTTTTTTTTAATTATGGAAAACTCTTGGAAAACTGTTCATAGAAAGATCAATCGACTTAATACGGATTTTCATATAATCACCGTCACTTAAAAGAGAGATCAACAATGCTGAATAGAAAGATATTTTAGTAAAGCAGTTCTATTTAGAAATAAAAATAAACGCATGCATCCACCAGGTTATGTATATTACCAAAATAACCAAAAGTTTACGGTAAAGTTTATCACGGAAACCCCTGTCGTTCCAAGGTGGCAATTTGAACGAAAAGTTACAATGTTGATGTGTTCACGGCAGTTACAGCTCCAAGAGTTGCAGCATTACAGCGAATTCATGAACGTCGTTCGATGCTGTGTTCACGATGGCGACGCACGCCCCGACGCACTTGTATTTTACAGGTGTGGAGTGTTGACATTTATTTTCCGAAGAAAGCGCGCCATGGTGCGCTATATTTCAATCGAGATTACGACTACGTACCTGCTCACGTCTGCCCCATTCTCGCGTTGAAGTTTGTTCGGGAATAATGTCAACCCACGCAAGTCGTCAACAGAACTTTGCTCAAGTGCAGTAATACTCTAAAATAACATGCTTGAATTGCCATACCCATTGTATAGGTCATCTCTAAATCATTACTGTGAAAAAATTGATAATATTCAATTCGGACAAAGAATTCACAGTATTACGTTCAATGAATAACCCACTGTCTGCTAACGTGCCAAATTTTTATAAAGATTTATTTATTTATAATTATACGGTACAAAATTTACAAATTATAAATTCATTTCTTTTGCAACGTTAACATATTTGAACATAAAGTGTTGGAAATTTAATAAATACGCATCAAAACAATCAATAATAATGACAAATGAAAAATACATGACTTCTTAACACAGCCAACCCTCATATAGCGTAGAAATAGAGACAACGCTATAGGAGAGTTCCTTAAGGAAAGTAAATCACCCATACAACATTTCACGGTAGGCTTTTTTTCAATGTAATTGAAAAACCTTAACATCAAAAAATATTTCAATATTGATTCACGTGATTGTTTTCCTTTTTTCATTGAATCACTTTTATGAGTTCACTGTCATTTCTTGATGGAAAGGCTTAATATTATATTATTAATGAAAAAAAAACTATTTTTAATACATATCTCCCAAATATATTATATGATCAGGTTGGGTTTTGCTCATCGCAAGCATTATCATCTGATAGGATACAAATTATAAACAAGACTTTTCAAACAAAATTTTGAGTTAAAGTTAACGGGTGTATAAAACCATGGGTTCAAGAAATAAGAAAACGGTTTACAGAAAGTCATACAAAATATTATACATTCAAATGAAGTATATTAATTTAAAAATGAAATTTTAATAATCTCTTATTGATAATTTTAAAACAACATTAAAATAAATCAATAATTCATTAAAAGCTCAGAACAATCGTGAAGGACTCATTAGAAAAAATAATGAGGGCGTTAAAAATATTCGCTGTATTGGTTTAGTATACAGCTAACCGATTGCTATTTGAATACGTCGTTATATGTACATATTACCTATAAAATATTATTTGTTTTACGGGTACGAATTTTTAGCAACGCATTATTTAAAACTATGTAAATATCAGTTTGTATGGCACACAGTGTGTGTTGCGCTTGGAATTTATTTCTGATTAATTTTTAAGCTAAGGCTGCATCGTATAATTTTAAATCCCTCTCGCAAATGTTCTCCTTAGTAAGGATAAATTACATAGCATTTCAGAAGTATAAAGGACGTCTTCTTGAATTATACCATACAACCTTTGTCTTTAAGAACAAAAGAATACATATTTCAACAAATAATACCTGACTCGTTTGTCGTCTGAAAATGTCATTTCCGCAGCTCGTCCATCCGCTTCGTGTCTTCCTGTCGAATTTATTGTTCAGATGTATTAATATTGAAATATATATTTGAAAACAAAACATCATATTTCCAATGGATTCGCTCAACTCAAAGCTCAAGTAAGTCAGGGTAATGAACTCCATGTAACTATAACTAAATATATCCTTTCTATTTTTTTATCTAATCTTTTATTAAAATATCACGATCAATTTGTGTTAATTATTATTAGATCAATATTTTTAAACTTGTTTTAGCTGCCATTTAGTTTTTGACTGGGGATCTGTGTTTACCTTTAATTAATACCTCTGGTATATATACGATAATAACTGTTTATTGTGCGACAGTTCTGTTGCACCTATGTAATAAAATGCATGAAGATGCCGAAAGGCGAAACCCGGGTCGTTGGTGACAAAACACGCGGAATCGTACAAAGTTATAACAATTCAAATTTGATAGTGAAATTGGATCAAGCACCTTCTGACGAAATCATGATTTAAATATATTCAGATTTACGAGCATACCAAAATGATTTGTTAATTAAAAATTACTTTAATTAGATGTGTGCTGCGAATTATGTATGGAATTTTGAAACCTGTCTGTCTTGGAAGTTCACTTATGGCGATCGATAGGAAGTGACTGACAATAACGAGGCTTTGTATGAAACTATTGTATTATAGAAGACTTTGCCGGAAACTGAATCGTAGAGCCTCATCATGGTTAACATATACTACGAATTTAGAGCATATATTACTTATATAAGTGAATTTGATATTTTTTTAAGAACCTGTGGAAATTTAAATGAAGACAATATATTATATAAGGTAACATAATCATGTCATTCGATTTTTATTGCCCTTTGTGAAAAAGAAGGCCAAATTTTAATAGGAAAAAAATGTACTATTTTTCCTGTATAAATCCATCAGTTGCTAAGTCAAAAAGTTCAATCTTGTTTATTTTTTCAGGTTATTAAATAATATTCGATGAAAAACAAATTTACACTCGCGCCTCGTATGAACGCGGATCGAAATGTTTTGTGTGTGATTTTTCTAACAAAAGATGGCAATTTTCACGAGAAATTACGTATTTTCTAACGCAATAAATAATAACGTACTTATTTTCCATATAAAATAATATATTTTGTTTTCGAAATATGATGTAAACATATATTTTCATTCGCTGTAGAAGCTTATTCATGCTGTAAGCCATATAATGCATATCTGCGATAAATTTACTAAGAAACAAAAAATAATAATGAAGTGTATCTCCGTCTACAATATTTAAAATTTTCTTGCCCTCTATTGTCAAGCCACAAGGCGAGCAATCAAATATTTTTTTTTCAATTAATATTAGATAAATGTTTATATAAACCGTATTTAATTCATTATAAGACGCACTCATAATTGTAAATAAAAACAAAAAAATATTTCATATATACTTTATTGTTCAAAACGGTATAATCCAAAAAAAACGATTTTCAAAAAATTATGAAGAGTATTTTAAAATAGAATATTTCTTGAAAGAATGGTCCAATCGAGTCTGCAAATACATGGACACCAATAAGTTACATATAAATTCCTGGAACATTTTGCAATTCTGCATGTTTTGTCACTAATGACTTGAGTTTCGCCTTTCCGCATCTTCAGGCATTTTATCACGAATGCAAGAGTTTTGACACTATTCGGATTGAACAGATGTTGCTTTCGTGTGACAGAGTGTTTGAAGATACAGGTCTTTATACGTACTTTTTCACTAACGACCCGGGTTTCGCCTTTTGATATCTTCAGTCGTTCTATCACGCGGATTCAACCGTTTTGACACCATAGGATTGAACAAATATTTCATTCGCATGACAGTGCCTGAAGAGGCCAAACGGTGAAACCCAGGACGTTGGTGAAAACACATGTGGGATTATACAAAGCTTTTCTAATTTAAATTATATATTGTATGATAATTCCATCGGGTTTCAGTTGATCATAAATCACATAGATTCCTTATCTGAAAGGAAAATTTTCTACAAAAATTGCATTTTACTCAGGTTCTCAGTCTTTCTTTTTATAACTAGATCATCAGCCCTCGAATAAATTATTAAGGAAACTGAGAACCTGTTTTGCAAGCTCTGCGAAGCTTTAATATAAAAATATTGATAAGAAATATACCCAATATTTATTCCCTTTTTAACATCCACATTAAACAGCAAGTCTCACGCATATATTTTTAAATATACTACATTATACGCCATGTTGTTCATTCTACAATAAATGACATTAAAAAAATATTTTTGTAAAAATATCCTAAAATGTACCTCTGCTGTATTTTTGTTTACCTTTGAAACAAAATAATACAATTAAGTTTAATATATTATCGAGAAAGCTTTGTGTTTTAGTCTGGATATGGATTTTATGGTTAACCCCCTTACTGCTACCTCCGAGTGATTAAGTTAAAATAATTAAATTAACAAATTGTGAATTTCTCGCTGTTCAAAATTAAAATGTCTGATTGTATTATTGTTCGCAGGTGTCGTTGAAATGTTATTAACAGTTGGGCTTTACAGATGAAAGTTTCTTTTAAATATAAATTAAGTGAGAACATCTGAAATGAAATATAATTTACTCGCTTATTAATAAATTTTAATTCGTCTCTCACATTAAAAAAAAGAAACACTTTACATTTAGCGTCATTTTATGATCAATTAAAATTATTTAACTATCAATATCGAATTTCAGACAGATTAAAGTTCCACGTTGTCTTTTTCATTTTCTGGGCTGATTATACTCTTCGTTTTAAGAGAACCGCTGCTCTAGAGCATAGTTCCTTAACCTTTTTACATCCTCGGACCACCAAAAATATTTTACGGACCATCAACTGGATTAAAATAATAAATATTCATTTAATTTATTTAATTCATTTAACCGTATGCTGATATAACAATATTTACGTATTATATATTAAAACAGACAGTAACAAAAAAAAATTAAATCCATAAAGTAAAATATGAAACTCGATTGTTTCGGCTCGCCCAAAAATCTTCACTGATCACAAGTGTTCCATGGACCACCGATCGAGAAATTATGCTCTATAGGAGGCCAAACAATCAAAGACTTAAATGATCATGAAGTTCTCTTTTGGGAGTCGTGTAGTCGTCTGCTTCTTTCTTCTGCTGGTTACGATAGACTCGTTCAGGTATCCTGTAATTGAAGAGAATAAATAGTCTTTGGTTGGTATGAGGTTTTTCTAAAGAGGTTTAAAAAGTAAAACTTTCCTGGGCCTGCGGAAGTCTGTCGGCTCTGTGTCATAATCATTTTATGCGAGTGGATCGTTGTATTGGGATGGTTCTGCATGTCGCTGAAGAATTTCTAAAGTAAAAAGTAAGATATTGATTGAATTGGCATTCACTTGGTAGAACTCCATTATAACACGGTAAAAAAATAGCAATGTATATATAGAAGTAAATCTACTCGAGCTAAGGAACATGTAAGATCATTCAACAGTAATAAAACAGATTCACAATTCGCTAATCACGTTATTAAGGAATCACATAATATAAATTCAAACTCAGCGCATAAATGTTTGCATCTTTGTAGTAAGGGTCGCAGAATGAGGGCTTCGGAACAGCTGGAAATCAATCGACATCAATTATCACAAAGGATTCTTAACGAACAAACTAACATAATAGGATCGCCACTTGTCCAGCCGTTGTACAAAGGGGTAGTCTGATTTGCTTCCAGAAGGACCACTTCCGTCCCACATGTAAATTTATTGTCATAGCCACCTATTGTTTCATTTAGAATTTTTGAAAATTTAGTGTTATTGTGTGAAAGTAACAAGCTAGGCCGTTGGAACAGGAGAGAGGATGTGTTGTGTGCCTTTTCTGCACAGCTATATTTAAATAAGCGAATGTTAGTTTAAGCATAGTTCTGACGATGGCGTGAGCCGAAATAGCTAGCAACTATATTTTTAAAAATAATTTTGTAGAACTAAAATACATTGTTATTTTTTCACCGTGTTAAGAAGTAAGATTTTGTTGCCCATAATATCTTAATTGTTGCATTTTTTTTAATTAAATCAATGGAAAAAATTTCGTTCAAAATAGCCCTGGAAACTGTACAGTGTTCTTATTGTATAGAGAGGAATAAATAAAATTAATCTGAATTCTTTACACAAAATGTAAATTGGTTGTTCCACCGTATCCGTTATATGTATTCAGGCTCCTTCCATAAAACAATAATGATAAAAAGAAGCGAATTTATGCCTTACTTTTCATCGACTGATATACAGCTGTGCGGAACGATCGTTTAACCTTACATTATTCTGCATGAAAAATAAGAAATAAAGAAAAAAAAAGGATAAAATTCAATAGACAATATTACTTTCTCAGCCACTTAGCTTCAGTAATATTAAGTATTCTGTATATCTATATACAGTGAGACTCCATAAAAAAACGAAAAATGCGGGAATCGAAGAATGCAGGAAAGCTTAAAATAATAATAAAAAACGGTAAAATCATAATTAAATAGAGTCCCCCCCTTTAATTTCTAGAAATGGGGTTTCGAAAAAAATTGATTAATTTAAGGGTTTTTTAAATTAAATGATATTTAATTTGAATTGTTACAACTTTGTACGATTTCACATGTTTTGTCACTAACGACCCGAGTTTCGGCATCTTCAGGCACTCTATCACACGGATGTAACAGAACTGACGACTGTTATTTATTGAAATAATCGAATAGAATTTTTAACTTCTTCTCAAGAAAATCTTATTATTAAAGAAAATCTCAAAAGCATTTAAGCGGACTATATATTGTATTTCATATATATATATTTTTTTGTTTATATTGGGTTGGCAACTAAGTAATTGCGGATTTCAATAGATGGCTCCAGTTGAATTTTTAGGTTTGCGACGTAGTCCAAATGTAAACACATTTTGTTGTTGGATAGTTTACAATTCAGCTGTCAATGAGTAATAAAAGTTTTTGGTCAGTTGCGTAGTTTTCGTTTGCCGTTCGTTGAAAAATGGAAAATCAAAAGGAACATTTTCGTCATATTTTGCTTTTTTATTTCCGCAAAGGGAAAAACGCATCGCAAGCACCCAAAAAGTTATGTGCTGTTTATGGTGAAGAAAATGGGTTGTTTACAACAATATAATGCGTAAAAGATCGTGGAGCAGGCTAGGTGAACCAGCTCAAACAACATCAAAAGCTGATATTCATCAAAAGAAGGTTTTGTTATCGGTTTGGTGGGATTATAAAGGAATTGTCTACTTTGAACTCTTACAACCCAACCGAACGATCAATTTTGATGTCTACATTGAATAACTAACGAAATTAAGCAATGCAGTTGAAGAAAAGCGGCCCAAATTGACAAATCGAAAAGGTATTCTATCATGACTATGCAAGGCCACACACATCTTTGGCCACTCAGCAAAAATTATTGGAACTTGGTTGGGATGTTTTGCCACATCTACCATATAGTCCTGACCTTGCACCATCTGTATAATTTTGTTTTGATCTTTACAAAACTCCTTGAATGGTAAAAAGTTCAATAATGATGATGATGTCAAATCGTACTTGATTCAGTTTTTTGCTAATAAAAATCAGAAGTTTTATGAACATGGGATTATGATGCTTTTTAAAAGATGGCAAAAGCTCATTGATCAAAATGGGCAATACATTACAGAAGAAAGTTATTTAGTTCCATGAAAAAATTGTCTTTGATTTTCTAAAATAAATCCGCAATTAATTAGTTGCCAACCTGTTATATAAGATTTAATATGCACAAACTCACAAATTGTATTGAATAGATAGATTTATTTACGGAAATTGGTCAATCGGGATAATATTTAAGACGAGACCGTTATATTTAGACGTTAGATCGAGGAAATCGAACAGTTATTAGGGGAATATTTAACATTGGTCTTATGACTGTTTGACGGGACTAAAAATTATGGACGATCCATCCGGGAAAACGTATTATGCGAGAACGGTTAATCGGGGATCCACTGTACTGAAAATTCGCCGTGCCGGAAGAAATCAATCTACTCAGCGTTGAATCTAAAGACGAATCGAGAATATCTCTTTTCCCGTATGACGTTGCAAATTTATGGAATCCCTCATGATGGCCCTGGCTTGAAAATTTTCTACGCTGCAAAAGCAATAAATTAACGATATTGACTGTTAGTGCTTGGTGGAATTTAAATGGTTCAAACTATGTCCATTACCAATACCACATCCGACCTTTCGAAATCCCATGAATTCTATCAAACGAATGCAATCGTCTATTGTATTATAATCGTTATATTGTATCCGTGTGAAAGAATGCCTGAAAATGTCAAAATGTGATATTCGGGTCGCAAGGGACAAAACACGTGAAATTTTACAAAGTTTGAACAATTCAAAAATAAATTTATTTTTAATGTTGTGACGTGTATGTATGACATAAATAAATTATAATTATCAGGTATGCAAAAAAAAAATTGCTCAAGTAATACAAAACGTTAACTTGACGTTGACTTCCTAAAAATACACATTTATTAATTTATTTTTATTTCAATGTTGCTTTTATACAGTGAAATGTAATTTATAACGGTTTTCAAGAGAAGTTATTTACAACCGTTTGAATCTTAAATAAATTAACAAAACGCAAATCTTATTCAGTTTACGGTATAAAATGTACGTAAACCTTTTCGGTACACCTATTAAGCGATTCAATCACAGCTGAATTGTGAAAATGTCCACTGTGAGTAAATAATTGTTTGATTACGGTGAAAAGGTTAATTTTAGTTTAAAACTAATATTAACCCAAAACATAAGAGCGACAGAAACACACGAGTCGAGGGTGCGTGTGTAATAAATCACCGGAACACCTTATTCCAGCTACCCACTACAAACATGAAACAATAATAAACTTATTGGGGGATTCGAATTGTTATAACCTTCTAATAGAAGATGGAAGTATAATTATTTTAGTTTTACTTGGGTGTTCATTTGTTTATTATTCAATGCTATATTAAACTATGCATGGGTGAAATAATTTAGGTACCAATTCAATGGCGTATCAAGATATTTGAATAAACCAAATTAGTATTGTGTATGTGAAAATCTAACATAAATATTAATGACTTAAAGATGAGTTAGAATTAGGCCTTACTAAAGCGTTGGTATTTGACTTATTCTTATTATTTATAACAATATACTCTATTGCTAACCTAACTTTTATGTGGTTTCCGTTCGTTCAATTTAAATAATAATACCTTTTTTATTGCAATAATAGGAACGTGTCTGCTACCCCTTTTTATCGTGTTCAGTTATCTTATCTTACATCGGAGACACGTGAAACGGTAGTGACCTTTTTTCTGAGTCTGATAGTATCTAATAGGGATTTTATGTGAATTTTCAGGGTGCCGCCAGGGATTTGCCAGACGTCGCAGAGCGCTGCAACGGAGGCCACTTCCTGCCGCCGGACTCCGCCTCCAGTAGCTACAGCTCTTCTGGAGATCCCGTGAAAGCTCCAGCCCCCGCCCGCAGCCCCTGGTGCCTTTGCCTTGTCATGTGCCTCATCGTGGCGGCGCTGGGAGCCGGCCTGGGCCTCCCGATCGCGCTAGGCGGCGCCGGCCGGCGGGACACTCCGCAGGCGCGGCTCGACATCATCCGCAAGCTCCTCCGAGACGCCCCGCTCGTGGACGGCCACAACGACCTCGCGTGGAATGTGAGGAAATTCATGCACAACAAGATCGGAGGCCTCAACCTGAGCGCCGATCTGGCGCGAGTGGAGCCGTGGGCCCGCAGCCAGTGGTCGCACACGGACATACCCCGCCTGCGAGCCGGTCTCGTCGGCGCGCAGTTCTGGTCCGCTTACGTTCCCTGCGCTGCTCAACACTCCGACGCCGTGCAGCTGACCCTCGAGCAGATAGACGTCATCAAACGCCTGATCGAACTCAATCCGCGGCATCTCAGCCTCGTGACCGGCTCTCGCGAGCTTCTGGACATTCATCGCGGGGGCCGGATAGCTTCCCTCATCGGAGTCGAAGGAGGGCACTCTCTGGGAAACTCGCTGGCCGTTCTGCGGTCCCTTTACGGCCTGGGCGCGAGGTATCTCACGGTGACTCACACCTGCGACACTCCGTGGGCGGGCGCCGCAGGAGGCGAAAAGGGTCTAACCCCGTTCGGCCGAACGGTCATCCGCGAGATGAACAGACTCGGCATGCTGGTCGACCTGTCGCACGCGGCGGCGGCCACGGCGCGCGACGCTCTGAACGCGACCCGCGCCCCCGTCGTCTTCTCGCATTCCGGCGCGATGGCCGTGTGCAACTCGTCCCGCAACGTGCCCGACGACATCTTGCGGATGGTGGCGGAAAACGGCGGCGTGGTCATGGTGAACTTCTTCTCACAGCTGGTCACGTGCAACGACACGGCGACCATCAAGGACGTGATCGGCCACATCAATCACATTAGGAAGATCGCGGGTGTGGACCACGTCGGCATCGGTGCCGGGTACGACGGAATCAACATGACGCCGACGGGTCTGGAGGACGTATCGAGATACCCGCATCTCTTGGCGGAGTTGCTGTCTGATCCGGCCTGGAGCGAGAGGGACGTGATGAAGCTGGCGGGGTTGAACGTGGTGCGCGTTCTGGCGCGGGTGGAAGAGGTGAGGGACAAGTGGCGGCTGGCTGCCGTCTTGCCCGCCGAGGACCTAGCTCCACCTGAAGCGGCACGCGCCAGGGACGCCGCGTCGTGCGCCTACATGCTGTCTTGACCTCTCCGGCTAGTGCTCGCGCTCTCGCAGTCCCCGCTCTAAACGGCACGGACCACTGCGAGACAATCGGACGGACGCGAATCGACTTAGACGTAAAATTGTAACATAATTAGAATGCAACATTTCAGTTGTTTGGATGTGGTAAGCGTATGTTATTGTTCGTTTTAAAGTTAGTGATATTGATTTTTACCCGGTTCAGCGAGAAGGCACCCCGGCACCGGCGCTCGTCTCGCGAAAAAGTCGAAGATGGCGGTCGGCAGGGCGAAAGAGGCATGCGGATGCCTCTTTCCCTTTGCGGCACTAGCCTTTCCGAGTGTTGGTAATTAACCAGAGTTCGGTTTCGGATGTCTTGCCCATGCCTTTATTCAGTGAATAACAATATGGACATATTTTATACATACAAAATAAAATATCACTGTGAAAACATCGTTTCGACAAACCTATCGATATTTAGAAATAATCCTTATAAAATTACGTAGGACATAAAAATTTGCAAAGGCATTCTATTTAATATAATGCGATCGACTACGAATAAAATCAAGTAGAAATAATAACACTATATTAACGGTTCATTACGAATGATAAGACGTTTTTTTAGTTACATATATACTGTACAAAAAATCACAAAAATGTTTTTTTTCTTATTTGTCACATTATAATGTATAATTTCAAATACAAGCCGCTACACATTATGAGACGCATACATATTTGTAAATGACAGAAAAAAAAACACATAAAAACTTTAGTATGGAATAGAAACAAATCAGCAATACAATTCGCAACCTATTAAGAAAAGTGTCGCAATTCAAAATAGTTTACCGCATTATTAAATATATAAATAGTTAAATTTCAAAATCTATGCTCTAAATTTGACGTTGTTTTAATTTTCAATACTGTCACATTTTTTATTGTGATAGTTTTAGGAAGAAACTTATCACAAACTTAAATAAAAGCCAGCTCATTATATGTGCAAATTTTTCGTAATTGATACACTGAAACCGAAACTGCATCATTAATAACTCAAAACTGTCATTTTTGAGTTGTAACAGTTTCTTGCGGTAGTACAACGGAAAAGAATTTTCGATGCATTCCAAACTCCGGCTACACGTACAAATCTGGCCCCGCTACCTCCACAGAACGTGTATGCCAAATATAAACAGTAAAAAAGCGTCTAAAAATCGATATAATACAATATTTTATATCCGTAAGTACACAAATATTTTTTGAAAACAATTTTCATTGATTTTATAATTAATAATTAAAATAATTTAATTTAAATTAAAAAGTTAATTTAAGAAATGAAAAAGAATCTTTTCTGTCATGACTTTTTTTTTACCTAATCACTTTTATTTTACAACAAACAATAGTGTGATAATATTTTTTAGTGTTTCCGTGTCACAAAATGTTAATACCTATGAGATTTCAAAATTCGAATTAAACTCTGACGTGATTCAGTGTTGCCAAGATTTTAGATGAAATTTTCCCAAATTTCGATAAATATATGTCGTACCTAATTTCAAACGTTTTTTAGTCAAATACTACTTTAACTGTGACTAACATAGTTTTAATTAATAAAAACTACATATTTAACGCACAAATACATGAAATATCAGTTCTTTAAATTTAATAACTATATACCTATAGTAAATAAGTATATGTTTACCCTTCAAAAACATTTTCCTACATTTATTTGAATCAAATATATAATTTTATTTCAAATTTAATAATTAAATCCATTCGATCAAGTGCCAAATTATTCAGAAAAAAAATATCATTTCTCCATTTTTAATAAAAAAAAAAATAGTGGTTTGTAATAATAATGATTTTTGACCAAGGTTTATCCTTAAATTAAATTAGCATGTTTTTTTAAATAATTAATTATTTAACAAGGTAAACAAACACAATCAACTCAACTCATGTCATATTTAGATATTCTCAAAAAACTTTATCGAGTTAACATGACATGGATGTACACGCATATTTGAAGTGTTCATTGCAATGAATTCGATAGAATAACTTACCTACACTCTTTTTATTGATTGAATTGGTATTTACTGGGTAGAACTCCATTATAACATAGTGAAAAAATGGCAATGTATTTTTATTCTACGAAATTTATAAAGTATGTCAAAAGTAGTTCTGATGAGGTGTAAGCCAAAATAGCTATCAACTATTTACCTTATAAATTTTGTTGAACTTAAATACACAGCTATTTTTCTACATTCCATTTACATAGATAAAAAATAAAACACTATTTGATAACAAATTTATTTTCCATACCTCTCACGTATGAAAGATCTATCTAAAATACAATATTTATTTCTATTGCAATGATTTCATATAATGCATGAAGATCCCACAAGGAGAAACCTGATTCGTGAGTAAAAAATATGTAGATTTATAAAAGGTTTCTACAATTCAAATTTGATTGATTTCGTAAAATTTTCAGTTAACCCGGTCTGCATATGGACTTAACATTAGTTATTCTCTTTCGAACTCGTTTTGTAAGTTAGTAGGAACAATTTGGCATCTCACTTATATATTCGTTATATTATTTTTTATATCACCTCCCATTTTATAAAATAGTATAATACCTGGAAGTTGAGGATGAATTCAGTGTTTTTATCTATACTATTTTTCATTTGTAGACATTGTAAGTATATTCCAATTTAAAAATTCACATTGCTAGACAAGTTACAATTAATGTAGCAAGGTTTCTTACAATTTATGTTTAGCCTTCCTTGTGAATTTTAAAATTAAAAAGAATCTATTTGTAAAAACAAATATTTTATTCTTCGTTAATGTATGCTTCTTTAGTTCGGAGCAAAATTTTTTTATTTGGTACATACACGTTACAAAAATTACAAATTATAAGTTTATCGCTTTTGCCATGTCAAAAATATTGAAAAATTAATATTGAAAATTAAAAGAATCAATAACAAGTCAACCAAGCAAGCTCGTGTATTCCTCTAAACTCACTCTCGTCCAAATTGAATATGTTGACATCCAAAGCGATACTGTTGAATGTTGTAAATGCTCTTACAATTTGTAGACTGGTTCTACACTTTGTAAAAAAAAACAATTTATGTCCACGACTTCTCAAAAAATTATCTGGAATATACAATTTAATATTATCATGAATGGCAGAATTCTCATTTTGGCATAATATATGACAAAAGAAACTGTAACTCTCTCTGTAAATGAATATTGGTGGAAAGAACATATATCAAAGTGCCAATAAAGACTCACGAGTTTGTCTTTTGTAAGTCACCGTACAAAATAAAAGGATAAAACTCTTGAAGAAAAGTTTGAGAAGGTCTCCATTACTTTTAAAAACTTTTTTGGCTTAAGTTAAGTACTGATAAACAATTAATCAAGCATAACCAATTCCGTACTGAGTCACATAGAGGATATACCATAATCGAATATTTCAAAACAAAAAAATAGCTCTTACATGAAAGTTCTAACCTGTTTAACTCTCTTTTATTTTGAATGTCAATATGCTGCAATCGGCCGTCTAAACAGTTGACGCATGAGCAGTCAGCGTGTTAAATGGTTTTCAATCTCAACAAGTTATTAAAAATATTATAACGTTTACTGAAAAGCATCATTTCAGTTTTATTGTAATATTTTTTTGCTGCCAATATGTAGCATATGTTTTACCAGTGAGAGTATCCCATAAATAGTTATTCTACAAGAATTGATTTTTATTCTCTACACCTCTTTCTTCTGAGAGAATGGGGATATATTGACGGGGTAAGACACAACTTAGAGAAAGCTAATTGATATTGTTACGCTACACTTTTAATATCAGATGGATGAAAGTGAATTACAATTGCAGAAATCCATTTAGCTTTCAAGTAAAGTTTTGAATTGTTTTATAATATATATGAAGTGTGTTAACGTCGACCATTTGGCTACTGTTCCGGAAATTAAAGATGATAGAATGCAATGTTCCCTTAGACTATATAATTTCAAGCCGTTTTAAGAAATCCTTGCAAAAGATAATCAAACGTTTCATAAAAGTATTCAATGAGAACGGTCATTTCAAGTATATTCAGGTCAGTATATTGTTGTCGAAACTAGAATAATTTTATTATAATTGAATGCCCATTTTGTGGTTGTCAATAATATATATATTTATATTAAAAATTATATAAATAAAAATATGAGCATTGTGAAATTGTAGATGACACAAATAGTCCAACTATATAACATCAAATTAGTACTGGAAATTTGTTTATCTTAAGTACTTTTATACTGGTTAACGTGTATTAAGTAGTACCTGTGAATATTTTATATTCACTATAGAAATCAAATCTGCTTCTTACATTTTATAACAAAACAGTGGAACCCCGATCAACCGTTCTCCCCAATAGATCATTCATTTTTTATAGTCCTGTCAAAAACCCATAAGAACAATGTTAAACAATCCCGCATTATTCGTTCCCCGATTGCTTGATTTCCTCAATATATCGTCTAAATACTATGGTCCCATCTCAAATTTTATCCCAATTGACTGATTTTTGTAGATAAATCCTTCTGTCCCATACAATTTTTGAGTTTGAAGACATTAAGTTTTATGAATTAACCAAAGAACTTTTACAAAACCCTCTCATGTTTACCAATTTTTGAAAAACCTCATTTTTTTTAATTAAAAGGGGGGAGGGACTATATGCTTTTTAAAATTTTACTTTTTTTATTATTATTATTATAAACTTTCCCGCATGTTTTGTTTTGTTTTTAGGGTCCCTTGAAAAATGTGGAATCGAGGTTTCACTGTATCCCATTTTTAAAGCTAACTTTTTTTTTATATTTATTATAGTAAAATTTAGGGTTAACATTATTTTCCAAGCAGTTTCAACAATTTTGTCAGCAACTGCATAAATTAAAATTATCAAATATATAATATGTCTTAGCTTCTATTACTAAGCATGCCTTTAACGCCATGTCTTTAATATGTTATCTTCGTTTGGCATACAAGTATTACTCAAATATATATCATTGATTTTTAGATACAATTTTTTTCGAAACCGTTGTTAATATCTTTTTGAGGCTTTGTAATCAAGTAAAGACAAAATAATAAAACTTTGCTTACAGCCAACATTCCCTCTAAGAAGTCTAAGTCAAAGGTAACATGACATTTGATATACTATACTTAAAAAATAATAAAGATCATTTCTGCATATTTTGATCAGCGAGTCCAGAATCATTGCATGGCAGTGGACTTTAGAGGTCTCACACAGGTCACAATCATTAAGAATTGAGCCCACAACGGTTTTGAAAAATCATTTCATTGCAACGAATTGCAATATGTAAACAATAAATAAAAAAGTTTGTTTTTTTTTATTTCATTGATTTGCACTGTCATTATTAATGAATGGTGCATTTTATTTCGTGAATATATATGAAGCATTTATGATACATCCAATCAGAAGTTTCCAGTACATTTTGTTATTGTCAATTTCTTTCTATGAACATATAAGGCATAAGTCAATGATCTGTCATTATTTAATTATTCATAAGGTATTAGGAAATTCTTGTTAATTAAATATTGTTATTATGTTTTTGGATTAACAGTATTTTGTAAATAGTTTCAACAATGCTATCAGCAACTTTAATGGTACTGTAACTTCTTGCCAGACATACTGTCACCCTGACAATCGTTAGTGACAATGTCAATTAGCTTATTTCTACCCCCACAGTAAACAATTCAGTAAATCACTATCCATCGTCATTTTGCAGAATAACTGAACCATAAAATTACTTTCTATTAAGACTTCAAGCAATTTTTTTTTTAAACGAACTCTGCCGAATTCATTTTTGAAATATTCAATGTTGGAATATCCTTTACATATAGCTTAGTAGGGAAGAGGTTAACTTCGCAGATCTACTTGCTTTGTACAACCATCCATCTCGCTTAAAAACCTTTTTATTCAATAGCTCCAAGTTTTTGATTTTTGTGAAATATTTGTTATCAATTTACTTTTGTATCGGCACCAATGTTTTTGATAAGATTGATATCCCCAGGTAATAATTGTTGGGTGTTATAAAAACAATATAATATAATTCTTACGTTATAATATTCATACTTACCACCCAACTAACTTACAACTGCTGACAATCAGTTCTGTTGCATCTATCTGTTATAACGCCTGAAGATGCTGTAAGGAGAAAAGTCCGGGCTATGTGACAAAACTTGCCGTACAACCTCAATAAGCTAAATTTGACATTGGCAATCCTTCAAGCAATCTCAGTCAATATCATAAATTGAGACTTCACCAATTTTTTTATTTAATTAGAAAAAAGCCTGTGCATATAATTTGACTTGAAAAATTGTTCTTTCCATACTAATCATTGTCTTTCAGTTGGCTTGAACTTTCCCATATCCATTTCTTGAGGAACCTTTCAAAAATGAGAAATTGGGATCTCATAGTATCATGATGATTAACAGAAAAGTACCGATCGAAACAAACTAGATATCATATCCTTATATAGTCTCATTTTAAATAAAGTATTGTGCCAAATGTCAGTGTGTTGAGACTAGGATGCCAATCTGATCATATTGATATAGTTTTCTGTTATTTTTCCATATCTGCCAATTTGCCAAAAAAAAAAATATTCACTACTAATTTCCAATGACAGGCTTTCCTTTGAAAATTCTCGTATTTTTTTGGTCCTATAGAATTTTTTAGTAAAATCTTATAGAAATCAATTGCTGACATGTTTTAAGTAGATCATTTCTTTGTTTATTGCACCGTTCAAATTATTTTAATATTAAGTTCCTAAACAGACTAACATTATTTCAATTTAATTCAAATTTTTCAAATACTTAGTAACAAATAAAAGAAACTGTGTCCGTTAAAAATCACTGACTTTTTAACTGAATAAATAATAAATGAATAATAATTTGAGAACGGCAATTAATACAGTTGTATCACATGCATCCTTACTCAAAGGTTTTAGACATGGGATTTTAGCTCATTCGTGTCAAATAGTTCCGTAGTGATGGCCGTTAACTATACTTACGGAGATTATCGTGTCAAATCATGCTATATTCCAAATATACCTTACAATACAATGTAATCGGCCATCTGAATAGTTATGACATTAGCAATGAGTGAGTGTCAAAAAATTTTGACCCACCAGATCGATTACTTTATTATTTTCTTCTTTTTGATAGCAAATAGTTACAGTTATTGTTACTGTGTTTGAGGCTTTCCAAAGAATACATTAATATTAATTTCAATAACTACCTTTTGATGTGCGTAAAAAAATAATTAGAAGAAAATAAATGAATAGGTTAAACAGTCATATAAATAGTTTATTACATCATTGTTAAGTTTGTACAAGGTTTAGAATAGATACACTATAATTAATGTAAATTTTTATTTCAGCATATTGAATCGATACATTTTAAAAATCAACAAAATATAATATGTCCACAAATCCTATCTCAAAATATGTAAAACATTTGAAATGATATAAATATAAAAGTGTTGGGTTTTTAATATCTCAGAATATCTATGTAGGTATTTGGTAAAATATACATTTATATTATTATTATAAAAAGACCCAAATGTCGGTGAAATAAATTTGAATGTATTCTTTTTCCGATACAATTTTAATAAAATATATTGTATAGAAACAGCTTTTAAAAATTGAACATACATTAGTTGTCGCTAAAATTAATGAGGTTTATAAATTGTTAAACGTTTTAAAGATTTAGTAAAATTATTTATTTCACAATTTGTTTTATGACTATTGTGTATAGTTTTCATTTCATATGTTAAGCACAAAGTGTTCACACCTTATCTTAAATAAAATAAAATATCAAGAGAATAAATTGTATACAGTTTGGATTTGATTTCTAATGATTACTAAGCTTCAAGAAATTTAATTATATTCATAATAAGGTAGCAATGCACTTACAATTTGAATCGGATATAATATACAGAATTTTTGAACTCACAGTATTGCAAAATAGCATTTTAATCCATATTCACAAATAATACAACAATAATAAAATATCAGAAACTCTCGGTTATGAAGATCCTGACCAGTTTCCAACGAGGGAGTATCAAATGGAGATTGATTGTTCGAATTTAGTTTAAATAGATGAATTTCTAGCTCGAAGTTCAAACAAAGATATAAAAATATATATATCCAGTAAGCGAGCATATTTCAAGTGTGATTATTAAAACAACAGCTAGCGCCAACTATTGGAAGCAAAGTCAACTCACTAAAAGACTGCTTGCTATAAATAAATAAAATATGAAATAGTTCTACAGCTAAACAAATCATAGTCTCGTTGAAATGAATATTACAAAAATCACAAACGCATTCTCCAAAAGAAGAATCGATAAAACATTTTTTGCTATTATTTATGTGATATTGTTCTGCTATCCTGCAGTAATGTGAGTACAGAGTATATTTATAATTTGTATAATAAAAAAAACCAAAGCACTTAAATAATTAAAAATGAAATAAATTATATAATAACTGTTTAAGAATTAAAATTTGTATTTGCTTGCAGTCGGTGTAGATAAATAGGTGAAAAATATGAAAATTAAGTTCATTACAATACATGTAATTACAAAGTTCAAAACCAGAACTGAAGTATAAATAAATAAGTGTAAAAATTGAAAATGCGTTTTATTTGGCGTGTCAACATATTTTAATTTTTAAAAATATTTTGAATATTTCAAAAGCTATTGTGTGTTCTGGCAGCAATGCCCAAGATCCATTTAAAGATAATGCATCTCTATTTTCGAGCTGCGCGTCTAAATCCTACGTTGGCAACACTTTTTCTTCTACCCTCTCCTCCCCCAGCCAGGATATCAACAAGCTGCATACAAAAATGGGTATTCAACCTTCAGGGTGGATTTCAGATATGACACCACCAAAAAATGAATTAGAAGCCTTGGTTTCTAAGCACACTCGGTGCTCTCAGAGCTTTCTGGGAGCGCGTGATTATGATGCACCATGGGATGCAAGAGCTGGTGGCACGAATGGCAATTCTTAATGCGGTGGAGCAAGGGAAAAATAAAAGCTTAGTATACGGCCTTCAAAAGTTCAGAAAAGGCGACATTCCTCAGCCACCTCTTGTACAAGACAACTGGAGCATGGTTGTTAGCTAGCATAGCAAACATCTAGTTGATCCAAAACAAAACTGGCCTGCTATGCCGCAGCCAGAAAAAGCCCGGCCAAGAGTTTTATTCTTCCCGACAGAAGAAGGAAAACAATTGGCGTCAGCAAAGGCCACAGTTAAAAAATCCATTGCTCCCTCTGTACTAGGTGTACAGATAACTGGAGTGAAGAGGCGGTGGGGTTATTGTGCACCCCAGAACCGAAAATGAGGCTAAAAAACTTCCTGGAAGCCCCCGGGCTAAAAGAAGCCGGATTGAAGGCTCAACTTGCGGCTAAAAAGCAGCCAAAAGTTATTATTTTTAATATGGCTACAAGCACTACTGAGGAGAGCCTTCGCAAAGGTATCGAAAAGTCCACGAATGAAGCTATAACACTTTCAATCGAGGCTTATAAATCTGTGCGACTTAGCCATAAGATGGGACCAGGTACTGGAAAGTGTCACTTCAGTTCCAGCAGCTATTCGGTCAGCCCTTATTAGGAATGGAAGGCTTTTTATGGATTGGGAGTCATATCTGGTGAAAGACTTTGACGGCGTTATTAAGTGCAAAACATATGGCAAAAGCGTATACAGCGAGTGAAAAAACATGTGCATGATCATACATCGCAACGACTCTATATGGACAATTGAATGTAGGGAAAGGAAAGGCTATGACTGCAGAACTAACAGAAATAATACAGGTCGTAGGCATTGATTGATGTGGTGCTCGTGCAGGAAGCATATTCCTGTGGGGCTAAATGATGATTCACTGGAAGGTGAGTAATGCAAAAAAAGACCCTAAGTCTAAATCATGCATATTCGCAGCAAATCCTGATTTGGGGGTTTTGCACTTGTCCCATCTCTAGGGAGCAAACGATGGTGGCTGAGATAACAGACGTTATAGGAAATGCTTAACGTTCCAGCAGTCATTAAATAATTGGTGCAGATGTTAACGCACAGTCCTTTCTTTGGGCTCCTGAAACCTCACCAAGACGAGGTTGTCCAGAAATGGAGGAATCGATCGCCAAGCATGGCCCGTCGGTTGCCAACGACCCCAACAGCCCTCCCACCTTCCATAAAAGAACTTGTGGACTCGGTGTGTCAGCAGGCTGAGGTCATGGAGGCTTTGCTTTTAAAAGTAGAAACAATTGAATTAAAAATGAAGAATTGCAAGGAGTGTGAACTGACAGTTCTCAATAATCTAAATGTCATTAAGACTAATGAAACCGTTGCAACTGAAACCGCAACAATGAACTAAGCACTACCGACCGATGTAGTAAATATTACTACAAAGGTTCAGACTGGATCGCAGGTGAAAAAACAAGAACAAGCACTAATGAGCCTCTGAAAATATCCAGCGTAAAGAAATGTCAAGATGCGATTCCACTTATACCTTCATCTATCGATTCAACTCCTTGGACGGTGGACGGGTCAACTGTTGTGAAAAAAAGCTGTGTTGCTGTTTGTGGAAGTATGGGTGAGCGAAGGGACGATATTGGTGAAGTAAAATATTACCATTTTTATCCTTGTCACCCGGAAACCACGATCACAAAAATGACTCAATATTTAAATAGAATTGAGCCCGCTAAATTTACTGTAGTAAAACTAAAATCAATCGGTGACTATGCATCTTTTAAGGTAGGGATTCCTTCAAAAATATCAAAACTTGTTTTAAAGGCAGAAAATTGGCCACGACAAAAATGGAAACGCCTCGGTTAAATTTAAGTTGACATAAATCGCGATCAACATTATCTTCTTTCTACTACTACAACTTAAGCTACATTCATTATTGAGTGAAGTTGACTGGAGTGAAACTTTAAAAGCGAAAATCTTAATAAAAATAAATCTTTGAATTTTAAGGTTTTTCTAACGTGTAAATCTCCTAACATATAGGCAAAATCCTGACCAGTGTCTATGCAATTCGACTATCTCCTTGGTAGCCACGTAGTTTAATCTGAGAAACGCGATACCCTTCTCGCGTTTAAACTCGAACAAAATATAAAGGTGCTCTCCTTGTCCAAGATAACATTTTGTACAAGAGGAGTATGTAACATTGGTGTCAGAAGTGGGATTGACACAAAAGAAGAAAATCAGACGTTTTCTCTACGCATTGACGACATCGGTAAGAAGGGCTCGAGAGTTCTAACCGTTAAAGAAGAACAGAAAATCACTTCTTTCCAAAGAAAAATCTGCGAGAACTCATTTCATGAAGAGAAGGTACAACTCCTAGCGAAAAGACTCAAGATCAGAATACAAGACAACTTCCAGATGAGAATATTTACAATCGTGCGAGTAGTTCGTTGAACTTGTTACTGAAGTTATCCATTTATTTTATTGTATTTATTAGGTTTTACATGTACTTTTCTTGTAATTTAAAACACTAAACATGATGATTCCAGACTCAAACTCAACATACACTTGCTCAAACCCAGATCTTAGAGCATGTATTAAAACATTTGATGGAGACAGAAATGAACTTGTTCCATTCTTACAAGACAGAGCTTTTCGGTTGGCTTCAAACCAAGAATACTTTTTATTATCGGTCAAATAATAAGTCAAGCTAAACAAGCTTGTATAGACTACGTAATTTCAAATCATATTCTGAATTGAAAATTTTCTTAACCGGATCTCTGCCGCAAACGAGTTTATTCGCTCTACAATTCCGTGTTTAAGTGTTCCATACAAAATGAGCGAAATAATACGCTCTACTTTATACTTGATTTACAAGTCACCAGTACCTCTCTTAAATAATTAAATTTGATTGATTGAATTGGCATTCACTTGGTAGAACTCCATTATAACACAGTGGAAAAATAGCAATGTATTTTAGTTCTATTTTGTAGAACTAAAATACATTGCTATGTTTTCACCGTGTAATTAAATTTAACTTGCATATATAATACATCGATATTTTGACATCGACAAAAGTTTTCGTGTGTTGTTGATATGCGGCGCTACTATATAGGGTTACGCCAAACATATTATATATAGTGACTAATGAAATACCGGGACTTCCCATTTATTCTTATGTTATGTTTGTCCAGTATTATATTTATAAATGGGGAATTATTTCTATTCTGAATACTCACTGCAAGTAAGAATGATCCTGGAAAAATGGTCAGTTATGTGTGTTTTCATGTTTGACACATCTAATTTGGTTTTGCGGGCCAGAATATCGTTTTTGTTACGCATTTCATTTACAACAGTTTTATAACTAGATAAATTAACAGTTTATTTTTAAATTGACGTCATTTTTCGTTATTTACCAAATGATTTTTTGTGTTTTAAAACTTTATAACCTGCGTTGTTTGTGAGAATTTATTTTATAAGATTTTACAGTGTCGTAACTTTTTTGACGATTGTTTATACACTTGGGCCTCGTATAACACGGTTTTACACAACACAGATTCATGAAACACGTTGGCAAAAATCGTGGTATATTTTTATACAACACACTTTATATAACACGGTTTCAAAAAAAAATTAAATAATTTACATGTTTAATTTGTACGCCAATGTAATGAGTACATGACAAATCTTCCTGAGCGTGTCGAGACCTGTCAATTTTGTTTGTTTCGATACATTTCAGTTGCACTCTGGCAGTCAATGGTGCAGTGCATATTTCTTTGTAATCCGTGAATTATTCTGGCTTATTTTTTGTATGTATACACTTCTCTCACAATAACCCTTGGCAGTTCAGAAGCATGACGTACATTCCCTGCTAGATTCCACTTGCCTTGCTAAATCCTTGGTTATTTGAAAAATATTTAAAATTGTTTACTCAAAATCAAATTATAAATAAAATATGTAGTGTATAATAGTGTGTGTGTAATATGTATTTTATTTTTGTTTAATTTTTTTGTGCTATTTTTGGGTATATTTTGTATGGCTGTTTCAAAGTTATGCGGTTTTTAAAACCCATGGAACTCATCCGCATTTTTTCTATGTAAGCCATAGCTTTTTTTTGTGCGATTTTCCCCGGAACGCATCTATGGCAGGAAAAAAGGTTTGAGTGTATCAAGTTATAAAAATATCTGCATTTGAGATTTAATATGCACGTGTGTGATTGGTGAAAATAATTTGATTGATGCAATACAATTACTTATTTGGAAAAATAACGTCATCATATGAGAGATAACTGAAAAAAATATTTACCATGCAATAAATAATAACAATTATTTAACCAGTTTTATTCTAAAATGTTCTTGTGTACCTATTTTTACTTTAAAAAATTTGGAGTGCAACGGTTAAATATATGTAAATACGTAATATAATGCTTGATAATTTATACCAATTTTATAGATTTAATCGTATCAATTTATTATTTATTTGTAGATGAAAAATATTTAGACCCCAAAATGTCGACAGTTACGGGTAAAATTAAAAAAAAGAGAAACTTTATTTCTATTGAAAAAAAAATCAATATCCTAGATTGTCTTAACCTTTAGGAGAGTGTGGTCGTATATATACGACAGCGCGATTTTTGTTTAAAGGAGTATGGTCGTATATCTACGACAGTGCATTTGTATGGGTGACTGGTGTGTTTATGCTTCAAGTATGAATTATAATGCCATCTGTGGACAATATAGAGTATTATTTTACCATTCCAAAACAGATTCCAAATTTAAAAACCGCGAAAATCTACTTTATCGAATGTCACATGATGTTTGTATGACGTCACACGAGCAAGCTTCAACAAGTCATATACGCTCAAACCTCTTTTTGTGCGACTTTTTTTTGTGCGATTTCAAAGTTATGCGTTTTTTTTTAATGCAATTTTTTTTTTATAATTAAGAGTGTATTGTTCACAACTGTGCGTAGACTTGTTTACGTAGACGTGACCTTGGCGCGTGCATATTTCCAGTGTTCCCATATTGCATGGATAGTTGGAAAGTTCAACCGGTATCTTTTCATTATCAAAGAGGGCTCGTGCCCATACAATGCAGCCTGCGCTCGGCGGGATTAGGAACTCCTGATTGCGGCGGGTTGTTTGTACGCAGTGGGCACGGTGACACGTCGCTGCAATACTGTGCCTTCTTGACTTGATAGACGAGGTTTTCTATTCAATTTTTCAATGGTATTTTCATATATACATCTTAATTCACCTTCACTTTAATCTTAGATTTAACGTGCCACAATGAATAAAAAAAAAATACTAACGAAATGTGATTTCCTTAGAAAGAAAAATTGAAATTTTAGATTTCTAAAAAAAAGGAGAAAGAGCTAGTGCCACTGGTAAACATTTCAACTTGGGGGAATCTACTATAAGAGCGATCAAGAAGAATGAAATTGGCATAAGAAAATCGATCATTGATGGGACTAAACTAAGTTCTAAATTGTCATCGTACACAAGAGATACATTATTAGAAAAAACAGAAGCGCTCAAAATTTTTATTGAAGATCTAACCAAAAAAAGAATCCCAATAAGCGGTTATTTACTTCAAGAAAAAGCACGTAAATTTTATGAAGAAATTAAAAATTGCAGCCAACTGATTCATGTTCCGGGGGAAATAAAAAATTCATCGCTAGTAACGGATGGCTTGCCGGATTTTTAAAAAGTAATGCATTTCATAATTTGAAGATTCGTGGGGATGCTGCATCGGCAGATCAAGAAGCAGCCAAAAAGTTCCCAAAGATTTTAGCTAAAATTATTGAAGATGGTGGATATAGTCCCGACCAAGTGTTCAATGCAGACGAAACGGGATTGTTTTGGAAAAAAATGCCCGATCGAACTTACATTGCGAAGTCTGAAATGAAAACAAGTGGGTTTAAAGCAAGTAAAGATCGAGTAACATTGTTACTTTGTAGTAATGCATCGGGAGATAAAATGTTGAAACCCCTCCTAGTGAATAGATTTCTTAGACCACGTGCTCTAAAAGGCAAAGATATAAAGCAGCTGCCGGTACATTGGATGGCCAATACGAAGGCCTGGGTGACCACAGACCTATTTACTGAATGGTTCACAAATTACTTTCTACCAGAAGTAGAAATATATATGAAGCAAAAAGCTCTTGATTTTAAAGTTCTTTTAATCCTCGATAATGCACCAGGTCACCTGAATTTAGAACATAACAATGTGAAGATATAGTTTCTTCCACCAAATACAACAAGCATCATTCAGCAAGCATAATTGCTACTTTCAAAAAATATTACATCAAGAGTACTTAATGAGATATTTTGGATAAAATAGAAAATGAAACATCAACATTAACCGATGTTTGGAAAAAATTTACAATTTTGGACTGTTTAAATCATATTACATCTGCTATTGCTGAATTACGACCACACACTTTAAATGCATGCTGGAAAGCTGTATGGCCTGGATGCGTTAAAGTCAATGCAATCATTGAAACAATATCGATATCAGCTGAAATCGTTAATTTAGCGCATAGATTTAGCGGAGATGGATTTGATACCTTCAACCAAAATGATATCGACGAATTACTTATCGATAATGCTATGAGTGACGATGATATTATGGCTTTAACTCTGAATAATAACAATGAACCAGAAAACGAGGATTTGGTGGAAGAAATACCAGTTCCCCTCACGGCAAATATAATTCGAGAAGGTGTACAACTTTGCAGGAAGTTAGAAAATCATTTTATTCATCATGATACGAATTCTGAACGAGCCTTCAGATTTCAACGTGAGCTTAAAAATTGTATTTCTGGGTATGAAGAATTACATAAACAATTAGTCAACGATGCAAGAAAATGGCAACAAACTTTGATCACTAATTATATTCCGAGAAAAATAATAACTACACAGAACAATGATGAGATTGCCGTTGATTCTGCAACTGCCCATACTATTTCTTCTTCCGAAGAGAGCGATTTTGAGCCATATCGAAAATCGCAACGAAAATTGTCTTACAGCGATGATAGTTTTTAATTAAAATAATTGTTATTTCTCTACTGGATGCTTGGTATTAGAGATTCCACACGTTGTTAAAATTTAACCAATTATGTGAGGCATCCTTAAAATGTTATTTTTTAATATAATAAAGTAAATAAAAGTTTTAAATTATTTTTTTATGCCTTATCATTTTCATCCATTTTTATTAACTTTTATTGTGCAGTTTTGGGTATATTTTATATGGAATTTTCAAAGATATGCGGTTTTTTAAATCCATGGAACGCATCTTCACTTTTTCTATGAAAATCACAGTTTTTTTGTGTGATTTTCTTTTGTGCGATTTACCGCGGAACGAATCTACCTCACAAAAAAAGGTTTGAGTGTATTGCAAACTAAAGATTTTTGTGCGCGCGCTTTTTCATACTTTTTTCGCGATATTGTGAAGTTTCACTGTTTTTTAGCGTGTTCTAGTGTGATTTTGTAGTTTTATATTGTGTGTTTCTACAAAATTCTCGCAAGGTTCGGAGGTTTATTAGTGTTTTACGTAGTTTAATGTGAATTACAGTTTTATACAGTGTTTTATCATACTTTTCTTGCAATTTTTATAAGTTTTACAGTACCATACTATATTTTAACGTGATTTGAAGTTTTTTATTATATCGCCTTCTGTATTTACTTTTGAATTTTTACTGCCGTGATTTATTTTTAGCGATCTATATTGCTAAAATGGAGAGACTTAGGAATTGAGGACATATTTATGAATAGTGACAATGAGGAAAATAAACATCGAAGATATTGATGATATATCAATGGAGTTTTATGATTCTTCTTCTGATGATGATGAGGAACCAGATATTCAACCTAGTGCAAAACGCAGGCAGGAAGAATCAAGAATATGGAACAACTCCACATTTACTCCAACTCTTCACGATTTCGATGGGTTTCAGTCCGGGGTAAAAACAAATATAAATGTACAAGGGGATTACGTCGAGTTGGAACTTTTTCAGCTCTTTTTTACCGATGATGTTGTGGACGTAATAGTTAGAGAAACAAATATTTATCCCGCGGCTGTATCCCAGAAAACACCTGAATCGTCCAAAATGAAAAAATGGGTAAACACAACAGCGCAAGAAATCTTTGTTTTTCTGGCAACTATAATTTTGATGAGCTTGGTGGGAAAAAATTGTATAAAAAAATACTGGATAAATAATGCCCTTATCGAGACACCATTTTTCAAAGTGTTATTCTCTCAGGACCGTTTCCTTTTGATATTGAGAAATTTGCACTTTACAAGCCAGTGCAGCAGTTATGATAGGCTTTATAAAATAAGACAAATTTTAGACCCGCTCAGGAAAATAATGAAAGAAACATTCTATCCTCACCAGAATCTATGTATCGGTGAAAGTTTGTTACTCTGGGAAGGCAAATTCTCTTTCAAGATTTACATCCCATCGAAAAGACATAGATTCGGGATTAAAATTTTTGTTTGTTGCGATGTAAAGACGGGATACGTTTTGGACTTAATTATTTATACCGGTGCCGAAACGGATATTCAAATTCATTCTGATGTAGGAATTTCTGGTTCTGTGGTTTTGTGTTTGCTAAAGGACTACCTTGATTGTGGACATCGCCTGTATGTAGACAACTGGTATACTTCCCTCGCTTTATTTGATTGTCTCTTTGACAGAAAAACAAATGCATATGGAACTGCAAGAGTCAACCGCAAACAAATGCCCAAGTTTGAAAAGGTTAAAAAGGGGGGTGTAGTGGCATTTAACAGTGCAAATCTGATGGCATTGAAATGGCGCGATAAAAGGGATATAGTCAGTGGCGGCTCGTTCATATACACTGCGGAGCTGCAGCACCCCCAAGAAAATTTGATAGAAATGAATTTTATTTATTTTTATTATATCTATAATATTAACTATTTTAAAGTGTGGCATGTGTTTGCTGAGCGCGCGCCGATCGCTCTTCAGATGCATAATTGTACACGTATTGTGCCGATAGAGTGTACAGTAATATGAGGCGAGCGCTGCGTAGCGACGTTGCTCCTAGAATTTTTTGTGTCCACGGTGTCACTCACTGTATGACGAGAAGTGCGTAGAGTGGAGGGGGGTCTCGCCGTATGGTCAGTGTCACGCTGCAGCTCGGAGCAGCGTCGGAGCAGTGCAGTTGGGTGAATTGGCTGATTTAACGTATTTGCGGCCACGCGGTCGTCATCTCTTTGCATTTTTACATACTCTTAACACCTGTTGGTAAGTGTTTTACGCCCTTAGTGTGCATGCCAAGCTTCTTCTTTTTTAAATATAACATTTGCCCCTATTACAGGATAAAAATTATGGACCTAACCAAGCCACCAACTGTAACTGAAATGAAGGTTATAAAATTTTCTACTCTATCTCTCGAAGAAAAAGTAAAGATCAAACAGCGAGGTCGTCCAACCCCAAATATTTTAATAGCCCAATCAGGAACTAGCCATAACAAAAAATATGTTCGAGCTTTTAATTCTGAATGGTATGAAAAAAAGAAATGGCTTTGTGGGTGTGAAATACGAAATACTCTCTTTTGCTTTCCTTGTTTATTAATGGGTGGTGATTCAGTATGGACAGAAAATGGCTTCAATAATATAAGCAGAATTAAAGAAAAAACGACTAAACATGAAATTTCCCGAAAACACATAGATAATG
This sequence comes from Himalopsyche japonica, assembly GCA_028555115.1. NCBI lineage: Eukaryota > Metazoa > Arthropoda > Insecta > Trichoptera > Rhyacophilidae > Himalopsyche > Himalopsyche japonica. Next base: position 356,888 of record JAHFWJ010000012.1, read on the forward strand.
TCGTATGTTTGTCATTATTGGGTAGTGTCAATGTTATAGAATGTCTAAGTGAATCATATAAACAAACAATCATTAGACATAATGAAAATGTCATTAAAAATAAAAACATATTGTCAAAAATAATAGACTGTATTAAATTTTGCGGAAATTTTGAACTTCCTCTTCGAGGTCACGATGAAAAAGACGATTCACTTAATCCAGGCGTGTTTAGAGGTCTTGTTAATTTTGCAAAAAATTTAGATTCAGAATTAAAGCTTCATTTAAGTAACAGTTCAGCATTTAAAGGAACTTCAAAAACTATTCAAAATGAACTCCTGGATTGTATGCTACAAATATGCCGTGAAAAAATAACGACAGAAATTAATGAGACGTCTTATGTATCATTAATGGCTGACGATACAACTGATGTTTCAGAGCACACACAAATGGTTATTGTTTTTAGATATGAACTAAATGGTGAGGTATACGAACGATTTTGGGGATATTTTAATCCCGAAAATCAAAAAGCTGATGGATTATCAAAATGCATTCTAGAACAAATTGATGTACTTTTAAAAGAAAACCCGTCGAAATTAATTGCTCAAACTTTTGATGGTGCCAATGTAATGAGAGGGGAAAAGGGTGGAGTTCAATTTAAAATAAAGCAGAGATACAAGAATGCTCATTTTATACATTGTTATGCACATCAATTGAATTTAATAATGAAACATGCTGCAACCACTTCGAGTACCTGTAGATTATTTTTTACTAATTTATTGAAAATTCCTGTATTTTTTTCCTATTCTCCATATAGGTTAAAAATTTTAAATAAACAAATGAATGTTCATTTGCCAAGGCCATCGGCAACGAGATGGAATTTCAATATACGCACTGTAAATAAAGTATATGAAAATCAAGAAATTCTTAAAAAATGTTTTCAAGAACTCCAATCTTCACCGCAAGCTACTGATAAAACGATTACGGATTCATCGGCATTATTGCTTACATTAAATGACGAAAATTTTTTATTCTGGTTAAAACTATTTCACAAGTTAATGCCGCATGTTGAAATCCTTTATAACCAAATGCAATCTAGAGAAATCGACATATTTTCAATACAAAAAAATATAAAAAGCTTTAAGAATGCCATATCGAAAATACGAAATTCATATACCGAATTGTCTTCGTCACAGTTTCAGGAAGCTAGAGATATGTGCGACGTATTAAGTTCAGACATGGAACAAAGGTACTCTTTCAATAATCAATTATTGGCTGCTAAATTGTTTGACAGAGTAAACTTTAAAAAATATCTCCAGAAAATGCCAATTGAAGAAGTCAATCAAACTATCGAATCGTATCCAATGCTTGAGAAGGAAAAGCTTCTTACAGAATTTCACGTATTTTACGAAAGAGTGGAAATGCACAACTTTGATAATTTAATATCATTATTGAAAAATATTCATGCTAATAATTTGAGCGATGTTCTTGGAGAATTGACGAAGCTCTTAAAAATTTTAATTACTACTCCAATGACAACTGCAGAACCTGAGCGATGTTTTTCTACATTAAAAAGAATTAAAACTTATCTCAGGAACACAACTAGTCAAGAAAGGCTAACGGCTTTGTCAATGCTTTCAATAGAGAAAGATATGATTACGAAAATACCAAACTTTAACGAAAAAGTCATAGAAAAATTTGTTAATAGCAAAAATAGACGAATGGAATTTATTTTAAAATAGCTTTTTTTTAATTGTTATTATTTTTGATATTTCAAATAAAATCTAAGTAATATGGTCTTTTACTGAATTTTAATTTATCCACAGCACCCCCAAATCTCACACCCACGAGCCGCCACTGGATATAGTTATTCTAACCACCATGCATACCGATACAATGATCGAAACTCCCAAGATAGACTATAGTACTGGACTCGAGAAACATAAACCAGAAGCAGTCGTAGACTATACGAAGAATATGGGAAGTGTCGATAATGTGGATAGAATTTTGGGACTCGGGGCAGTTGGACGCAAAACCATAAAGTGGTACAAGAAAGTATTCTTCCAGCTCCTGGAGATCTCGATGGTCAATGCATTCTTTTTGTTTCGCACTGTAAAATGCAGAAACATATCCTTTGAGGACTTTAAAGAGAAACTCGTAGCCCAGATCGTTGAGAAATACCACACTCCACGAGCACCAACATCTGGTGGAAGACGAGCCAATGATAATCCCATCAGGCTAACAGAAAGACGTTTCATTCAACCGGTTCCACAGACACAAGTCAAGGGAAGCACTACCCGACGCCGGTGTCATATGTGCGCGCATTCTTCAATAAGACCACCGAAGAGAAAGGAAACAGGATACATGTGTATTGAATGTGATGTTGGGCTGTGTGTTCATCCATGTTTTAAGGATTATCATACAAAAAAACACTTCTAAGTTAATATTGTTTTTGTAACTGCTTTTTTATTTATTTTGTATACCTACTATAATAGTGAAAAGTGGAGTGTTTTTAGTGTGTATCGATGGTTTGCGATCCCTGAAATCCGCAATCGATTTTTTAATGATAAAACTTGAGTAATATTTTTACTATTTTTTACTATTTTCATATTCTTGTATCATGATTTGATAAAAAAAAATGTTTTTATTTTCCGTGTCAAAAAACTCACTCCCCATAGCTTTCACCATATAAATTATCCTACTTCGGGAAAGGTTAAAAGGGGGGAGAGACCGTCATCCCTTGCTAAAATTTTCAATTTAAATGTAGCAACCATTAGGACGATACAAAAAAAAATGAAAACAAACTTAGACCTATAGCTTTAGCAGGATCGTCTATCAGTGCGACAAAGATTGCCCGCATACGCTCAGCAATAATAGAAAAAATGGAAAGAACTCTTATGATATGGCTAGAAGATTGCAATGACAAAAACATTCCTGTGGACAGAAGCATTATACAAAAGAGGGCACAAGTAATTTACGATAATTTAAAAAGAACTGAACAATCGTCATCGGAAGATCAAAACTCATCTCACAATTTTTCTGCTAGTAGAGGATGGTTTGAAAATTTTAAGAAGCGATTCTCACTACATAATATAAAAATTCGAGGAGAAATTGCGTCAGCTGATTTTGAATCTGCTAAAAAGTTTGTTCCAGAATTCGCAGATATTATAAAAAATAAGGGCTACACACCAGACCAGGTTTTCAATGCGGACGGAACGGGATTGTATTGGAAGAAGATGCCGCAACGAACCTACATATCAAAAAATGAAAAACACGGGAAAGGATTCAAGGTGGCAAAAGAAAAATATCTTTACTATTATGCTCCAATTCTTCAGGAGATTCCATAATGAAGCCATTATTTATTAATCGAGCCTTAAACCCCCGAGCACTAAAAGGTTATGATAAAAAGAATTTACCTGTTTATTGGAGAGCCAATAAAAAGGCTTGGACCACAATTATTCTTTTTAAAGATTGGTTTTACAATTGTTTTATACCTGATGCAAGAGATTATACGAGAAAAAAGAATCTTGATTTTAAAATATTATTGATATTGGACAATGCACCAGGACATCCTCTCGATTTAAAATATCCTAATGTTGAAATATTATTTTTACCACCAAATACTACGTCTTTAATCCAGCCCTTAGTCCAAGGTATAATTTCAACATTTAAAGCCTATTACATTCGTCGAACATTTGAAAAAACATTAGAAGACATTTATCAAGGTGAAAATTTAACACTTCCACAGGCTTGGAAAAAAATTTCTATTCGAAATTGTGTCGAAACTATTTCTGCATCCGCTAAAGAAATAAAACAATCCACTTTAAATTCTTGTTGGAAAAAACTATGGCCAGAAGTAGTGTCTGGAGAAAATGTTTTACCACTAATAGAAGATGAATACCAAAGGACAATAAATATTTGTCGTGAAATTGGTGAAGGTTTTAATGACATGAATATTCATGACATCCAAGAAATATCGGAGGATCGTACGTTGAATGAAGAAGAATTAGTCGAAATGTTAGATGAACCCACCACAATTAACGACTCAGAAAGCAGTTGCAGCGAAGACGCTACATGTTTCACATTAAAAACGATAAATGACGGTTTGGAATTGGCTACAAAATTAGAAAACTTTTTAATTGAAAATGATCCTTTAATGGAAAGAAGTTGGAAATTTAAGAGGGAATTACAACAGATTTTGGAACCTTATAAGGAAATATGTAAGGATGTATACGCTAAAAGCAGACAATCGCTTATTACCGAATTTTTGAATGCTAAAACCACAAGAAATCCAGAGTCCTCCGATGATGAAAACGTACAACCGATTTCGAAAAAGAGTGAAACTTATAGAATTATAAGTGATAGTGATGATGAATGATTACCATTTTATGTTATTAAAGTTTTAATCACGAATATGTAAATATATATTTGTTTATTTATAAAAATAAAGTATATATTCATATAAATTATCGTTATTTTTTTTTGGAACGCATCCCCTAATTTTGTACAAACTTCAAACCTTGCATAACACGGATTTGTATTACACGTGGTTTTTGTGGAACCAAATACCCGTGTTATACGAGGCCCAAGTGCATATCTTTTCCAACTTACGTTTCCTGGATATTTGATTTTTTACATATACTATTTTAACGCCAGAGAATGGAAGGACAACAAAGTACATCTGAAAATGCAGAATTGACCGAAGATTTGATGTTATAGGGTTGGCTTCACTGCCGAATCTGATGACAGTGATTTCGACGACGATTTTGAAGACGAGGAACAAGATGGCTTGATTGCTAATGTTCCCAAACCAGCACCTAATGATGAATTTGTACCATCAGTTGATGAGTCTGTACCCGTTTTTGAATGGGAAACAGGTGATTTTATTCCTAAAATTAACTCATTCGATAGTTCAAAGTCAGGAGCGGTTATTGAAAATTTTGGGAATAAAGAATCAGATTTTTTCAAGATGTTTACGACAACCTCTCTCATGACTTTCATCACAATTGAAACAAATAAACAGTATATCTAAATTAAGAATCACTGCAGTGAATTAAGTTGGAGATTGAAACAGTGGATAGACGTTACAGTGGAAGAGTTATACCTGTTTCTTGCTGTGTGTCTATTGATCCCCTGTAATTCCCGAAACAAAATACAGGACCACTGGTCTACAGATATATTGTATTATTCACCAATATATTCTGATACCATGTCCCGTAATAGATTCCAAATAATTTTACGCATGCTACACTTCAGTGACAATACGCAGCAGTAGGTGGGGACAAAATGTTCAAAATAAGATTCCTTGTGGAACATTTAAAAAAAAATTTCACGCAATGTATGTATCCTTACATGAATGTATGTATTGATGAAAGTTTGCTGCTTTTTAAAGGTAACTTGTCATTTCGTCAGTATATTCCAACAAAAGCAAGCCGTTTTGGAATAAAATTTTTTGTAATATGTGACTGTGCAACTGGGTATGTTTTAAATTTTATTATATATACTGGCAAAATAGCGGAATATGTTACACATCCACACATTGGTATTTCGGGTAGTGTAGTTATGACATTAATGGAACCCTATGTGGATCGGGGACATACGTTATATGTGGATAATTGGTACACGATCTCATTTTGTTTCAAAAGCTCCGTTACCGAAAAACAAATGCTTGTGGTACCGTAAGGAGAAACCGTAAAGAAATGCCCAAGCACAGTGAAAAGTTACAGAGCGGGGAAATGAAAGCCTTTCATACGGACACTCTTTCGGCACAAATATGGAAGGATAAAAGGGATGTTTCCATGTTGACAACCCTTGTGGCACTGTCCGGCGGACGTCTTCCTCCGCAGTGTTTCTGCGGCTATTCTGTAGTTAAATAATGATTTGAGGTTAAAGATCTCTTTTCCCTTTGTGGTCCTCTCCACATCTACCAGGACGAGGGGTAGGGGTGACCTGGAGCTACCCTTACGCATCCGCTGCACGTTTTGGACTGGGAAGCCCAGATCTGCCAGTTCCTCCTTAACCTGGTCATCGGTGATGACTTCTGGTATGCCTCGTAGAACGCATTTATACGTTTTCTCCTGGCAGTAAATAGGAGTGGAAGGGGAGCTTCCTGTGTTCTAGGAATTTAACAGCTCCCCTGTAGTTCGTTACCACAATGCCAGCTATATCAATGTCTCGCATTATGGTGAAAGCAGCAGCCTTGTCGTGCAGGATGATTGGCGGGATTTTGTTATCTTGTTTGTTTGTCTTGTCTGTGGTAGTTGACGGGGGGTCAGATTGCGTGTCGTCTTTCCGCTTTCTGATTGGTGGGGACGACATTTTGTCATCCGTGCCCGAGTTCGACGATTGTGAATTTCGCCTTCTCTTGCCTGTTTTAGCCTGGATGAAGGCGATTTCGTCTGAGGTGTTTAATTCATATAAGTCTCTATTCGGAGAGGGCGGTGTTGGCGTGGGCAGCTGTGACGTTGGCATTTGTGACCACGTGTCACACACGTCATCCACCAAGATGGCGGCGTCGTCGTTGTTGCTATTTGCCGTGTCGGTCCTTTTTTAGCTCTTTGTATATCTGCAAGGAGCCCGTGTGTTTGCTCTTTCGGTATGCACGTTAGGAGCAATTGTAGCACCATGATAAGAGCTTCTTTTGTCATCATTTTTGGTGATGCCGATCCGGGGAATATAATCTCCGTAATGGCGGACAGCGTGGATTCTGTGTGCGTGGAAGCCATTTTGTGTGTATGTGGAAGTGAAAGTTTTTGTGTGTGAATGAAATGTGAGGTGAGAAATGTGTATGGAAGGAGTGTGTGGATATTGCTGGCTTGCACTGGTGAGTTGGCACTTTTGCGCTAGTCGGTAACTTGGTAATTTTTGTCACTGAATTTAAATCACAGAAATCACACTAAGAATGGAATAAAAATGAATGTTGATGAAAAACTGAAGTGAAAAAGGCACGAGAGCTGTTGCTCAATCGAAGTCTAAAACGGAATTGTTTTTCTCAGCAGATCAGGCACGCAAATCGCGGATGCCACGCCCCTCCAAAATCCATTCGCTGTGGCCAAGCACACACTGCCACCGACTGCACCCACAAACGGGAGGAAGGACCTGCGACCCCAGAAACCCAGCCTCCAAGAAGGCTACTTTTAAAGCCCACACCTGGCCCCTGCCTCCTTGGAAAGTGGCAGAAGCCCCAGCAGCCCCTAAACCGACCCCCCGCGACCCAGACATCATGACAGCCCATACAGACTCAGCAGCAATCCTACGCCAAGGTTGTGGCCAAACGCCCCCGGAACCGAAACGCGAAACCCAGACAGGTGAGCTACCCCGCCCAGACTCCCATCCCCACACAAGCCCATACTCACCGCGCGAACAAGCCGTGACGGCAGAGAGGGACAGATTAAAATCTGCACTGGCCAAATGCCAAGCAACCCTCCGCGAAACCGCCGCGGTCCTTCAGACAACCTCAGTCAGTTACAAAGTGTAGACAACCGATAAAACCCACATCTTTCCAGTTAGCTTTTTGAAACACAAACCTAAAGCTAACTGTTGACAGACTTAAGATTGTACAGTTCCTTCCAAGTCTCGACGTTGACATATTTCTTGTCAGCGAAACGAACTTGAAACCCGCGAACCGATTTAACATACCGAACTGCCTTATGACAGGTTGAACGGTGAAGTCGGCAGCACCGCCATTTTTGTTTAAAAAACCTCGACCATTGCTCATATCCCGCGACGACCAGTTCCTCTATATCGCAAATAGAGTCGACTGCGATCGTACTTAATACAAAAAACTCGGGTAAAATTAAAATCATCTCCGTCTACTGCGCACACAAGCACAAACTGACGGAAGCAGACTTAACAACTTTGATTGATCCCACAATCACCGCGACCGTTTTCGCGGGCGATTTTAACGCCAAACACTCTGCTTGGAACAGCAGATTGACAAACGCGCGAGGTAAGGTAATTTATAAATTCGCGACAGACACTTTATCGACCATAGCAGCTCCCTTCGAGCCCACCATATATCACGCGGCCACCGGGTCCCAGATATTATAGACTTTGCCATATTGAAAGGCGCTTATCACACACCCCGCGTCACTGTGATAAACGAACTCAATTCGGATCACAGGCCGGTCCTCATGTACATGGCGGACCCAATTGATCCGCTGGCACACATTCAGACAAATCCCAAGACCCGGACGTCTTGGGAAGACTTTGAGACACACATCGGAGACAATTTTCAGGTCCCAGATAACATCTCGGACCCGTCTTCCATCGACACAGCCATAGATAACTTCACGGATGCAATACAATCCGCGAAAGAAGATGCGTCTTCACCCGTCACCGCGGACGGACACAGACCAGACCTACCCATTCGAATTAAGAACCTGATAAGGGGTAAAATCAGAGCCAATAAAGAATGGCGCAATCACGCAAACCCGGTTGCGAGAACGCTTAAAAACCGTCTCACAGCCGAGGTCAAAAGGGCGCTGAAAGATCATCGGAAAGAGTCTTTCGACGCCTATCTCAAAGATCTCGCGAAAGGGGATCAACCGTACTGGCTACTTAGCAAATTGCTCAGACGCGACCCCAACCCGTCGCCCCCGCTTCACGGGCCGAACGGTCCCGTATACACGATGGAAGACAAAGCGGAGCTTTTCGCAGACTCCCTCGTGAAACAGTTCTCCCCACACGCGATTGATCCGTCTAAACTCATCCCGGATGAGCAACACGGTTTCACAGCGCTCCACTCGACCAACCATCAACTGCTTCGAGTAGTTGATTTCTGCAAAGACGGTTTTTGCAGAAAGCAATTCACGACGGGACTATTCCTCGACATCAGAAGGCCTTCGATAAGGTATAGAAGGAAGGACTTGTGGTAAAATTGGCAGAAGTCGGACTTGACTTTCCGATGCTAAAATTACTAAACTCCTACCTCTCAGACAGACAATTCTACGCAAATTGAACGGCGTATACTCCACCCCTCGAACCCCGCACGCCGGCGTGCCGCAGGGGGGTGCGTTATCTCCATTACTGTACAATCTCTACACACACGACATACCCATCCCATGCGCAACATCGCCGACGATACAGCAATATTAGTCCGGTCAGCTGATAGAAATAGATCCGCACTGCTCGTCGAAAAAGCGAGCAACAACATAGCCGCCTGGTGTCGCGATTGGAGGATAAAAATCCACCCAGACAAAAGTACGGCGGTAAATTTCAACCGGAGAAATAACTGCCATTGTCTTAAAATTCAAACGATAAAACTGCTTGGTACCGAGATCGAGTGGGACAAGTCGGTCAAATACTTGGGACTCACGCTCGGCCATAAGTTGAACTTCAAAAAGCATTCCGATGCAAAAATACGCCAGGTTTCCCAAATCACGGGTCGGTTATACCCGATGATAGGCAAAAGGAGCACACTTGCCTTAAAAAGCAAACTGCTCCTTTACACCGCGATATCCAGACCGATCATGACCTACGCGTGCCCAATATGGGGACACGTAGGAAAAGTTCGCACAGATAAATTGCAAATTGCGCAAAACAAGATATTGCGTACAACGCCCCGTGGTACGTCCGCGGTTCTACATTACACCGCGATCTTAAGATAGTCAATTCATGACCACGTCCAGCGACTGTCGACAAAGTTCTACAGCGACTATGAAAATCACACGAATCCAACGATCAAATCATGCATAGAAGCGTTCGACATTGACGCCCCTTCCGATTACACAAGACCTCGTCATGTCTTAAAACTGAAACTTCCCTAGATCCTCTCCCTCCCACAACACAGATCACCCTCGCCCATACTCACCTGTCTGGTGTCTTTCTACGGTTCCGGGCTGCAGGAAGAGAAAACAGTACCCCTGGACCACAATACTTCGCCGCCGAGACCGTCATTTTCCTTCATTGTTTTATTTTTATTTTCTTTTGGGTTGTATAGAATCACTGTATATTTTATGTATTTTGGTTTATATAGAATCCATGTTTTTGTTTTTTGTTACCTGGTGTTGCAAGTGACACGCAACCTGCGAGTCACTTGCCCTAAAAGAGATCGAAAAAGCGTCACGCAAAAAATCTAGCGTGACGCTTTTTAAAAAATAAGAGGATCCACCAAAAAAAAAATTACTAAGCACAAAACACCAGCAACAAAAGGGAAAGAAGGGCGTTAAACGCGCCCTTAATCCCCATTGTAGTGTAATAAGATACTACTGACAACCCTTCATCCTGCTATTCTCTCTGATACAGGAAACACCACTCATCGAAATGAACCCATCATAAAACCCGAAAGTGTCCAAGACTATAATAAAAATATGGGGGCAGTTGACCGATCGGACATGATTTTATCAAGCATGCATTCGTCGCGAAAGACTATGAGGTGGTATAAAAAAATGTTTTCCACCTAATGGATCTTTCGTTATTGAATGCTCATACACTGTTTTGCCAAAAAACAGCAAAACGGATACCGCTAGGACAATTTCAGTTGGAAGTTATTCGACAACTGATTCATGAATATAAATGAGTAGTTGAGCCTACCAAATCTGCAACACGAAAAAAACATTCTGAATTGCCTTCCCGCCTCACAGAAAGGCATTTTATGATGAAATTTCCTCCAAGTGGAGGATCCAACTAAGAATGGATTCTAGGTATAAGTGCAAACGATGTAAAGTGGCTCTCTGCGTAGAACCTTGATTTGAGGCATACCACACGGTAGAAGACTATTCATTTGTTTTAAACTGTTCGCCGTATTTTATATATATTTTTAAGATACAATTTTGATATGATAGAATTACTTTTGATATACGATCGTGATACGATTTTCCGTGTGAATTTTGTGACAACCCTGAAGTTTTGTGGATCATTTATTTCGGACATTCTTGGATAAATGACGGCGGAAATGGCGCATCGTGTATTTTTATGGTAAGTCTATATATATGATATACTATTAGATGTCCAAAAATATATATTTATTAGGTTTTATTTTTTGAAAGAAAACTGCGGCCCTCCGTGTACGGCCATATTAATCCTTCCAGGCATAGAATCGGTTAAAAGAAAAATTTTCCCACACACGAACTCCTACACTACTAGATTTACAGAAATGTAAATAGCTTAAAAATAAATCTATTACTGCGTATAAGATTAGAAACGTGTGAATGAATTAAAAGCTACAAGAGGAAAAATTATTTCTGATGAAACAGAACTAATTGGTAGATTTGCCACTGCAGACGAAAATGCATTAATTCAGTTTATAATACGAACACATTCTAGAATATCTGAACTCTTACGAAATTAAAACCCCAAAAATTTACAAGTAGCATTACGTTTAGCACAACAAGAAGAAGGAACCATGAATCTTCTTGAAGATCATAAAAAGAGCTATATTTCAGAAGAACCGTTGTGGTGTGTTTCAATGCAAAATTAAACAAATAACCTAATAAAAACCAATTCTGTCTGTATTCTCAAGGACGCCACAACTACTACGGGAATTCCAGACATAATAATCCAATTCATACTATATTTTATCGTTATCTTGAAATACATTAAGTTAATAAAATGTTCAATCAAAAAATTATTAAAGCATTCTTCACCTATTTGGATAGTACCAAAGGAGATAGACTCTTCAGGTCACAAAAAATGGAGAATTGTAATTGATTATAGAAAAATAAACGAAATAACAACAGGAGATGCATATCTGTTGCCAAATATTTCAGGTATACTTGATCAATTAGGAAATAGGAAATATTTTACAATTCTCGATTTGGCTTCAGGATTTCATCAAATTAAAATGAATGAAAATGTTAATCAAAAAACTGCATTTACAGTTCCTTCAGGACATTACGAATATGTTCAAATGCCATTTGGTTTAAAAAAACGCACCCGCTACTTTTCAAAGACTAATGAAAAATGTTTTAAGTGGATTACAAGGAATAAACTGTTTTGTATATCTTGATGATATAGATATATATGCAAACTCATTAGGAAATCATTTGATAAAAATTTTATACTATATAATATTACAACTAAAAAATGTTTATAATAAATTGCGAGAATTGAATTTAAATTACAACCAGATAAGCACGAATTTCTCAGAAAAAAAGTAGCTTATTTAGGACATATAATAACATACAACAGATAAAGGTGTAAGCCCCAACCCAGAACAAATTAAGGCCGTTACTAAATTTATAGAACCATAAACCCCAAAGAAAATTAAACAATTCTTAGGACTGGTAGGTTATTATAGAAGATTTATTGATAATTTTTCAAAAATATCAAAACCTCTAAAATCATTATTAAAGTAAGCAAATTAGAAGTATGGGTACCCCATAATCTGAGTGAACGCAATAAGGTGGATAGGATGTCCATTGTCACAAGTCTCTTCACACGAGAAAAAATTGAACCCTTCTTGATGAAGATTATAAAATGGATCACTTATGAAAACATCATCCGTAAAAGACCGTGTTTAGATAAAGATCAGCCTCCTCTACTAGATCCTAAAGCAAATATTCACAGCAAGAAAATTTTGTTGTGTGTATGGTGGAATCGCCAAGGGAACATTCACTATGAGCTTCCGAATAGGAATCAAACAGTGACTGGAGATGTGTATGTTCAGCAGCTGCAGAGGTCAAGAAAAACTTTTGGAAAAACGCCCTGCACTCGTCAACCACAAAAATGTCATTCTGCTGCATGATAATGCAAGACCACATATAGCAAGGGTGACTCAAGAAAAACTTTTAGAACTTGGCTGGTCTGTTTTGCCCCATCCACCATACTCTCCAGACCTTGCTCCAACAGATTACCACCATTTCTGTTCCTTACAAAAAATTTTGAATGGAAAAAGCTTCATTTCAGAACAGGGAGTAAATGAGGCTCTCCTTGAGTTTTTCCAATCAAAGCCTGCAAAATTTTAAGAGGAGGGTATCGACAAGTTGAGGACCAGGTGGGAGCAAATTATATTAAATAGTGAAGAATATGTTTTAGTTTAGTTTTAATTTTTTTTTAATATTACTGCAAAATAAATGTATGAAAAAAAGACGGAAGTTTTTTTATGACTCGACCTTATATTTACGGAAGAAAGTTTATTACAGTTACAGATCATAGACCATTAACTTGGCTTTTCAACACAAAGGTTGGAAGTAAAATCATTACACGGAGATTAAAACTTGAGGAATATGCCTATAAAATCATTTATAAACCAGAAAGAATTAATTCCAATGCGGACTGTTTATCCAGATTGCCAATAAATGTTTTACCAGAAGATATGACGTACAAAGATTTTTTAGACAGATTTCAAAAAAGAGAAAACTTAAACGTAACTTTTAATGAATGTGAAGTCACATGATAAGGACATTGCGTATCCGACAGCTATAGATTTAGACGACGGAATACTCTATTGTTCTAATATCATATCCAGCTCAGAAAATTCTAAAAACATTCCAAGTGAATCATCACGAATCATATCAAACGGAAACCACAATTGGAAATTCAAAAACATATTACCACATTTTTACAAAAATAAATCATTTCAATAAACCATCATATCCAGATATCTTTACAGCTTTAAAGAATTTTCGAGATGAATTAACTCAAAACAATATAACTAATATATCTATCTCAAATTTTACGGATCCTTTTAATATTAGGGGTACCGAAAAGAAATCCATTTTTTTCTCATGCCGTGTTTGGGATCAGTCTGTACCTGAACGCGGCGAAGTAAACATCTTTGTAAGTGTTCCATTATATAGTACTTTTCCTCGGCTTTATTTTTGTATCATTTTTAATTTTGCATCCTTAGGAATAAAATGAGCAAACCAGAAGCAACCGAACAACATATACGGCATTGTATGCTGTTCTTTTTTTATCAAGGCTGGAATGCGACCAAAACGACCGAATCAATTTGCAAAGTTTACCAAGCAACGTTAATAGCAAACAAATGTCAATTTTGGTTTCGAAAGTTCAAATCCGGGGATAGAAGCCTAACAGATGATCGGAAATCGGGGCGACCACAAAATTTAGACGATGATCTACTAAAAGCCACAGTTGAAGCCGATCCTCGTTTAACCATCGAAGAAATAGCACAGAAGATGCATGCTCCATGGTCCACAGTGCGAGATCATCTACAAAAAATTGGTAAATCAAACAGAATGGGTGTTTGGGTTCCGCACGCACTCTCCGAAATCAACAAAGAGGTTCGAATGAGTATGTGCGACTCCCTGCTGTCACGACAAAAACTACATCCATTTTTGGATCGAATTGTGACCAGCGACGAGAAATGGATTGTATACGATAATGTTACAAGAAGAAAACAATTGCTGTCAACATCCCAGGTACCTGTCCCTACCCCTAAGCCCGGTCTCACCCTTCGCAGGGTCCTTTTGTGTGTCTGGTGGGATATTCGTGGAATTATTTATTATGAATTACTCAAACCAGGAAATACGGTAAATGCAGAGGTCTATTGTCAACAACTATCCAAGCTAGACGAAAAATTAAAAACAAAACGCCCACATTTGGCCAATAGAAAGGGCGTGATTTTATTGCACGACAACGCTCGTCCTCATAGTGCAAAAATGACCCGAGAAAAAAATTCCACCTTGAATTATGAGGTTTTAAAGCATCCGCCATACTCTCCAGACCTTGCGCCTTCCGACTATTACCTGTTCAGGTCAATGGAACATTCCTTACGGGAAAAAAAATTTAAAAATTTGCAAGATGTCGAAACTCATTTGGAGTCATACTTTAAGTCAAAACCAGCAAGTTTTTACAGAAAAGGGATAGAAAAACTACCTGAGAGATGGCAGACAGTATTAGACAGCGAAGGAGAATATATATTGTAATATTATATTAAATATATAAAATTTGTGATAATAAATATATTTCATATAAAAAAATGGATTTCTTTTCGGTACCCCTAATATATTAGACTTTCATTAAATCAAACAATTAATAATATTTATATTTGACGATAAAGACATTACGGTCAACATTTATAAAAATGTGAATAGATTAGTTGAAGAAAACGACATACAACAAATTTTGATAGAAAACCACGATGTACCCATTGCATGACATATAGGATTTCACAGAATATATAACAGAATCAAAAACCAATAACTTAATCAAAAGAGAAAACGAATATTGAACATTACAGAAGAACATGCAAAGAATGCCAATTAAACAAAGTAAATCGTCAAAACAATACTGCACTCATGGAAGTCACTTCGAGTTCCAAAGAAGCATTTGAAAAAGTAGCTCTCGATATCGTAGGACCTCTTCCCGAAACAAAAAGCCAAAAAAATTCATATTAACCTTTCAAGATGATTTAACAAAATTTAGCCAAGCTTATGCATTAAAGAGTGCCACCTCAGAAGAGATAGCAACAAAATTTATTGATTTTTCATTATGCTTCGGAATACCTAGATCTATTCTTACAGACCAAGCTCAAAACTTTGTGTCTCAGCTATTTTCTAGAATAACTAAATTGCTCAGGATCAAACAAAAAAATTGAAGCCACTACATGTCATAATGTAATGGAGCTCTAGAAAGAATTCATAGTACATTAAAGGATTATTTAAAACGAAAATAACGACCAAACAAACTGGAATGAGTAAGTTATGACACTAACATTCACGCAACTAAATTCACACCTTATGAATTAGTGTTTGGTAAAAAGACGATCATTTCCAATAGGTTATTTAACTCAATTGAGAGATTTTCACAACCGCATAAAATTGCCTAAGAAAACATTCAAAGAAAATCCAAACAAAGATACGATAATACTGCAAAAAATAAACAAATTTATAAAATCGGAGACTTAGTATTGATAAAAAAAACCATTTAAGATTGCAAAAATCACTATCGCCAAATTATAAAGGACCATATGAAATTATTGAAATTAATTCACCAATAAATGTAACAATTAAAATCTGAAATAAATTCGTTAAATATCATGTCAACGAAATAAAATAATTTCATCAAGACCGTTAAAATAGTTTTCAGATTTTGCCTCGTAAACGTTATGCCAATTGAGCATATCCTCTCATGTCGAGAAAATTAACAATGGAAGTGGATTACATTATGACGAAATTGGAAGTGCTAAGTTATACCACGACTATTAGAACATCTTACAATCTTACCACAACATAAAACTCTACAAAATATGTATGACAAAATTAATACATTATGCATTAACCGCTTAAGGACTACGCCTGAGTGTTCTCAGGCGGCTATTATGTGAGAAAAATCCCACACCCGAAATAACTCGGGCAAGTTTTATATGCAGAAAAGATCACTCCCGAATATACTTGAGCTAAAATAGATATGTATTATTGCACGTGAAAGCGAGAAAAAAGACAGCACTTCTCCCAATCTCCGCAAATCAAGTGACAGCATGCGACGTTAGTACGGCCCAGTATTCCGAGCAGTGGGGAACATTTATAAAGAGGAAGTACAAAAAGAAATATTTCGCAACTTCCTGACAAGTATATGAGCGGTGTGGATATATCGGACCAATTTTTATCTTATTATAATATCCATAGAAAAACCATCAAATGGTCCAAGAAAGTCTTCTTCCATCTTGTTACACGAGTGCTTTTTATAATTCATTTATTATATATAAGAAAAATAACACTAGCACTAAGAAAACATTTAGAATATTTTTATTAAATTATGTAATTTTTTTACTTTCAGACACCAACATTCCCCTTCTGGAGACGACATTACAGCGGCACCGAGTCCACTCCGAGCAAGAATTTTGCAAGATCCACAGGATAGGTTGTCAGGAGATATGAAAAAAAATATTTTGGTTCCTATACCGGCAACAGAAAAAAAATAGCCCCTGTAAGATTTGCAAAGTGTGTGCAAACACACAAAAAGAGAAGTGAGACTCGGTACATGAGTAAACATTGTCTTGCGCCTCTTCACAAGGGGGAATGTTGGCAATTTTATCATACAAAGTTTAATTATTAAAATGTTAACAACCATCACTCAAAGTTTCATTTATTTTATCCACTATTTCCAAAGTTACATCAATTTTAGTAAACGCTTCAGAAAAATGGCATTTGTTAAAAAATGGGCCAGGCACAGGGCTTAGTTTGCCAAATTTTGGCCGGTGCTGATAATGTTAAGAGTAGCTTGTATTAATTAGGAACCTGATTTGATGATGATAGTTAAATGTTTGACTCAATATCATAATTCACATCAATTTTTATTTTATTTTTCTCTTTTCATCTTAAATTTAGAGTTTTAAAGTTGTATTTAGGAGACTGCTTTTGTTAACCGATGGATAGACAATTCGGTGGTGACGATTGCTCTGACAACCCATGGCATGGATCCGCTAAACCAGGTGAAGAGATATTCGTCGAAAGAGAAAAAATTCATCACCGTTCCTCAACCTTCACCCTTCCACCTGTATAACAAACATAGGAGGTACTGATAGGATGGATGAAGACGTCAATATGTACCGAATTTCCATGAGGAAAAAATGGTGGTGGCCAATTTTCGTTTGGTTTATCGATGTCACCATGAACAATGCTCGACTCCTGTGCCGAAAATCGGTGAAACATATTACAAAACTAGAATTCAAAAGACAAATAGCCCAGATTTATTTCAAAAAGGTACAAAACTCCCAGCGAAATCAGCAGGGGGTTTGACGTCTTCTAGATAAACAGGTCATTCCCGATCTACGATATATCAATCATGATCATCTGAAAATACCCACTGTCAATAACAACAGATGTGATGGGAAAAATTGTAAATCATTTGTAAGGACAAAATGCAAACGTAAGCATATAGGTCTGTGCATTTTGTGCTTTTCTAAATTTCATTGAAAATAATCATAATGTACATTTTTATTTTAGTTGTGTTTGTTTTTGTATATTTTGTATGTTATCAATTAATTTTTATGTGTAATATTACGAAAGTTTCTTATCAAAATGAACAATAATGTTTTAATGACGTAATTATTAATCTTACCATAAAAATGATCTGTATTACTCATTTGCAGTCGTATCAGTGTCACCACTCGGGACGACTATTCACTTTTCTGGTCAGAATTATCAGTAAAAAAAAAAAAAAAAACAATCAATCAATCAATCTGGGCAAGTGGTCGATGCACTTGCCCTTGAAGAGTATATTTGTAAACATATTTTGGGCTTAGCGATTAGATTAAAATATGTAAAACCTCCGCCAGAAGCCAAATTAATACCAATAGGCATGAAGAGAAGAAGACGGAGATCAAAGTTGGCAACGAAAGAACTAATTGTAGATAAATGTTTATGTTTTACATAATAAATATATAATTATAAAAATATTTTTTTAATTACGAGTATATAAGTAATTAAGAAATAGTAAGGTGAAACATAATTAGAGATTTTTTAAGTGTTATGTGTTGCATCAAAATGGTCTGTTTATTTCTTATTTTCATAAATCATTAATTTTATTCTTACCATCATCAATATTCTCTGACCGAAATGATTATACCCTATAATAATTTTATTCAGACCATTTAATTTGTTGCCATTAGTTATTTGTCAAAAAGGTAGTTATATAAAATAAAGAAAAATTTTGACAAAAGACAATGGTATAAATTCACTCAGATAAATTCAATACATAAGTAATTCCAATATTTGTTGGGACACTCCCTCAGGACGTTACAGATAGAATCTCAAAGGACGTAAGGACATATAAATGTGAAAATTTTCAATGCTTATTGGAGATCGGAGATGCCTATTATAAAAACTAAGAACCTTGGTTACAATTGGAAGATGTACTACCAGATAAATAAAAAAAGATATCATTTGTTAACTAATAAGTAATACTCTTGTACATATTTTGGAAAAACAAAATTACAAATTATTGAAAAGACCCAAAATGTCAATTGAGCAACAACGCTTCCGAAATCAAACCTTTTGTAGATTCACGAATCTTTGAAATATAAATATTTCAGCCCCATCAGATTTCTTCAAGAAAACACCAGGAAGTATCTCAAGTTTCACCGCAATACGCGTTTTCTAACCGGAGCTGCATATCTCCGTTTTAACTTTTCTACCCATTGGAACACAGGTTTACGCTGAAATATAACATAATAATAACTCATTGATAATACAATTAGGAAACATTTAGAGCAGGCAGATATAAGTCCAAATTTCGATATTAAATGATTTTTAAATTAATTATTTCACAGAATTTTTGATTTCGTTCCAAGGTATGTATATCTGTAATGTTCTCAAATAAATCCAAGCATGGGTGCAGTGAGAGTAGTTTGTTATCCGCTAGTCCTGTACTATCCTTATTCTCTTCAGAGGTTAAGCATCTGAGTGATGAGTTTTCCTGGAGAAACTTCTATGGAGAAGCTTCCATGGAGTGGTCATGGTTTAAAACAAGGTTATGAAAATACAAATACTCTCTGAATGTATACTTTTTTGGTTTTTTTTTTCCATGATAACTTGTCCAATTATAACTGAAATATTCTATTCAAGCATTTAGAAAAATGTTTCTTTTTTTTTCAATCAAATTGTACTGGTATGGCCGAGACGTTTCCATAGTACCACCGCTTAAATTTTAAAAAAAGTTATCAAGGAAACATGTGTGCTAGACACGTTAGATTAGAAATAATGTTATTTTGAAAAGGTTTAGGAATGTAAAAACAATGTTTTATTACACGATTATAACTATTTTATAGACATTTACAAGTCTGACTATAATAATAGCGAAATATATGCATCAGTTGAATGAAAAATATTTCTTACCATCATTTGAGATGAACCAGGATGTGTTCTTTCAACTGCGGAATGTTTTTGGGTACAAATGAACATTTGTGGCATTTCAGCGGAGTCGCCATCAACTCGCGGTGGGTATCGTTAGATATTTTGCAAATAACTCCGTTTTTCTCAATCGCCTTAATGATTTCTAAAAGAACAAGTAAATAAATTAATTAACTACTCGACAATATGATCACTGGATTTTCACAGCTTTTGTATATGCTTTCATTCTTTTAGCCAATCATAAAATATAAAAGTTTAGTATGTACAGTGCACTCTGAATTTTCCGGGCTAATGCTGGGGAGGATGGTCACGGATAATTGAAAAACACGGATAATCCGAATCATCAATTTTTTATTTTATTTTCGAATATAATATCATATACACAATACAATTTTTTAACACATTATTTAACAAAAAAAAAAAAAAAAAGTAAAAATAAAATATTTTATCATATTAACATAGTCCTGAGAGCTGACAAATATAGGCAATAAATATCGAAATTAACAAATTTACTGCGGACACTCGCGCCGGTTTATACACTTCACTGTAAATGTAAATAGAAACACATGTGGAGTACAAAGATTTCAATTCATCATTCATTCATCAGTCATTTTAGTCCCATCACATCGCTAAATTCAACCTTTTTTTCAAACAACGCACATATTCAAGATCGCAATTCATTAATGTGTCTCATAATCTTTACAGAAAAAAAAATTAATCAGATTATATTTGAATTAGAAAATATTTATTTTCAGGCACGAATAATCCACAAACCGGATAATCCATACACGGATAATCGAGAGGTACACTGTATATACATCTCTATATATACAGAATTCAATTATAGATTTTTTTTATTTCTTGAAATTGTCAAAGATAGAAATAACTAACTCTTTATTCTAATATAAATGTTGATCTTTAAAATATTAAATTTGAATTGTTACAACTTTGTACAATTCCACATGTTTTGTCACCAACGAACCGGGTTTCGCCTTTGGACATCTTCAGGCACTCTTATCACACCGATGCAACAGAACTGATAAATACTATTATATAATAGGTAAAGCGGAAAGAAATGATAATTTTTTTCACATACAAAAAAACTTTATTTAAAAAATCTACATGCAACTTTAATCACTAAAATAATTTCCATTGTTTTCGATCACCTTTCGCCATAATATAGGCAGCTTTTCAATTCCTTTTTGAAAAAAATTTTGTGGTTTTTCGTTAAAAAATGTTTCAATGTGGTTTTTTACACCCTCAAATGATGGAAAAATTTTATGTCGGATCGAGTGCTCCAACGATCTAAAAAGGTGATAGTCTGATGGAGCTATATCTGGAGAATAAGGAGGATGCTGCAGAACCTCCAAATTTAGCTCCCTAATTTTTTCCTGGGTCATCTTCGCCGAGTGTGGTCTGGCGTTGTCGTGCTGCAAAATCCTTCTTTGGTTATTCACCAACACTGAACGTTTTCTTAGCAACTCTTTCTTCATTCGGGCCAATTGACCACAGTACACCTCTGCGGTAACTGTTTCGCCAGGTTTTAATAATTCATAATGAATTATCCCCATCATGTCCCACCATACCCAAAGAATGACCTTTTTTAACGTCAATGAGGGTTTGGGGGTAGGTAGGGGTACCTGATTGCTTGAAAGCCATTGATTTTTTCTCTTAGGATTGTTGTACAGGACCCATTTCTCGTCACTAGTGACGATCCTTCTCAGAAATGATGCAGTTTCGTGCCTAGACAATAGCGGCGAACAGATGGTCATTCTATGCTCAATGGCCTTTTGTGAAAGTTCGTGTGGCACCCATAATCCCTGCCTGTGTTTTTTTCCTATGGGTTTGAGATGGTCTTTAACGGTTGTCCAAGGGCAGCCGAGCTCCGCTGACAATTCTTTAATGGTTTTTCGAGGATCCGCTTCCACTGCTGATTTCAACATGTCCTCGTCTAATTTTGAAGGTCTTCCTGATTTTTAAGCATCTTTCAATCCTCGATCACCACTTTTAAATTTTTTGAACCACCTATGACATTTAGTAAGTTGCAATACGGGTCCATACGTTTCGCAGATGATCTCAGTGACTTCTTTGGCTTCCTTTCCTTGATCAAACAAAAACAGCATAATATGACGCAAATGGGTGTCTTCGATATTTGGGTAGATATCTAAAGGGTAGAAAAAAAACCTTTTGAGTGGAAATGAAAGTAGAAACTAACAGAGCTACAAAACAAGACCGAATCTTACGTGTTTACTCCACGGAGGACGGCGGCAAACTGATTTCAAAATCGTCTTTTAAATCTTCAAAATTATCATTTCTTTCCGCTTTACCTAATATCTAAAATATTATTCTTCGTGAAAAAGCTATGTTTACAAGATATAATATAGTATATGCAAATCTTTATTAATTATCTTAAGTATGTTTGGGCCAGTTAATGACCCCTATAAGACTAAAATGTGTTCTAAGATGAAGTTTCGGCTGTCTGTAACTTTAATATTATGGGAATCCTAGGTTCAAAATATTATAAAAATGAGCAAACAAAATACAAACAGTGAGAAAATTGTGCCATTTGTAACAATGCAGTTACGAATGAAATTGAATTACGATTGCAAAAATGTCAGATGATCAAGGGATTGTGAAAAATTATAATTTACGCAGAATACAATTGTAATATAAATGTGAAAAGGCTAGTATAATATTAAGTATGCGCAACCATATAAAATCATTGGGAAAAGTTTTTCTGATGCCTAGCATGTTGAAAGACATGTTTAGTCAGCAAATATTATTGGAGTATTTAGTAAAATACTGAAATAAAAAAAATAATAGGGTACCACAAACAGATACATATGAAGATAGTCATACAGAACAAGTCTCTATTGGACCCGTTTTACGGTATAAATTCAAAATTACTATACAATAGAACTAACCTTCCGATGGTATGAAAAATTTTGTGGTGAAGCTGTTCCAGTGTTTCTTGTTCTTTAGACTCGTCGACACCATATCGTCGCTAATAACATGTAGATGCAATCTCGTCATGCTGGGAATTGAATGGTAGCCGATTTTGCAGGAAATTTTAAGCCGGTCGCATAACTCAACGGCGACATCTTGCATATGACGCAGCAGAACCATGTGTTCGGAATTCAATTTGAATAAACCGTCGATATGTTCTTTGGGCAAAATCAAATAATGGTGTTTCGCTTTAGGATATTTGTCTTTAATAACAACGACGCTATCATCTTCTTGAATTAGAAGTTCCGAATCACTCATAGCGGCGACCAAGCCGTGATTCCAAGACGGCGCAGGTTTTTTAACTTTTGTAGCTCCATCGCTATTTTCAGCTAATCCTCGTTTCAGATTCTTCGCCATGATGAATGATCGTTTCTTCATCGAAACCAAACGACAGTCAATAAAGAAATTAAGCAAGAGGACCTGGCCAATGTTAGTGATACGTCATTGTTACAAAAATATTAGATGGCTACTATTGACGAATAAACTTTATAAACGGCCATTTTCTGAAGCCGGAAAACCGCTATCACACGGTTTGTTTACACCACTTGTTCGTACACATGTGAAATGCGGGCAACCCACTAATGTACTTCGCAGCAGTAAACAACGAAGAGCATAGACGAGAATTGACGGAAATTAAACAACCGTAGTTGCCTATAGTAATTTTAAAATCTACCATAGACAAGTATACTAATATAAGTTGACTAAAGCTTTCTACATCGTAAAGCTCGTTATAAATATATCTACGCTATAAAGAATTTATTGTTTACGTTTCCTGTAGTAAAATATACTAGAAATCAAAGCAAGATCCGTTTTATTCGCTTTAAATTACACATATCCGCTGAATCAACATTTTAGATATCTCCAGAAATGTAATTTACCTTTTTGCAGTTTAAATGTTATTGAATTTGTTTATAATAATATTTTCTGTCACAGCTTGGTAGGACATTAGCTTTATATTCTACCAAGCGGTGACAGAAAATAGTTAAATTATTTATGGATTTATTTTTATATCATAGCCATATTTTCTAATGGACCCAAGATAAAACTGAAAAGGAAACGTATTTTGCTAAAATAAAACGCACAAATTTTAGAACATTTAAAATGCAGAAAAAAAATTATGAAAAAGGGTATTAATATCAATAAGGAAAGTTTGTAAATCATTTTTCATATGCCCAATGAAATTTTAGTTTAGACAAATCAAATATAGGATAACAATTGTGTAACGAGTTAAAAACATATTTTAACAAATATGATTGTTGAACAGAGCGATCAGCTGTATTAAAAAAACAACAGTGTGAAATTACGGTAAAAGTAAAGATTTCTATAATTTTTCCGTGCCCGCGGGCACCATGGCACCCGCGGAATAATTCGTGTGCCCGCTACTATTTGAACGTAACAGATTTTTTCATAAACACTAATGAAAAATGTAAATTATTTTTATATAATTGTTTGAGTTTTATTTTTTTTGAGTAATTATGTTTATTATATAGTAACAATAAACGTGGAGATATTTTTTTTATAAAAGTATTCCGTAAAATTTCGAAGAAAAAAATGTGTGGTGCCTGCCAACCTACCGATATTTTAGAATGCGCTCTAGAGTACAAAAAGGTTGGGAATCCCTGTGTTAATATGTTAACACCTGCCGCCCGATGATGGATCTTTAGGGTCCAGGACGTATATTTTTTTTTTCTCTAAATCTGTTGAGCCCTGGGTCTTCATGTTCTACGTATTCCTCGACTAATCATTTATTGCTTAAATAAAAATATTTTAGTATAAATCCATTTATCGAGTCCCGCAAAAAAACAATTTTTGCAATGAAATCGGAGAGCACCTTGTATGTATGTATACTTCATCGTGTTGGTGTGAGCGAATGTAGCAGTATGTGTCGGACAAATTTCAAAAAACCCCCCCAGCCCATTTGCGAGTTGTGCCGGGCAGGGATAGTGAACTTTGAATGAAACATAGTTTGTGGTCACCCTGTTTCATAAATAAGGTTCATTTATGTAAATCTAGGTCACATTAAGCCTCGTTAGCAAGATAAACTAAAATGCTTATGAAAAAAAACAGGTATTAATACCTTTCCCGACGTTTACCATCAGACGATGTAAAAGGTATAAAATACCCTTCCCGCAGTTAACCAGCAATCGGCATAAAGGGTATTAAAGGCTTTATTTGTTTCTTCTATTATTCTTATAGATATAGGAACAGGATGGCTCAATCTTTATTTATTTGGTTTTTAGTATTATGCAAGTAGAAATGGAGGGTGTTAATTATTAATTTTTTATGTGTATAAAAATCATTTCGCTTTATTTTTTTCGGGTATTTTTTTTGTTCACCTTAATAAAAACACCTCCATCTCTTGAAAATATGACGAGGATTTAATAAAACACATTTTATTATATATAAAAAAAATAAACATGTATACTGTTACATAATATACATAGTTTCTCATATAATCATCATTTAAAAACGACATTTGGATGAGGTGATTCAAAATAAGATATAAATATAATTGTCTTTTAAATAGTTAATAATCTTTTATTTCACACCAATAATAATTACTATTTCGTTTTGTAAAGTGTCTCTAGAAAGTGTAATATTAACACTATTATTATTTTTCATCTTGTCCAGTTATGAAAGAAATTAGGTAGATTTTCAAGCTATTTACAAAATATATTCTTTTATTATTTTTAAATAAAGTATAATATTATATTACACAAATTGACCAGGTTTTGGCACATAAGTAAATGTATATTTTATATGAGTGATGACAACGACATTTATGAGTGGGTAGTGAAATTTAGCAGCGTGAACAACGTGCATAATAAAAGCAGTATTTGACAATCTTATTCTAATCTACTTTAAGTTTTATGTGATTGCAGTGAATTCTCGACAGTTGAGTGCTGCGATACATTGTGAAGGAATTTGTTAGATATGTTACATAACTTTTGATCACTAATTTTTTAGTAGTGTGAAAATGAAAAAGAATGGCCGGTAGCTATAGTCGAGTGATAATGCAGTAGGCATTTGTTCTGCAAACAAATGTTCAACAATTGGAGAATTGAGTTGTAGTGACAATACATACAGTTGAAGATTGAAATGTATGTGGGCCTATTATTTGTTAGACGCTAACTGAGCTTCAGGATGTAAATTCTCAATTCCTTTTGGCTGAGCGATATGAATTTTGTGTTTGCCAGTACATACTTATTTATTTATATGCGATGTTCATGTTGGCTATGCTCACTGCTGTTATTAGACTATCAGTGAAACTTCTACATTCTTAGTAAATATCGGTGATAAGTAATTACCATCATCACCATGAAGTACCAGAGATGTCATTTGAGCCTGCTTATATTGATGAAACAAAAAGTCTATGTTTGCCCCCCTGAAAAAAATTAACAAATCTGAAATGAATTCTCTGTATTGAATTTTGAAAGATTGTATATTAAGAGTAATGAAAAAAAGGAAACATAAATATCGTAATTAAATAAGAACTTTTAGGGAAACAAAAATCATTGAATTCAGTCAAAAGAAATTGAATAGTAACTGTCAATGTTTTATTAGTTCCAGCTACTAATATATATGGAAGTATAACCACTGGATAGATTTCCATGAATATGTTACAAACAAATATGTAGGGATGTAAAATATTTCATTATATAATATTAACTAAGAAAAATTGTTAGAAAAGTCTTTTTTAAAATTTCAAAATCCATCACTGCAAACCATTTATCACAAGAGTGTTTTTACTTTTTACATAAAATTTTAAATCTTTGGGTGTATGATGTTTTATATATGTTTATGTCATTGAATATATTAAAATACTTATTTATTTAGATAATAAAAACTACACAACACTTTTAATTGTAGCTAATTTTAACAAGACAGACCAAATTCATTACGTAAGGTTATGTTTATTTACCCAATATATTTTATACTCATATTATGTCAAATAGACATTCAGATTATAAAAGTCTACGTGCATTGTCACTTAACAATAGAGATCGATCAATTTAAAAGCATTTTTTAAACACCTTTTGACAAAAATTAACAATATACTTGTACAAATAAAATGAATGTTACTTAAGTGTGTTTTTAAAATAAATCTATTTGTCATTCCCCAGCCATGGAACAATGCAAATAGATTCATTAGGTTAGTACAAAAGGATTTTTATAATCTACCGCAATCACAAAACACTCAGCGAGGTATAACAACAATGTAACAACAATAAACAGCTATAACAATCCATCCACAAAGGGCGCAACAAGATTTTCAACAAATCCTGAAAATATATTGATTTAACATTGCATTGATTCAAGAATATCAATTTGGCTCCTACAAATGAACATTTCAAGCAGTCGTCTATAATGTTGTTCGATAAACGTCTTCATCTCAATCTTTTATAATTTTCATTTTATTGTCAGTACTTTTGTTCATTACTTTTTTATTACAAAACTATAAAATGAACATCAGTCAGATGGGGTTTTTGAGATAGCACAGTAAACTCTTGACAGCTGATATTTGTTTTTAAAACGAGAATATAGATGGATCCTCTAACTTGATCAAAGAACTGTTTAGTACAGACACATATTTAGACCGAATTTCTTGAAATGGAAAAAAATCATTATTTTTATTAATCTACTCCATGTGGCTCAAAAATATCTCTCAATCAAAATTTTTTTAAATTAAGATCTAAAGCTTGTTATTAATACGACAAAATAAAATATTTGTAATACTTTACAGTGGATGATCGGTTAACGAACATAAACTGTTCCAAGACTATGATCAGTATCCAAATTGTTCGTAAACCAATCATCTATTTACCACTGACAGAATAAGTGGATTGGAAAGATCATTTTAGTTTGTTAACCAAATGTGTGTTCGTTGTTCAAACATAAAAATCTTTTAAGATGGTGCTTGTTGTGCGTTTTGTTCACAGTCTGAACAGTCCGTGAACCGAACACTCAATGTATATTGAAAAAATGTGTATTATTAAGCCTTAGAAGAGTATGATCATACTAGCATGGTGACATAGTGTGTAATCTATTATCTTTTGCCATTATTTGATTTAACATTGAATTATCAATAGATATACTACATTTATCAATTGCTCAACCAAAATAATTGAGATTATCAGTATATATATTTCAATATGAGTAGATATTATTTGAAAGATATGAATGCTTTAACACTCTTATATTTTGAATTGTAAACTGTCAACAAATTGGTATCAGACATCTTAACAGTTGAGAATCTAAGCTGTCAGAAGACTAAAGAAATATATGTCACAGTTCATTTGGCTTGGCAAAGGTTTAATGTTGATTAACTCTTAATTAAAATATATGGTTATCAAGAGTTTACTGCAATGCAAAAAAAAAGTGAAATCAAATAAAAATAATAAAGTGAATGTTTATATGATAACCATAAACATTTTTCAGTAAAAAAAAAATGGGATATACATTATAAGAATGCCATTTGCAAAATGATATAAATTCATTGTAAAATTTATTATGAATGGGATTGCCTCATAATCGTACATTTAAACAATGAATCCAAGAGATAATTCAGGCCTCTGAAATATAATAGATGAACTGGTTGAAAAATCTCATTTGCTAACTCTAGCAAACATCTAAGATACTATCTGTCAATTCTGAGTGAAAAGGCATTTTATTCAGAAAAATAAAACATTTTTTAGTAATATAAAAATTAAAGAATTTTTTGGGTTATCAATACTGGTTTCTAAGGAAAATGCTTGACTTGGACTTGCTCGATACAAAATATTTTTTACACACCCTTACTAGGTCAACATAAATATGAAAACATGTCTATGGCTGAACAAAAAACTTGTATTATGAAAAAATATGAACTGAAATAAGTTTACGAATTATTTTAGCATTGAAATTTTTGATTTCTTTGACAATATTTGCTCCCCATGTGCAGTATAAAACCGCCATGTAGCACTACCATGATTCTCTTACTCCTGCTAGTTTCATTGCTTTTTCTCATGACATGTGTCAGAATCCCTCAGTTCTACTGTGTACATCCTGTGGATAGTACCTGATGGTTGTCCAGAATGCTGGAATTCCACTGGTCAAGGGAAGAGGCAGGTAAGGTTGACGCTCTATCTCTATCTCTAGCAGGATCTTCAGCACGTGACCTAGCAAGTTCCATCTGTCTATAACTACTGACATAATAGGATGTACCTTATTATGAATATCTCTAAACATCCAAAAAGAATCACAGAGTCAAACTGCCTCACCCCCAACAGTCGATACAAGCATGTATTCTCGAAGCTCAGAATACAAAACTTTGTCATGTGTCTTGATTTGCTACCATAGAGCAGCACTGATAGAATGCAAGTGTTTGATAGTTGACATTAGATTTTAGTGTGTACAATTGCATCTGTATTGATATCCGCCCAGATGGTCTGCGTTGAGTTGAAAATATTTTTAAAAAATTCAAAAATTGTGTTGGATGAAATTTAGGTGAATTTGATATTTATTGGCTAAAATGAGCTAAGCTGTAGTTATATCTGCCACATTCAATATTGGCTGACCTAAAAAGAATTATAAAAAAATAAAAATACAAGATTGATGTATTTTGCTGGAATTAGAATAATAATTGTTTTGAAGTAAGATTGAAGTAAGACAACTTTTCAAAAGTATGTTAGATAAGTCTGTCCACCATTTTGTTTCTATGGCCACTGAAATTCAAATGCTTTTTTTAAACTATGGTACGATTAAGCTCTGTGCCAAATAGACATATTTATGCCAAGAGCACAGTAGTGAAAAGGATCATATCGTAATATGTTTAACATGTGTATTTATATACACATTAGCAAAATTATTTTTCATGATTTATGGACATTCATTCTACCGTTGTCACAAAAAATATTTTCACAATTCAAATAACAGATAAATAAGTTCCAAGCCGTAGAAATTAAGTATGGTGGTCATAGGCATAACAAATCACAATTTTAAAATACACGCATGCATAGATAGTTTGGTATAAATTAAGATATTGATGGCACAGCATGATAGAGTACATCCGTATAAATAGAGCAAAGATATGTCAATTTGGCATAGAGCCTTCAAATACTTTTAGAAATGTTACACACAATGTGAAAGTGGACGAGAATCAATCAATATTTGCATCTATTTTCTTATAAGGAAAGTGTTACATCACTAGATTATTAAATTAAGATAAATGAAATGAGCCAAACTTCCCTCACAGATATTTCTTAATATTTATTACACAGTCATATTTAAGAATTCAAATATTTTATTTATTAATTACAGGATATTTTTACAGTTTTACTTTTAGTAAACATTAATTATTGTTTAAGTTTAATTCTTAAATCATAATTGGTGTAGATATTTTCTCTAGCGAGAAATACTCTTATCGATAAACATGTATAATAAGGTATTTGTAATCAATAACCATCAAATCCATTGAATGTTTTTTGGGTACAATAAACCGACTAGAAGGATATTTGACACCGACTGAACATTTTTGATCTTGATGTTTGGCATAGCACCAAGATATTTGAGCACAATAACATGCTGCAGGTAAGTTTTATGAGTTACATTAATATTATTTATCCATTTCTTTTAAACATATTATAACATGAAATTTCACCAACACATTAAAATATTTCTATTCACATTTTTCAATACCATTCATTCAGTTATTTTATCAAGATGGTAGGCACCATAGAGTATTAAAGAATACACATTTTTGTTTATGGAACTTTTTCAAATATAATTGTATTTTGTGTTACAGTTAATGTGTATTGTTGAACAACCATAATGAAAATATTAGACAGGTAGCTTGAATGGATGGTTCTATCTTTAACACATTTATACTTATTATATTGTATTATCTTTTTAGAATAGATACGACTTGATGCACACTGAGAGAGTATTGAATTCTGAATTGTAATTTTATAGAAAATTACTATTAAGGACTTATAGAAAAAATATATATAAAATATTTCAGAAAATGGAATGTTTTCAGTGTACACCAGGCAAAAATTTAAAAAATAAGTTCTCACAAATTTTTGGTGCAAATTATTTTACTCTATGGTAGAGACATTTCAATTGGAATATTTACGTTTTTCGTATCATACTAATCACTATAAACCACAAATTGTTTTCTAATCTAAGTTTTACATAATTATTAAAAACAATTGATTTGCCACAACAGTTTTTAGTTAATATATTTTACATGCTACTATTTTCCAATCTTACAATTTACTTGATTTTCGTCATAACAATGCAGTTCAGTAGGAAATTTAATTATGAATACAATAATGTCAAAATATCATGCATTGAAATTAGTGAAACCGATAATTTACTGAAATAAAAATATTAAGAAAAGTCATCATAATAAAAATTAAATGGCACTTTTGAAAATCACCATAGATCAAATTTGGTGTTTTACATTGTCTTTTGGTTTTTTTGATTTAAATGTAAATTTTTTTTGCCGCTTTAACATCCACTAAAAAATTAAATTACCTAAAAAATAGCATTGTTTCTATCAGTAGGTATAATTTCAGACAAAATAAAGTAGCATGTTTTCAATTAGTTATATTTAACAAGTTTCCTCTTCCAAATTCACGAAATCATTTTGTTTTTAGTAATACATTCAATAAAATGGGATTTTTATATTATACTTTAAATTCTTTCACATTCAACCTACGACATATTAAATGACGATTTTTAAGTTTATACATGGTGTCTCAGACAATAGAGAGGCCGTGCGTTTGTATTAATTTTTAGAATATCTATATGTTTTTTTTAGGTGAAAATAAAAACAACATTACATTCTTTTCTTTGCTAATTCATAAGAATAATGGAAGCATCTTTGGAAAAAACGTCAGAACATTACGAAGAAAACAAATATTTAATGATCCATGATAAGTCCAACAAAGGCATCAAATCTTTAAAATAAAATGTAAAATCTATTTTATACGCTCTACAGTAAAAAAATGGCAATGAAGTTCGTTGATCACAGTACGGTTTCCATCTCTGCTATTTCTGTTCTATCTGGCCTGAAAAACATCAATGATAATTATCTCGATTAGTTGTTTTACATAACTCAAATGAGTGAAAGTAAAATGGCTAAAATTTTGTAAATTTGTAAAAGTTTGTCCATAACAAGTCGTGTTTCACCTTTCAGTATTTTCAGGCTTCAAGTGCACATATGAACAAAAATAGTATGAAATATCATTCAATGTCATTACATTAAGCTCTGTTTCTGAAACATGGGTTACACTTAACTTTGAAGTATGCTGATGTGCAGATATCAACTAGTATACATATGCATAAAGCTAATATACAGTAAAACTCCCTATAGAGATGTTTTATATAGCATTTGTGGCAGTTTCCTACATACCGATCTTTCCAATAACGCAGTGTTTTACAATATACTAAATTTTCAAGGTCAAATTACGATTTCTTATTATTTTATGTGTATATTGAAAAAATATTTGTTATTAACTGTATGTCCTCCTGACTTTGCTAGATGTATCCAAGGTCTAGGAAAAATGCAAGGTCTTACAAAAATATGAGATTTGCTGATTTCGGACAACATGCAACATACAGTTGATAGATTCTAATCATAAAATTTTTTGGATGCCTGGTAACCTGTAACAACCCAGTGTTCTTATCGCGTAGGCCCAATCTCTAGGATATACAGGGGTGGACTGTAAATGTTAATATGCATGTTGTATTTAAAGTCAAAAGCTGTTGTTTTATCAATGATAGTACAAAATTCCACACCTATAGAGGTCACGGGCACTTCCACCGAGATAGTCGGTCGAAAGAAGCTGACTTCTAGTCATATCTCTTGTCCCAGCACGCAGCAACTCTGATGCGCTTGCCAACCTGAAAACGATAAGTCATTTCATGAAACGCATACTGCAACTGAGCAAATCAATTTTTTTTAAGATACTGTCATGTTTTCAAAGAAAAATAATAACTTGATTTAAATTTCCTGGCTAAAAAGAAACCGATTTAATTTTCAGATGATGAAAACTATGTCATAAACAAGAAATAAATGATTTTCGCTATACTCCTAATGACTTTGATTTCTAATTACATAATAAAAAAATATAACGCCAAAATAACACTAGAATATATAATATAGCGTTTTAACTTCAGTTTGCATATAATTAAATATAGCGATATTCAGTGGAATATGGAGAACAGGCTATCAATGTTGAGAACACATTCAAATTCTTATCAATCAATTATAACTTAGTAATGATTAATCAATTTTTTTAATCAATTTTAGATGTTGATATGCTGGTCTCCATTTGAGCCACAAAATGGCTGATTATATAATATGTGCATCTACAACCAGACAGCTTTGCATAATATCATAATACGCCATTATTCTGGAGCATAATTACATTGCTGCCTAAAAAAAACAGTCTTTTATAATACATTGGGTATGTTAAAGGTTGCCAGTAAAAATAAACACTTTAATATTTATGAAAACATTCATTTAATAAAAAAAGTAAACTTCTTAATATATATTAGCAGAAAGAGTAACGAGCAAAGCCAGCATTGAAATAAAATGAGGCATTCAAAATCAATATACAAGCCGTACGTAAGAGAACAATAAGTCCTAAACACCGATCAAAACCAACCAACAGCAATTTTATGTGAAGGTAAACACCGTCCCAAAAACAGTTTATGTATAACATTAATTCAGGAATGGGAGACATCAATAAAAGCAAATGTTTGGAAGAGGTATAAGGAGAAAGGATATCTACTTTAATCTGAGTAATTCTGTGTAATTATTTTTTAAAATAAGAAAATAATTATTTATGGATACATATTTGAATGTGTTTTATAATTGATGTTAATTAATGTAATGGCTAATTCAATAAAGTTGTAAACATTATCAACATGCATGCAACAGTTGAATATGTAATGAAAAGAGAAACTGATAAGAAAAAATATTCCATGTAGTATTATATTATATTGGCAACAAAATGGACGAAAAGAAATTTGAAGTTTAAATTATATCTCATTCCTTTCAAGTGGTTTAAGGAATTATATATAACAAAACAAATCTTTATTATTGATACATCTATAAATGAATTTATTCTTCATGAGTAGGAAGGAATATTTAGACATAAAACACCCATGCTTTTGAATAATATTGATGAGTTAAATGAAAAAAAAACACTGTTCATAGAGTGGCTTGAGCGCAAAAGGTCTATCATGAAAGTTTTCGACATTAACCACTACATTCCACCTGATCCTTAAAACAAAGCATAGCAAGTGCATGTAGTAAACCACTGTCCTATCCCTACTCTGTTTTCTAAAATGGTGGTAGAGGAACTGAGTAACAGGCAGTTCGAGTATCATTTTTTTTTTTTTCGAGATATCTGTAAATAGGCCATATGCATTACTGCTCTGAGATGAATGAATCAACTATGACCGACTTTGAGGCATTCAATGAATTTGTGATGTAATATGGGCACGAGATATTCTCTATTCCTCTTTAGTTTCGTTCACAGAATACTTAATATTACGTAATTGGCTGGGAAAGTTACATTTCCTTTTTTTCCTATCTATTCCTGTGTATTTTATTTAACATTATTAGTGATATTTTATTTCACAAAAGTGAGATCTCGGTTTATTCATCAAATTATTGTAAAAATATATAAGAATAAGTCACCTAGAAATGAATGTTACCAACATAATAGTCTAAGATGTCATCAACAGATCGTCATTTCACCGGACTGCTTTAAGTTTTAGTGAAACTTATACCATTTTGTTGACCTTTTCCAGATAAATTATTTAATTATTAATTTAAGTGATTGTTAATTATTTCAAATAATAAGTGTATTTTTGTTTATATTTCAAATTGATTGTAAATTAAATTTATTGTCCATTTTATATTATCATAAGACAACGTAAACAAAAATCCAGACACAGAAAACATTGAACATGTAATTATGTAGCATTGGTTAGAATTGACACAGAATATAATTTTATGCAGTGTTTATCTATGGGATATGATGTCATAGAGTAAGTTGGGAAACATTTGTAGCAGACGGATGGTTAAAAAGGCCATTTTGGGACGGTGACTTACTCCGATAGTCTTGATTCGCTGGCTGAGAAAGCGGTGAGAGTTGGAACTTCCAGGGGAGGGGATTCCAGTGGACTTCCGCACGGCCAGCACGATCGAGGTTGTCCTCTTTGCCTACCAATGCACCAATGTCACCAATACACCCGTCATACATCAATCACAACATTCATTCTTACAACAGATTGTGTTGTATGAAAAATACGGTCCCTGAAGATATTAGCCAATGATTTATCTAATGAAAAAATACCTTGATGTTTCATTAAAATATATTCTTGCATGAGTCTATCACACATCAGCAAAATGTCTCTTACAATAAAAATCATTGTTGGAAAAGGTGTAATAATTTGTTTTTTGAACCGATTTTATATTATACTTTTATATGCATCTCAAGACATTAAAAATGATTATATTTTAAATTTAAATTTAATCATTTCTATAATTCCTTTAAGGTCATACATAATAATAACTGTAGTCATATTTCCATATTTATGAGAGGATATACACTTAAAGAGCAAGAACAATGCAAAATATCCTTAGACTAAGCGGTGTAATTTTTGAACTCATCTATTCATAATTTATTGTTGGTAGTGTTTTGGTTAATTGCGGGTTTGTTTGAAGTTAATAAACAATCTGCCAAATTTAAATGATGTGATAAATCAGGAGTTATTGTATTGTATATCAATTACCTTGATTATATGTTAATTATTTCAAAACTTTTATTGGTATTGTATTGATAGTTATGATACTTCATGAATAAATTTGGCAGATTGCCTATTTTCAGTAGTGAAAATTACATTTCAAATAAAACAATACCAACACAAGAAAGTTGTATAAAGAAATACAAAAGTTATGCTGCTCAGCCCAAATATATTGCGGGCTCCATTAGTATCTAGCTTCTAATAAACATGGGAGTATGATCACTGGCTTCTTAATGTGATGTTCTGATAACATTCTTACTGTCTTCAATAGAATGTCACCAGATTTAAGCTTTGAAAATCAGTATCAGGAAATTTCTTGAAGTATATATTAACAAATATTTAAAAATTATTTACACCACCCCTGTGTTTTTGGTATATTTCAATTTTGTAAGTTTCTTTGGGAAAACTTTCTTATGCTATTTTTTTCAAGAGTCCAGTAGTAAAATCATAATTTATTTTATTTATACCTAAAGTTTGGAGGAATTACAACTTATAAAACAGGACAAACTACACATTTTGAATATTTACGAGGAAAATTTTTATGAAAATCATGCATTTTATCAAATTTGTAATATACTTGATGTCATCAATAGTAAGCAATGTTTGTGGAAAGCATAATTTTGAAGAGGTGTCAAAATTCAAAAGTGGTAACGGAGAATAATGTTTTTGTTTCAATTTCAATGCAGATAAATACTTCGAAGTAAGCCAATTCATTTTCAATAATAATTTAAAATATGCAGACAACGGTTCTAAACAGATATAATACAAAGACGTCACTTCACGTACAATAATGTAATTATTAAAAATATAATATATAAGTAGATATATCAGTGATATGATGTAAGTAAAATGAATATTTCAATAATAAAGAAAAGGTTTTGAAATGAAAATATGTTTAGGCATAAATAAAGGAGCTTATTTGACCTTTAAGATTCTTATAATTATTCTTTTATAAAGGCATATAAACAAAACCAAGTGTTTGTTGTTGCATGTATGTAAACGTCACTTTTAACAGTATCAAAACTTTCATGTATATGCTAATTTTTGTGATGAAACATAGCACGATTTGTTTTGATGATCTCCATATGTTTGCATAATACTAACAATACTGAATTGATTTTGAGATATTCGGTGTTGTAAAATTCTTCAGAACAGACAGCAGGAAACTGGTTAAGAAATTGTCATCTAATGAGGCAGTAGTTTAATTCTAAGGTGTCTTAGCAGGAAAGTATGTTTTTATATAATTATGTCCAAATATTTTGACATTTTTCAAACGTATTTGAACGATATTTTAATTGTTACTATAATGGTATTTCACAGAGCAATAATAAATCATTTTAATCATCATATCACTGCTATAAAATTTGAATAATTCAACAGTTTTAGAAAATGGCAATTCTATTCAAAAATTCAGCAACATGGTAATGTAGAGAGTAAATATTAAATCTGAAATGTCATTCATATTTTGATAAACTTGTAACTCTGACAAGCATGAAACTGTATATAGTAGTTGATATTTAAATATTTAACAAATGATCAGAATATCATTTTTTGTATGATACATTTATCAATTAAGTACTTAACGATTGTTTTTTTTAAATATATGATTAAATTTTTCATGCAGTAAAACATTTCTGTATTTAATTTTTTATACGACATTGATTTGATTTTCATATAATTAATGTTTACTTTATCATATGGATATTTTTCAGTATCAAGGAATGAATAATAAACTTATTATATAAATTAAGAAGATTTACCTTCTATGAGAAGGCTTGACACCGTGCGCTTCCATCTCTTTGAGGAGTTGTCGAATTCGTAGGCGTGCCATATCTAGCTCGTGCCGTGCTTTCCAGAGTCGAGTGTCACATATTGGATCGCGGCATCTATGTTGACGTATGATATCTGTCGCTTCGAATACTGCCCCACGGAACGTGAGTGATTTACCTGCAAACATATTGTGTAATAAAGTAAATTTAAGCCAATTTCAATCATTAAAACAATTTCGTATCAAAAGAATCATATAACAAGGCTGTTGGTTTCGTTGAAATTTTGATAACAGCTTAACCCCACTCACTAAATTATTATCGATAATAACTTCAACACATTTCCTGTTGAGTAACTAAACAAATACTCTAACTGCACTAAATATTTTTATAAAATAGTTTAATAGTGCTGCTGTAAACCAATCTCAATGAATCTCCAAACAATATATTGATTAGTTTACAAACAATAGTTTATTTAATACACTCTAACAGTGTTTTGTGTTGAAGAAGATTTTAAGACGATCAATATTTGCATACGAAAGGCTAGAAAATTGTTTGATTGCAGTTATTTATTGGATTAATAATGAATATAGGCACAATGCATACAATTTACAATCATATATCAAGTTAAGATGTTAATATATCCACAGCACACAATTACCTTAAAAAGCTTAATTGGTGAAAAATTTTCCAAGCATAAAATTTGTATTTTTTATAATTATAAAAATAATTCAAGGATTTCGCTGTTTTAACCGTTTCTATGTCTGAAGTTTTAGTATGGCCAGATACGAAGGGCCGCGATTTTATTTATACATGGAAGCTCTTTTTAAAATCAATATTTCAGTGATTATAATACAAAATATGTAAGTATAACACTATGATCCTAAGAGATGTCGCTGTGTGGTTGAAATATTCAAATTATTAAAATTGTCGACCTTGTTGAGTTTTAGTATGTCTTAAGTGGACCATATATGTACGCGGATTTTGTATGCCCGCCACTGCGCTCACGGAATTATAGGCCGCATTTACGCGTCTCTGGCAGAGATCCGGTTAATAATATTAAAAATTGATACAAAAATATGATACTAACCCATAGACAGAGAAATCAAAGCACAACAGCCACCGTTATCCGTTTTCGCAAGATGTTGTCTGATATATTTGAAGTACATATGTTCCATTAGTAACAGCATAGCAGCTAACAGGATTCCTGCCATTAGGAGCAAAAATGCTGACAAAAACTGCTCTAAGGCGAGTGGATCGGACGATTTATGTTCTTGTTTCCCAGGTTTACACGTACCTGTCATCCAGTATCTGAAGAATATAAAATATACACTAAGAAATTGGAATTCAATTTTGAAAAAATAATTTTATTGATGTTCTGATTGAATTCATGAATTTCAGATGATTAAATTTTAGCGCTCCAGTGCACAATACGTTGGGTTAATAAATGGCAACCCAAATTTGTTGGCGTGGCACATTACAGGTAATTTGAAGTACTGGACACTCGGCTTGTCACTGAAATAAAATTAGTGAATCTATTGTAAATTAAGATAATTTTATTTGATACTGTGATAATATACGCTACCTAAAAACATCATAAGAAAATACAACATTTAAGCATTAGAGACATCTTAATGCTCAACTTTGGAAGTTAACTCCTCAATATTTAGTTAAAAGCTTAAAATTTTTTATCAACAATTTCAAAGTGAGCCACCATAAATCCTTTCTTGTGCCACTCAGTGGTACCTATGAAATAGGTGGCCAGGTGAATATTTCAAAAATCAATTGATCGGAGTTGGTGTTAAATAAATTTATGAAGATTATTCTTTCTATTTCTTCAATTATGCTTTATTTTATACAACAGACTGTAAACAAAAATCTTAGCGTTGTTAACACTTATATATTGTTGTGTATCAACTACCAATATATTGCAAGCAGCCATGTCAAAATTTAACACGTTAACAGTCAGGGGGTAAACCATTTTAATTCCTGTACAGTTATTGATTCAAATGTTGATTAGAGTATGTTGAAAGTTGATGTTTCAAAATGTTGACAGGGTTAAACAAATTGTTTAAAATGCTGAATTAACATATATATATTTAATTTTAATATTATATTATATATTTGAGTATCCTTTATTATATTTACTGGGAAAGTTGATATTCCTAGTCATATAATATTTCATATAAAAAGCAAAACTATTCATTTATTTTAGTTAATATTAAGTTCCCATGCTTATTTTTTTGTGTTGTTAAAATAATATTATTATTTAAAAATAAATAAATATATTCAACAAGAATAATAACATGGGCTTATTTTTTGTAGAGCATAGTCCACAAAGAATGAAAAACTTTTTTACAATTTTTATATAAAGACTGTGATATACCTTCTAAGTCTTTCCAAATCTCCATTTGCTCGTAGATCCAATAATCTCTTATTAAACATTTGCACATATTTTGAATTTCTGCTGAATGCTAAACCGTAGCCTGTCATTGCATACCATGATCCAACTGTCAGCAATCTGCAATCTTCATCCTTTAAACAATAATGAAAACCCATAAATTGATTGAATTGGCATTCACTTGGTAGAACTCCATTATAACTGACCTAACCTAAAACAGCAATGTATTTTAGTTCTACAAAATTATTTTTAAAATATAGTTGATAGCTATTTCGGCTCACGCCATCGTTAGAACTATGCTTTAACTAAAAATTACTTATCTATATATAGCTGTGTAGAAAAGGTACACAATACATCTCTCCTGTTTTAACGACCTAGCTTGTTTCTTGCTCGCAATAAAACTAACTATTGTAAATGAAACTAAAAAGGCGGCTATATCAATAAGTTTATATATGGCACGGAAATGGTCCTTTACAGAAACAAAGATACATCAGTTAGAGGAGTCAATAATGGTGACAGACATATATTAGTTTGTTCGTTAAGAGTCCTTTGTGATAGTTGATATCTATTAATCTCCAGCTGTTCCGAAGCCATCATCCTGCGACCCTTACTACAAAGATGCAAACACTTAGGTGCTGAGTTTGAATTTATATTATGTGATTCCTTTATAACGTGATTAGCCAATTGTGAATTTGTTTTTTTACTGTTGAATGATCTAACATGTTCCTTAGCTCGAGTGGGTATACTTTTACCTGTCTGTCCGATATAAACGGACAAACATGAGCCACAGGACATTTTGTAAATACCGCTTCTGTCAAGATTATTAATTTTATCTTTACTAATTTTAAGATGTCTGCCTAAATTGTTGTTGACCCTTTTTTACCCATAAAGTATAATATATTTTCATATTTAATATTTTTTTAAAGATGCCACTTTTCAAAGTATACACAGTTTTATTTAATATTTCTTTTACCAAATCTCTTTTTTATGCAGTTTTATTTGAATAAAAAAATCTTAATATGATAAGTAAAACTGGTGATTATTTATGAAAGTCATCATCAAATTAGTAATGCTCCGATTTAGATATAATTTATTATATTAATTATTTTTCCCATGGAAAATTCGTCATCAAAGTTTATATCCACTGTAAGATCTTGTAATTTACCTGTGATACTAAATAGTCCAAAACTGTTCCATCGTAAATAAAAGCATCCATTTCTCCTGTTAACACAGCGCCAATACCATCAGCTACGCTTGATTTATTGTATCTGAAATATAGTAAATTGTCATATTAATAAAACAATTTATAATTTTTTTTACTTTAGTTGCTATTCACAAAGCTATGTCAACATAAAGTGAGAAAATTATTCTTTGATAATTAATATATTGGGTTGATGCAAAAATTATGACCGTTTTTTATGATCCTAGGTAAAAAAAATTTTCTTCAAAAATGATGAATAGTATCTTCTTTTAAATGATTCCATTGTATAAAGGAGCCTTTCCATATATTTGCCATATATTTCATGGAAATTATTGAATCACTTGAAAGATTAGATCTTTTCGATTTATATGTATACATTTATACGTCTAGTTAGAATATCATTTGTTGATTAAGTAAATGTATTAAGTTTTAAAAGTGCATTACTTACATTTTCATATATGCATGCATATCGTGGAAATATCTGGCTAAAGTTGAGTCTGTGTGACTCCAGGGAATTGTGCCAAATTTAAACATAGGCTTGTGAGAAAAAGGACGAGCTAATCGATGATCATCCAATCCAGAAAACTCGTGGAATTCTTCCCTGTAAAATAAAATATTCTATCAATTTACACAAGTAAAAGAACTAAAGACAATAAAATAAAATTTACTTTATTTTACATATACACAGAATTGTAATGACATCTATTGAGGGAATTCATAACTTTTTTCTTAAATAACAAAACACATTTTTTAGTATTATTTCCACAATATATTTTATGATCAGGAAGCGTTTTCGCTCATTGCGAGCGTCATCAACTGATAAAAAAAAATGGTTTAAATGTGAACGACTAAAAAGGATTTTCTTCAATAATGTTCTAAAGTATTAGTTATTTTTCAAACTCCCTCCTGCCACGGACACAGAATCTTCAATTCCCTAATGAAGAAATTTTACTTATTAACTCTCTACTAATTAACTTTTACTAATTAACAACTAACTACTCAGGATAATGACTCATGTTTTGAATACGGTTAATGCTATATTTTTTTCCCATAAAATATGTATTAGTATGATGTTAGTTTTATGACATCAAATTTACTGCCACTGTCCTCTATTGTCACAAATTGACAGTGTTAATAGACCTGCCCTCATAATATAGTGTCTACCATGTATAAATATCCCCTTATAAGACTGCTAGTGTAAAAAGAATGCTTACCGTGTTATCATGAAAGCGGCTAAGTTGGCAGTGTATATGGCAAGGAAGACTACGGCAAACATTGCCCAAACATTCGTCATGAATCTAGCTGTGAATCCTCTCGGAGAGTCTACGTGGACTGCAGCCTAGAAAGCAAATAGTGAATATTATATTTTTATTGCGATTGATTTAGTAAACATACACTGGCATACAAAGAGTGGAGGTATGATAATTTTTCTAATACAACAAATTAATAACAACTCAATATTTTATTAATAAATTAATGTAAAATCCTTGTTAATTCTCTGTTAATGAAGCATTTTAGAATAACTTTACAAAAAATTCCATGAATCTTATATACATAATCAAAGAGTAAATTCTTCTTTGAATTAGTTTAATGCATGATATATCCTTGAAGCAATACTATACTGATTGTTCAATGTATCGGAATCTGTTTTATTAATGATATATAATACAATTTTTTTTGCTACAGTAGCAAAAACTAATATACCAGAGTTTGGAATGCATAGGGTTGGTATGAAATTGTATTTGACCTAGTAAAATAATAAGTATTCGATTTTAATTTTACGATAGCTGAGAACTGTAATTTATCTTTTAAAATATTTATGACTAAGGTGATTATAGTGCAGACAGCGACATCTATCAATAATGAAATGTGTTAAATGATGTTTCATGTATAATTACTAATAATTTTTTTTTTAATGTTATATTCTGTATAGTGCATCAAGCAAGGTTTCTTTCTTAATATTATAAGCTATATATTTCTCATGGAAATAAAAAGAAAATAAAAGATTTGCTGGCCAATGTTAAGTATATTTACAAAAATTAGGCATTTTGGTTGAGATGAATGAATTAAAAAAAAAAAACACCAAGCCACTGCCACGATGCTCTATTTGTCATGTACATTAAAATACTATTAAATTGTTTTTTTTTCATTTAATAAGCTTCATTTTATGAATAAAAATAATATTTGTAAAAATATTTTTTAACTATTTGTTTTATTAAGAGATGCCGCTTTCTGTACTATTTGCACTCTTAATTATAACAGTAAGTTCACTGACTGAAACGTTGTTAAAGTTCTTTTTGAAGTTAATAATTTTCAATCATTCGTAAAATGATAGTTATAAAATTTTATGTGGAAGTTTTTCAAAAGTGGTTTACCTACATTACTGCTGAGGATTTGGTTTAAATATTATCATTATTACTTATTTCGTGTATTTAATTTGTCTATGCATGATATTATAATATATTAGAACACAATTATTGAATGTGAATTAAATTAATTAAATGTTATACTTGGTACTTAGTATACTTGGTATACAATAATTTAAACGATTTACGCACAATCAACAATTAAGGGAAATATGAATAATTCGAATTTCTTTTACTTTTTATTTCTTTTACAGCTACTATCAAAATTGCCCCTCTATACATGGATTAAAAAGTTTTGAAATAGTAGCAGAGATGCAAACCTGGAATAGTACCGCCCACACCAGCCAATATGTTCGGAAAAGTGAAAATCTATGTGGCGCGTTTGGAGTGTCAGTTCTAAGAGAGAGCTTCATGTCAAAGCCGCTAGGTGACAGCCACTCGAATAAAAATATCATGAAAGTTGCTGCTTGAATTGCCACCACGCCCACCTGAAAAAATAGAAAATAATATAACAATAAAATTATATAAAGAAATTCAATTATAGTCACTAAACATATTGGGAATTTAAAAAATTAAATTTTGCATACACTAAAAATTCTTTTCTGCCGTTATATAACTTACGCAATACGTCTGTCTTTCAAGGACATTAATTCAGTATCGAAGAATCAAATGACACTGTCAGCTATTTTCGTAATTGATATGAATATCCAAAAAGAACAAAGAATTCCTTTTATTTTTTGTCGACATGAATTGTTCAAAAATATTATTAATTTAACGTTTTAAAGTAAAATTATTACGTAAAGGCTTATTTTAAAACTGATTTCGATTTCGACAAAAGAAATAGCGTTTCACATCTTTTCTGAATGTTCAAATAAGTTATATCGTAAATACGTACAGTATGATATTGAAAATTATAAGCTTCACAAAATAAATTAAATCAGATTATAAAAAAGATCTTTTCATGCAATATGGACTTTCAGTACTAATCCTTACAGGCTTTTTCATTGCGTTTTAGAAACCGGAAATGTTTCATTTGACAAAGGAAATTTTTAACAAATCGTTCGCTGAACTAAACCTATATTGGTCACAATCCCAAATATAATTTATTTTCAAGATTCGTATTGATTAAGTAAGTTGAATTTGAAAGTTGTTATTTGTTATATTGACTAGTCACTTGATTTTACATTCACATCTGAAAAACCGAGTTTCTTTAGTTTTTAGTTGTCTCCACTTGTGAGTGCGATCTTATACAAGTATTGTAAAATAATAATCAGATTTTTTTCACATATTTGAGTTAAATGTCTTACAAACGGGCATTGGGAGTCAAAAACATTAAAGTATTACTTTCTCTTTATTTTCAACAAGCTATGGGAGACATGAGGATTTTGGAGGTTTCCCGATCAGTTACCATTCACATTTCTTTCTTCTGTGACATATCGGATCCTATTAGTTCAACCAAGTCACCGTACATATCATATACAAAGGTTGTTCATGATAGCGGTCGTCAACCTTTCCGACTAAATAGATTATTAATTCAGACGTTTGAACGCGCGAAAATGAACCAGCTTTTTTTAAAACGATACAAACATTTTCAAAATAACGATCACAAAT
The DNA here is from genome assembly GCA_028555115.1 of Himalopsyche japonica. NCBI lineage: Eukaryota > Metazoa > Arthropoda > Insecta > Trichoptera > Rhyacophilidae > Himalopsyche > Himalopsyche japonica. The sequence continues at coordinate 401,776 of JAHFWJ010000012.1, forward strand.
CAATATCTTATCTTTTTTTGTATATACATATCTCATGGAGTCTATGCATTCATAGCTTCTATAGCAATAATGTAAATATTATTAATTGAATTGGCATTTACTTGGTAGAACTCCATTATAACGCGGTGAAAATATAGCAATGTATTTTAGTTCTACATTTTTTTTTATAAGGTATAGTTGATAGCTATTTCCGATATTGGAACATAGTTCCGACGATCGCGTGAGCCGAAATAGTTATCAAATGTATTTTATAAAAAAAAAATGTAAAACTAAAATACATTGCTATTTTTTCAAATGTAGAACTTCATTATAACGCGGTGAAAATATACCAATGTATTTTAGTTCTACATTTTTTTTTATAAGGTATAGTTGATAGCTATTTCCGATATTGAAACATAGTTCCGACGATGGCGTGAGCCGAAATAGTTAGCAAATGTATTTTATAAAAAAAAAATGTAAAACTAAAATACATTGCTATTTTTTCACCGCGTTATAATGTAAATATTCCATTTTAATATCAGACAAGGTGACGAGATAAGGTGTAAGGCTATTTAAATGCATATTTATTATATGTTCTAAAGAGTTTGAACTAATTTCAATAACCATTGTTATAGGTGGTATATATCTGCTCCATTGCTTGTCTCTAAAATGCGTAAATAAAACAGCAGTGATATCAAATATTTAGTATGTAATGTAATAAAAACCAAAAAACCTTTCGACAGTTCAATGCAGTTTTTATTTTTATATTGTAGTTCGGAAATATAAAACCTTGTTAGTAAAACCGTTTTGCAAGACGACTAGAAGAACACTACCTTTTGAAATCAGAGAAATTCACTCAAAAAATTTCCATAGTTTGTTTTTTGAAGAACGAAAAATCTACATACGGGCCACTTACACGCACGTATATTTCGAATTTATTCACGGAGCTTTAGAGGCCCGAATCAGGTTGTGTTGGCATTCTTTGTGGAACGGATTGAAATAGGAAGCTGTTATAGCTTTTCAAAATCGTGACTGAAAACACAAACACTATTTCCAGTGATGGTAAAATTAAAAATCGTACATCATCCCTGCCAGGCGAAAAGTGCCCAAGTGACAAAATGAAATATCATAGACATTTTTTTTATCACAAACAATTGTGTTTCTAATATGAAAAGCGCGATGAATACGCAAAGGTTTACATATAAAACAATTAAACATTTTGATTGAATTGGCATTCACTTGGTATAACTCCATTATAACACGCTGAAAAAAATAGCAATGTATTTTAGTTCTACAAAATTATTTTTTAAAATATAGTTGATAGCTATTTCGGCTCACGCCATCGTCAGAACTATAGTTAAACTAACATTTGCTTATCTATATATAGCTGTGCAGAAAAGGTACACAATAGATCTTCTCTCCTGTTTTAACGACCTAGCTTGTTTCTTGCTCGCAATAAAACTAAAAATTGTAAACGAAACTATACTAAAATTAAATTCTATATATATGTATATATATATATATATACATATATATAGAATTTAACATAATTTCAATACCATACTGTTATAACAAGTTCAACCGAAAGTGATAAACTTAAAACAATTAACTTTTTTTTGCACTTATTTCCACAATATATTTTATGATCTGTACTGGTTTCGCTCATGCAAGCATTATCAACTGATATATTGTGGAAATAAGTACTAAACAATATAATTTATGATATCGACTGAAGGTGTGTGATGGAATTTCAATATCGAATTTGAATTGTTACAACTTTGTATGATTCCACATGTTTTGCACATTCATTAATTTGATTCCACACGCATTAAATTTATTTTAACTGCCGTTTACCGCTTGCCTTGGGGTGTGTGATTTCCTATAATTAAAAACTTTTGTGTATCGACGATGCTAACTGTTTATTGTGCGTCAGTTCTGTTGCATCTTGCCTTTCCGTCAAGAAAGTGACAGTTGACACTTTAAAAGTGAACAAATTTTGTGTAACATATAACTTTGTTTATCAACATAGTCTCCTTCGAGAGTTTACAATCATTACAACTATTCTCTGACATTCCAATGCCTTTCTTATTGAACGATTTGTTCAACCCTTCAAGTTGCTTTTAAGTTTCGGTGAGCACTTCCTTATTGGTGCCATGTCTATTGTATATTCGACGAGTTTATTCTGAGATTTGCGAACAGGTGATAGCGTTTTTTTTTCAAATAAAATTATTTTAGTGCTATATGACCTGAAAAGTTGGCAACAATCGGTCTATATAAACTAATGTTACCACTTTCTACTCTGAGCAAAGCTATATGACGCAATTGTAGATTATTAAATTAGCAACTATTTTTTATTTTTACTTCAACGGTAGGTAATAATAAGGTATAAGAGCTTCAGATATTGGGATTTTACAACTCGTGGAATATTTGTTCAGGTCAACGAAACATTTAACCATAATGTCAAAGTTCATTCCAAAAGATGGTACATTAAAATTGAAAATGCGACCGCTTACATGGTGACCAATCTCACTCATATCTGTCATTAATTACGCAATAAAACGTTATGGAAATTCTAAAAAAACACTTTTGAAACAAAGCGTATTTATTTAGGTATTTTCAATTAAGACAGCTTTAATGGCTATATAATAAACCTTTTAATAAATAAACTTTAAATATGTGTTTTATCGATCTTCCATAATAATTGAATCGTGTATTTCGAAAACGACCGAGTAACACTTTTGTAATTGTTCAGAAGAGTAAAAAAGATCTTTCCTTACAAATTATACTGAGCAAGTCAGTTGTGCGACTGTGATTTTTCAAACTATTATATCACATACAACTGCTTACAATAATAATACTCGACATAAATAAATGCATTATAAAAAAATATTCTTTAAATGATTGTGGATTTTAAACAATTAGGATTTAAATTTTTGTCAATATTCAAGTATTTTATTAAAATAATAAAAAAAGAGAGTATAGCACTATTCATTTTCAAGATTTTAAATTTTGAAATAAGGACCGATTTCGCTCATAGCGGGTATTATTAACTGACAAGTCTCAAATATCAATAAAACGTTTTAATGAAATTTAAGCTATTAAAACTTTGTACGATTCCACATGATTTGTCAATAACGACCTGGGTTTCGCCTTTCGACATCTTCAGGCATTCTATCACATGGATACAGCAGAACTGACACACAACAAACAGTTTGTATCGGTATTATACAAGAGGAATTGATTACAAAGGAAAAATACAGACTTTCAGGCTGGGATCTAAATATTCAACTGAAATAACTTTATATAATATTGGTTTGATGACAATGACAAAAACTTGACTTTAACTGACTCATTTCTGATAATTGCCTGAATATGCTGAAAGGCGAATCCCATCTCGTTAGTGACGTGGATGCAGAAACGTGGAATTCCATTAAACACCTTCAGTCGATATCATAAATTATTTTACTACACGTAGTGTTTTTATTGTATAGATATAATGATTTCCTACTAAGAAGTGTCGGTAAACAGTTAATTAAAAAACTGTTTCATGTTGATATGTACGATGATTGTATAGAAATAAATAATAGAAAAATACGTTCTGTTAATGTCAGACCATATAATTAGCAAGGTAAATTAATTTATTTTGTAGTATATGTTATCAAAACAAATTAAAGATTGATTATTCTAGTCTCAGCGTGTTTATTAGTATAGTAATTTGTGCTGCATTAAACATTTAATCAACATTTTCGTAGGTGACGCAGTCTGATTTTTTCTGTGTAAAAATGACCGGAGTTAGATATTATAAATGTGAATTATGTAGTTAAAAAAGTATGTATTGTGATATCAAAGGAGCTTGTCCTATCAAGCGTTGTGTATATTATAATGAACGGTGTCGGGTTGGTATATTTATGCCAGTCCACCGAAACCGAGACGAGGTAATTATTCAAGGGGTGAGTTTTTAAGGGGTTATTTTTTATTAGCCTGAAAATCCTTGGGCTGTATAAAATATGCGAAAAAAATATTGTATATTATTGTCATACAGGGGCTTAATCGCGTACAAAAAAAATAGTTTTAACAATTATCTACTTAATCATCTTCGTTGTAAATCGTCACTTTAAAAGCAAAAAGTGATATTATATGAGTTTTTATTGAAACCATGAAAGCAGTTTTCTTTGGTATTTTTTCCTGCATATAAAGCAAAAGAATATTCACTTGTTACAAAATACAATTAATTTATATGAGTTAAAACCTACATACTGACAATTAAAGCATATCGATTAATGCATTTTTAAGAGAACTGGTTGTTGGTCGATAGGCATAATTTTTCATGAGCATCAGTATGAAAGGATGCTTTGAAATAAAATAACGTTAAAAATCTTCAAAATTTGAGGAGATTAATAATAACCAATTATTAAATTTGATTTGTTAAGACTTTGTACGATTCCACATGTTTTGTTGCTAACGAAACGGGTTAAAAAACAATTATATTTTAATGATAGTTGACAATTATTTGTTGATTTGTTGTAAAACTATTTCTAGAATGATTCATAAACAAGATAAATCTGTTGTGTTAATAATTATTTGGTCAATATTATTAAATTTGTTTTAGCTGTCATTTAGTTCTTGCCTTTGGGTCTGTGTTTTCCAATAATTAATAGCTTTGGTCCATAGACCATGCTAACTGTTTATCCACATGAATCGGATTCACTGTGAATTGCTCAGCTCTGCAGTGATTTACGTCTGTCAGCAATGAAAGAAAAACTATACAACAATTAAATTTACTCATTAGAGATAAAGGATACTTCAAAAGCTCTGATACTAACGCGTTATAGATCTTAACGCTCCATCGATTTTATATGTATAAAAAAAAGCTTATCGAAAAAAAAGTTATATTCTTAAGTTCACCCATCTTATACAATTGTATTTACCAAATTTTTATTATAGTCGTGAAAAATGTTTACTTGAAAATTCCTTGTTAAAAAGCTACTTATCATTAATTGTGCTGTACAACAATATAAATTTAATGAAACACGAACATTTTCAGCCATTTTATGTAGTCCTTGATATAATTTATATTTTTTAGCAAGGAACCTGCTTTCGTATACTCGTTGACAACATTAATAAATCCATTTGAATTTATGGCTTACCCCCTTTTCTTATTTAACAGCTGAGAGGGAATAGCTTTACCGTATCGTTTATGGCAAGCTCGCGAAAGTGTCTAAACTCAGCGGAATTTAATGTCCATTTTAAACGAGCTTTAACTCGGTATTTGGAATTAAAATAATATGAATAATATTAGTAACTTTCGATATTTTATGTTCCTTGGTAATTGCAATTTAACAGTCGTCCAAATGTCTATATTTTCAACACAATTGCATTATGTGCTATACTATCATACTGTGTCTTTAACCCTTTGATTACACTTATGTCTTAACTGTTGAGACAAGGGCTGTAGAGTCGGTTAGTTTGGTTAGTGTCGGAATCGGAGTCGTGAAAAACGAGCGACTCAGTCTACTTTTACAATTAGACGATTTTGAAGAATATTTCAATGTACTGTAAAATCCCCATTTACACTAAAGTCGGGACCATGTAATTTTGAGTAGTGTAATTGGGGGAGTGAATCTCATACAAAATTAGGGATTTTGTTTTTTTTCCACGAAAAATGCAAAACAAAGAATAAATTATTATTAATATTTTGAGATGCATGTCTACATAGTCCAGTGTATCAGTTGATAGTTTTCAAGATAATTGAAACCGGTCCTGATCTAATGGTTGTACTGATTAAAAAACCTGTGCGAGTATATGTGAAACAACTATTTTTTTTATCGTAATCGGATGAAAAAGTAAATCTTCGTGATGAGCGAAATCGGTCTTGATCTAATGGTTGTTTGAATTAAAAAAATTAAACAACCCCATAAAGTTTCATCTTAATTGAGTGAATGATATAGTAAAGGATACAGGACATACATACAAACAAAACATTAATTTTTTATACATACAAGTATATAGATACAAACTTTTTAAAAAGACAATTGATAGATCCAACTATGAAACAAATTCTCGAGCTTTTAATTTAACCTAACTAATATGTACCTTTCGGAAGATGTTGAAAAATGTAACAAAAAACTATTGTATTAACAATAATGGGATTTCGAAGAACACGGTTTTAAATAAACATTATTTGTCGGCTTAGTGCAAATTGTATTATGGTGCGTGGAATATTCTAGAATTGAAGATTTCGAAGGATAATATCGTATAAATGGATAAAAAAGCAATATGAATTTGAAAGGAATGGTGAAAAACGCTTGTGTAAAATCCATTGACAATAGATACTTGAGACGTCATTATCCTCGGATATCGAACCTTTTTTTACGATGATTTTTTTTTTAAAACGAGATGCAATAAAACAGTAATATTAAATAATTTGCTAAGGTACAATGCACCTATTATATAACATGTATATTAAAATATAAAGGGTTTTTTTTGATTGATAGATTAATATTCTGGTAAAATTTTTGAATTTATAATCGATATGACATGCATTGCATAAAAAAATGCCAATTTAATTTCAACGATTGTCTATTACGGGTTAAAACGCCAACATAAAACAGCCATATACGTTTTGAAATATGATGGGCGATCGGTTAACGGTTCGGACAGCGAACAAATCGGACAAAAAACACTATCACGGAAGGTTTTTGCGTTCGGACAACTATCATATGATATATTCGGATAGCGAACTAAAACGATCTCTTTAATCCAATAATTCTACATCTAATAAAGTAAAACGGTGAAAAAATTGCAATGTATTTTAGTTCTTAAAATTTGTTACATATATAGTTGATAGCTAGTTCGGCTCACGCCTTCATCAGAACTAGTTCGAAGATAGTTTTAATGAAGGCGTGAGCCGAAAAAGAACTATATATCTTATAAATTTTGTAGAACTAAAATACATTGATATTTATTCACCGTGTTATAGTGGAGTTCTACCAAGTAAATGCCATTTCAATCAATAATGTAATGTAATAAAATAATGACGAACAATTCGGATAGCGAATATATTCTTTGGATAGATTATGTTCGTTAACCTATCAACCACTCAAAACGCCTAACGAGAAATATCGGTTAGGACGAAATAGTATAGCGGTCTCGGAAAATTCTTTGTAATTTTATACAATTTCGGTTAACAGGAAAAGTTGTGCATGTTAATCGAACAAAAAATACTATGAGAATATATTACAACACATTAATCACAATAATCACATAAACAAAAAATACCATGAGAATATATTACAACAGATTAATCTTTCTTTTCTTCGCGTTACCACATTTACATACATTTTTTAAAAATAATTAAGAGTTTACCTGATGATCGTTTTTAATAAATTTGAATGAATGACTTGAATGTGTTTGACAATATACAGATTATCGGTATACCCGTAAGTGTAAATTTCCAGAGTTAATAGAATTTTACAGTATGAAAAACAATGGTGATTTTTTTTGTACGTGTTGCTTTTTGTTCTCTCAATTTCGTATTGACCTTTCTTACATAACTTTAAAATAAATTATCATTTAATTTTATGTACTGCTTAATAGAAGATAGCCAATATATCGCTATGAAGACTAACACATTTAAATTTCCAACATAGTTCTGATGATGACGTAAGCCGAAAATATTATTTCTTAAAATTTGACTGTCTAACTCTATTCGTATAAACACGGAAAAACACGGAAATAAAATAACCCATACTATTTCATTGTGCCATATTCAATACGTATGCCGTTGGTTTTGTCGAACTTATCTTAAAATACGAAGAATGGAAAATGTCGCCGCATTATTTAAATGCTTAAGATACGAGACTTTAGATAAATAATGGTATTTTAAAACAAAGCTTAAGTGTACATAATTTAAATATACATACTTAATATATTCTTTACACAATAAAAAAACTGCTTAAAATACACTCTGAAGTAATAGTCTCGAATATTTATGGTATTAAATAAATGTTTTTATTATTTAAAATAATAGAAAATTAAATAAAAGTATATTTCAAACAATTTCAAAATCATAAAATGTCATTAAGATTCAAATAAATTTAATAATTTCAATTGAATGGAGACCTGTAAAATTATATTTCATTTGCAATAAATATTGCCATCAGCTGTTTGTTGGCTACTAAAAGTCACCATGTTGTTCTTTATTTGAAAAAAAAAAACATAATTATCACATAACATATAGCTGGAATCACTAGTATGTCGTTTATTTCTAATACTGTTAAGTAAATCGATTATTGATTTTAGATGCCTAATACAGATAATTTTTATTATTTTTCATACTTATATTATACGTCACTGTGACAACAAAAATTATTAAAAATGTGTGGTTATTTTTCTCAGGTTAAAATAGAAAGAGAGAGAACGAAATAAAAAAAAGAGAGCGAGGATAAGTTTTCTTTTTATATAAACATTAAACTAAATCACATGGGTTATACTATACATATTTCCAAAATTTTAAATGATTAATATTAGTACTGCTTTCGCATGTCGACATATAAACTTTTATTTTTAATTTTCAATAATTAAAAATAATGTTTGAAACCATTTCTACAATTTTGCATCATTATGATCAGGGCAAGTTTCGCTCATTCTGTGCATTACCAACTGATACAATACAAACAAAAATGGGAATATTCAATCAAAAATTTTACTAAATAATTATCAGGCATGATTGTCTAAGTCATTATTTTTTTAAACTATTTGTCGGTTTATTTCTATTTGAATTTATTTTTGATAACAAATAATTAGTTATTTAATTTTTAGAAGTCCTCAACATTTTATTTGTAAACTATGTCATTTTATTTTGAAATGCTTTTATGATTGTAAATAATTCTTTTAGTTTTTTAAATATTAAAAACACCATTTTTTTAGTACTTATTTCCACAATATATTAGTTTAGTTAGCGAGCATTATCAACTGATCGCGATGAGCGAAACCGGTGCTGATCAAAAAATATATTGTGGAAATAAGTACTAAAAAAATGTGTTTTTATTGTTTAAAATATCATGCCTTTCCGTCAAGAAGTGACAGTTAACACATTAAAAAAAATCTTTTAGTACCTATATCATTTGTTTAGCTTACCTGGTAATAATTAACTCGTTTTTCTTAATAAATAATGTTAAATTTGAATTGCTAAGACTTTTTTCTATTCTACATGATTTGTCACTAACGACCTGGGTTTCACATTTTCTTTGGCATCTTCAGGCTACTATCACACGGATGCAACAGAATTGACGCACAATAAACAGTTCGTCTATTGTATATACAAAAGGGATAAATTAAAGGAAAACACAACGCCAAGGCAAGAACTAAATGACAGCTGAAATAAATTTAAACAATATTGATTAACACAATTGCCTGTGAAATGTGTCATTCAAGTAAAGATTTTACAACAAATAATAATAAGCTATCATTATAATGTAATTGGGTTTTAAATATAAAGGTAAATAAAATTTTTTCAATTTGACAGTGGTCGCGATAAGCGTAACCGGTCAAAAAATAGTACGATTTTTTAAAAGTATTTCTAAGCGTAGTGTTTTATTATTAAAAAATAATAGGACATTATTGAACATCTTTGAAATTTACTCGAAATAATAATCAATATAAGTTGTATTAGTTTTAAGTTGACATTAGTTATTGAAATGATTCAGTTGAATTTATGACTTAATTGAAATATTTCATATTCATTCAAAATTATTTTTAATGTTACATATTACATCTAACAGTAATTGCGAATGTATTAAATAATATTTGTTTAAAGTAATCTTATGACAAAACGGCTTATTATAGGAAACCATTGCGAGAGAAAATAAATCAAGGTAAATTTTAAGCTTTAAATAGCCTTTCAAAATGATGTTATTTCACAAAATTAATTTCGAAAGATTTAATCGTTCTAAAATACAGCGCAAGTCAAAGTGATGCTTTTGGAACCTACGCGCTGTTATGATAGAAATTTCTCATTCCGTAAATTCTTCAAATTATTGTTGTTTGTTTCCTATACTATATGTAATATTCCATCCGTGTCACGTCAAAGAAATGACGTGGCTCTATATTATAAATTTCCCAATTACATTTCAATAATAGTTGGTTCTGTTGAATATCTCTCATGATAAAATCATTTGGTTTGAAATGGTTATAGAATAATTATTTCAAATTTGAATGTCATTATTATCAAACTAGCAGTAAATTAAATTAGGTGAAATTTTTATTTAAGCTTCTCAATTTAAAGCTTATGCTTAATTAAATATTTTTTATATATATCGATATCGATCCGGATAATTTCTTAAGAAATCGAGTACATAATTTGTTTGTTCTTCCAAAGTGTAGAACCAGTCTGCCAATGGGGATGCCAATGGTAAGAGCATTAACAATGTTCAACAGTATTGCATCGGATGTTGACATATTTCATGTGGACGAAAGTGAGTTCAGACGAATGCTATTTTTTAAGTTAAAGTAGACATTTCATGAGCTTACTTGGTTGACCTTCTTTTTTGCAATCCTTATTGATTGTTTTATAGTCTATTTGTTGAATTTTTATATTTAAATATGTTAATATGTTACGGTGCAAAAGCATTGAATTGATAATGTGTAAGTTTTGTACCGTATAGTTGTAATACATAAATAAATAATGTAAAAAAATTATTGATTGGCAGTTTGAGTGTACCCGTGTAGTAAGATACACAAATTATGCCTTTTTATTATCGAGAGATTGTATTATTTATAGTTAACATTATGTGTATTTTAAGAATTGTTCGTATAAATTGATTTTTTTTCCATTTTTAAAAATTTAAACTACCAGTTATTGCGAGCAAGAAACAAGTTAAGTCATTAAAACAGGAGAGAAGATGTATTGTATACCTTTTCTACACAGCTATTGTATATAAAGATAAGCATAGTCCTGACGATGGTGTGCCAATACCACTTCAATCAATAAATGCGTTTTTGTTATTTAAAATATCATGCCTTTCCACCAAGAAGTGGCAGTTTACACCATAAGAGTGTTTTGGTATTGTTCAATGACAAAACTTTAGATGTCAGTGTATTGTATGTGAGAAGAGAAATATTGTATCTATATATTTTAATAATTTGTTAAATTGATGCATTTTTTTCTTTTAGTGGTAAAATGACGGATGTGCACAATAAAAGCGTCAAAATTTTGAAATCTTTCAACAATATTTCCTACTAAATCGACATACTCCGAGTAGACGAGATTTACTTTCAACGAATCGTTGCTTTCCTTAAATTACCAACGCTCTACCATCAGTTAATTTTGTACCGTAAAATCCAGTGGCGTAACAAACGCTAAGCGTATTTACATTCTGTTTCTCTATAATTGGGAGTGAGGACTGCCAACTCAATCAACTACCGGAGACTTGATAACATCCACTTAATTGTGCTGAAAATCATACATTCTAGACAATCAAAAAGTTTCTAACAGTTGAAATCAACCCACTCTCCATACAAATGACTATTTCGTTTTATTTAAAATAAATTATGTTGGAGTTTATTCCTTCAACTTATTTTTATCTTTTTAATCGCTTGTACATTTGTATTTATAAAAAGATGTTACATCAATTTTAAAGATTGTCACTAGTACGTGCTTGTATTATAAAAGTTGATTAATAATAAAGGAAATGCTTGAAACAAATGATTGACCGAATTGACAATTACTCTATGGTAGAACTCCATTATAACACGGTGAAAAAATAGCAATGTATTTTAGATTTACAAAATTTTATGAAATATTGTTGATAGTTATTTCGGCTCACCATCGTCAGAACTATGACCTATACTACTATAGAATTATAGTTCTGACGATGGCGTGAGCCAAAATAGCTATCAACTATATCTTGTAACAATTCCTTATAAATAATTTTGTAGAACTAAAATACATTGCTATTTTTTCACCGTGATTAACAAATAAATAATACATTTTCAAAATTAAGGATTTTATCAATACATAGATAAACAATACAATCTTCATTGATATTCTATTATACTATATTTTAATCTCTGTCTAGAAATATAAAACATTTTTCCCTTGACAGAAAATTTACAATAATTTTAATATTCGAACGAAAAGTCCACTATCAAGAAAGCTTTCCGCAAAAGTGATTGGAGTTTATTTTAAGTAAGCTCAAAATTACCTATCGGTGATTAATTTTCATTTAATTCAGGAAATAATTCTCGATTCTACGAAGGACCACTTCGTAGGGGTAAATCAATTGTTAAGGCATCTCAGGTAATTAATGAGCCACGAATTAGTATGCGTGAATAGGGCGTGCTGAAAAGATCAATTCAACATCTACACTAACAAGTTATAGAGAATGCTTTGACGTAGAACTTCTTTGCCACGCTAATCTACATTTTGAGCAAGCATGTAAAATATTGAATATTAATAATACCTCGTCAGCAGTGTTATTTATTATATTAAGGGTAAGCGAAACTCATTTTTAACAGTGACATCTGTTTGTTAATGATAAAACTAATTAAAATATGTCATTAATTTTTTAAAGCTTTGTCAAATATTATAAACAATTAAAAAGATTGGAACCAACTTTAGCTCACAATCTAAAGTTTTCATTAACTTATTGATTTACGGATAGTTTTCCATAATTAATATTATAATGAGGGGGTCCTCTATTGCAAATAAGATGAATCAAAAAATATTTATTAAAAGTTATATTTAAATTATATTCGAGTCATATATAAAATTTCATTTTTTTTAAAATCTAGGATTAAACAGTAAGATTTATAAGTCTAACAAAATATGATCGATCTTGTTTTTAATGGATGTTATTCGAATAGCAAACTTGTTTTTATTTTTGACGCCCTCACATAATTACGTAATTGAAACCGAAGAAATAAAAATTCTTCTATATTTTATATCGACGATTCCGGATCATTTAAAATATATTAAAGGATAATATATTGCTCACAAAACCATGAAAGCTCTTAGCATATATGTTTTATTCGTTTATACTTTAACGACCTTGGCTGGGTGCTAATATCGATCAGGGTACACTCAATAAATATACGCAAAACCCATTCCGCACAGCCACCCCGTAAGTTACGAAGGCATCCTTGCCCAAAGTGTTGACAATATTGAACCTTAATTATGTGAACGTTGTCATGGCGACCCGGCTACAACTCGTTAACACTGCGGACACGAGGCACGAGGATGCTTTCATCTTGTAAAAATGATTATTTGGTGAAATATTTTGTTGAGTTAAGCTATTTTCAAATATTTTTATACGTTGCTTTAATATAAAAAAGTGAATTTCAATTCACATATCTCCACATTATTTGCGTAGTATTTATATAATACTACCAATTGAGTGTTTTAACAACAACCAACTGTAATTTAAAAAGATTCCTTATTTAGTCACTGCTTAGTCGGAATTTTCTTCAATCTTGAAGTAGTGTGGCCTAATTAGAATGTTTTTTCTCTTTTCCTATCATATTTATCAAACAAGTCAAATTTATTAAAAAATAGAGTAAATATTTTTCTACGTTGTAAAGTTTTGATTTATATCAGTTTCGTATCATCGTCAGAACATCCAATTGATACAGTTTAAAAAAAGAATCTCCAAATATTTCTGTGAAAGTTTTTTCATTAAATACTCATAATATCCCATTGTATGTAAGTTAAGCTTATCAAATATATTTCCAAAACTTTTGAAAGATGTTTTTTTCTGAAAAAAAGCGCGGTATTGTAGTAGTCAACCAAAGCTTTGATTCTCACTGACATCAGTCCGTTCTATGATATGGTTCGTTTCCGTTTTGTTCCAAGATAGTGTAATATCGATCATTTATATCAGAGAGTTTTGCTAATGACAGCGAAAATTAGGTCGCTTAACCGTTTGAAGGTAATTGTTAAAGCTTCGAGTTTCCCAAACAGGGCTTTGTCATGAAAAAAGTCAGTGTACCGCATTGTAAAAATATTAAATTTTTTACGTAAGCTCAAAACAAACTTCAAAGGTTTTGATATATTTTGAAATTAATAAATTTTATCAATGGTTTTATAATACGAAATACAAAACAAAAATTAGAAAACATGGTAATAAATAACGTGTAATAAAAGATAAAATTTAAAACTATTATTTTCATTTAATTAAGAAAATATTACCTTTTTTTATTCGATAAACTCGCAATTTAACAAAACGTTGGCATAAATTCTTAAAACAAGAAGAATACAAGGTGATTGTTCTATTGCTACCCGTTATGTAAGCGAAGCCACCGTAAAAAAAGAAAAAAAAAGAACTTCAGCTAAGTTTCATTGTTGAAGTTTGTCTTTCAAATTTAAAGCATTATACTGTTAAACAAAGTTTTTTTCACAGGAGAGGCCTTTTTTAAAATTCTACAAAAATATACAACAGTTAACGCGTTATTGTAAACCATATACATTGGGTTTCGCGATGAAATGTATTTGGGAAACGACGTTAAAGGTTGACCTGATTGTTAATTGTACAAAGTGGTACAGAAAGCTGAGAGCCTTTTACGATAATTTTAGAAACCAAAAAGAAAATGCAAGACAATATTTGTCTACAAAATAATTCGTCGATTCGCAGAATTTCGAAAAGTTGTCAACCACAAAAGACAGGATGTCATTGATGTCAGCTTTTGATTTTAAACAATTTGTTGAGGTAGTAAACCCATCTTTATTTTGTATGATGTTTTAAAAATAAATCCAATTTGTGTGTGTGTGGAATAAGCGTAGAAATCTACAAAGCTACCAAAGACTGCTAAATACAAAATTATTAATTTTTTCTGAAAAATAAGTCACTTTAAGCCTAGTGTCATAGATCAAAAACTGTTCTGCTCAACAATTCTCCATAGATATAATACACAATATTTGCAGTTAAAAATGACTTTTCTATGTTCAATTCCTTATGTGCATATGTGTATTTGTGTGTGATTATCTGAACCGGATCCTCTGTGGATTGCTCAGCTCTGCAGCGATTAATGCCAGTCAGTAACGAAAGAAGAATAAAACAAAAAATAAATAATTACATAAGAAATGAAGACTTGAAGAGCTCTGATGTTAACGCGTCATTTGTTATAGAAAATCGTCAATACCAAGTAACACAATGACGCGTTATAAATGTTATATGAATGTAATTGAAAACCAATATTTTAATTCCCGGATAAGAATGAATTTCAAATAACATTCTTTTTCTTCGATCAATAAATTAGTGGAAAGAAGAAAAACGTTTATCAAGTTAAAATAATCAATATAATTGTATCATTTAAGACACCAGATCGGTTAGATTTTACAAGACTAACAAATAAAACATATTTGATTTCAATTCTTTTAAATACTAATTCTACAAATTTAAATTATTTAGACAAGATCGCATGTTTTGTCAAAAATCACATAAAATTGAGTTATTTCAACCCTGATCGTTCCCAAAGAGATCGCTTAGATTTTATTTTAAGAGATGTTTTTTTTTTGCAATAACTGTGTTTTATTTATTTTTTTGATCAAACTTATCTGCCGTCAAGATTTGGAATACAATATATTAATAAAAATGTATATGAAGAGGGTAGTGGAATGCTGTACTTAATAAGTAAGACATACTTGCGGTCTTCCTTGTTCAATATGAATCAGTAATTTAACTGAAATTATCGCATTTAAGTGATATTTAAGCTATAGTTGTAACGACAGCTGTACAGTAGTTCCGGTAAGAATTAGCACAAACATGATTTTATTATTAAAAAATAGATATGATTATAATCATTAAAAAATCTACTTTTTCGTATTAGATTACGCCTGTACAAATAAAATCTAGATTACAAAAGTTTCGGTTTAATTATAGACTTCTTGAGAAACGTCTTGTGATCCTGAATCGCTGTTGATGATACTACTGCTACTGATGATGATATACAGTTACGCAACTTCGTGTAAATGCAAAGTGGCCCCTTTACAATTAAAGTGACGCATACATGTATTTTGATTTGTTACCGGATGTCAAACGATTACGTAAAATATATGGACCGAACGCGTCAAAGACGAAATTTGCATACACCGTGCCCCAATTAAAATGGATTTAATTTAAGGACGGCTGGGTTTTGTGATTACACATAACGAAAATATTGAAAGTTAATTATTTTTTACGGTAGATATAAAAAGTAATGTTAGAAAATTTGATCGAGTAAATACATAACAGAAAATGTAACAAAAGAGTAAAGTTAATTATTCATACTTCGGTGAAAAAATAGCAATGTATTTTAGTTCTGAAAAACTTACTACTTAACTTACTCTACACATAACTATATCTATAGAATAGTTCTGACGAAGAAGCAAGCTAAAATAGCTATCTAAAGATATATAGTTGATAGCTAATAGTCTGTTGAAAGAGATGTTTCGTGTTTATGACACGAATAGATAATTGTGATGGCCCTATCGGACGTTTGAGGTTAGTTGCGATACCACCTATTTA
Source organism: Himalopsyche japonica (assembly GCA_028555115.1). Taxonomy (NCBI): domain Eukaryota; kingdom Metazoa; phylum Arthropoda; class Insecta; order Trichoptera; family Rhyacophilidae; genus Himalopsyche; species Himalopsyche japonica. The sequence goes on from JAHFWJ010000012.1 coordinate 418,254, forward strand.
CTTTCTGACAGTTCTATTACATCCATCTGACATAATGTATGAAGATGCTGAAAGGTGAAACCCTGTTGACGATTGAAAAAACATGTGGAAATATGCATTTTTGATGAAACACTTTGAATTGATTTCGTTAAATAAATATAAGTGCTAATAATAAATTTTCACACTTTTTTCATTGTAGATTGATGATATTTTTATTAAAAAAGCATTGTATTTTATTTACATTTTACTTTACTAATATCCGATGTTTGAATTTTGCCTTTCATTTACGCACACATATTAATTGCCTGATCACTTAACTCATCAATATTGACAAAAAGCTTTTTCATCGAAAGACTGCGAAGTTTTGGCACACGGTGTTTAATGTAATGGTTTACGTTTCAGGCGTCACATACATACTTATCGACGCTCATGTGCTTTCAGATATTACAAAAGTACCGGTACTCGGGGTCGAAAAGTTCCAATACACACATGCTCGTGACATTTATCAACACAACCCTTGTTGGAAATAGGGTTTACGGATGTTACCGCATGTCAGATCTGACAAATCAATGAGATAACATTTTTTTATCCTTCCTTTGTTTTGTCTAACATTCGGAATACACTCGAGTGACAGAATAGATAAATGAAAAACTCTATTTATTTAATAAACAACAGGAAATTGAAAAAAATATAATATTTGTATATCCTTTGGTAATTTATTTGTGAAACGAAACAATTGAAAAGAAAAACTATAAATGTCAGTAAAAACGTATATCTTAAAATATTAATATGGAAACGTATGATTTTTGGTTCAATGCGGAAAGTGAGGTTACCCGCTCACCCACAACGAATAATTTATCTCTCACACGAAAAAGCACACATATGACGGGTCTTTATGATAAGTTTTGTATAGAAAAATTAATGTTTATATCAATTGCCTTATTTCATCGATTATAACGCATGTTTTTTATTATTCTGATGTCTCTGAATTTGCGCTGTTTCTTACAATCGTTGTAAAACTTCGCAGTCGTGATGAAAATTGAAGAATAGGTATCAGCAGTTTGGAACAAAATCCCAGAGACTGTGTTGTAAAATTGTTGTCGAGAAATGTTGTTTCATTAATACTCTTGGTAGCACAAAAAAAATAATTTTGTGGAAGAAGGTGGATATACAATATAATATTTTTAGCTTGTCATAGTTGTGTAAAAATTACGGTGTGTCTTATAATCGATGAGTGCTTATAATTGAAGAAATACGGTCTATTGCCGAAAATCATTTTGAGATTCAAATATTACAAGTAGATAATGAAAAAAGAAAATATTAATAATTTAACAGCCCTGTTTAATATTATTCGCTAAGTATAATATGTTTGAAAAGTTACGAAGAGGAAAAAACGACGTAAAACAGTCAATATCGATTTGCCATACACTCTCATGTCTTCCAACCGTAGCATATCGTTCATATTTTCGAACGAGAATTTTCATTGGCATAGTCATAAAATATTTCAAAAACATATCATTTTAATGTTCCATGCACTGGAAAAAAAGTCAATTATTTGAGAACACGTAAAATTACGTTTTTACAGATAGTTTTCAACGTCGATTAACTTAATTAGTTAAAAGAGCCCAATCTAAAGAATTTGATAAGATATTTACTTTGAGTTTTATTATTTATCATCTTTATAATAACATTTTGAGGAAGACGCATGGCTTCTTAAGAATGTGTATATTTCCCATAGGATTTCCTCATATACAAAAAGTAATCATGTGTATATTTCCCTTATCTATGAAATTAAAATTTTCATTATTAATTCATACATGCCAAATAATTGAAGAATCAAGAAAGAACCATTGTTGATCGAAAACACGTGACAAAGTAAAAAATACATCGCTCAATTATAGAGGAAATCAAAAACAAACTTTTATTTCAATTACTATGCAGTCAGATGTATGCGCGATGTCGAAACTCCTTTGATTTAAAAAAAAAGCCACTTAAACAAAAAAGTGAATATGTAATAGAAAGCTATTTTAAAATCACATATAAGGTTTTAAATATTACTTTTTGGTGGAAAAGCTCTTCATTTAAATAATGAAACAAAATTATTTGTAGTATTTCCACAATTTTCAATCGTCATGATCAGCACCGACTTCATTAATTGATTGCAAAACAAATTAAAAAGGTTATGTTTTAAACAAAATGGGATGATATTTAACATGTATATTTAGAAAGTAGTGTATATTGTTTATTTGGATTTACCTTATAGAGAATTTTTTGATTGCACTTTTCCTCCGTATTCTCAATTGATAATAGTAATTAGTTATGATTTTTAAAATTATTTGAGTATTTGTAACTTCTAAGTCCATATTCTTTTTATGAATGTTTCATTACATACAGAGAATCACAAAGATTTTTAAAACTATTTGTTACTTTATTTAGATGTATTTTGTCTTGTAATCCATAAATTTTATTTACCTGGCATGTACAAATTCAAAAAAATGTACAATTAGCCATGAATTTGTAACTTTTGTATCGTATACATATATAAATAAATAAAGTAAATGTTGCATAATGGTTATTGATTGTAATTGATTTTGATTGTAATGCTTTCAAATGTTTGACATAGTAGGAAGAAATGTGTTTTTAACTATTTATAAAATAAGTATTTAGATCTTGGCTGTCAACCTATTAAATTTTCCATCGTTAAGGGATACTGACCCTTCCTCTGTGGTACATATTTGTATTGTCTTAGGCCATTTATGCTCTCTGATTTCTGTCGTGCAGCCACTACTTATATTAATGGCAACGCTATTCAATTTATTGAGATAAGATCTCTGTAGCGGAAGCTAATTGTTGGTGTGCAAATTTTCTGAAAACATCCCTTGTACAGTCTAAGCGGAATATAATCTTCAAATTATTCCAGACACGTCCATGTTTTATTCGACCTAAAGTCAAAGTTATAAGATACCAGTTTTGATGTTGTTTCGCAGGAAACTTAAACAATGATCAAAATATCATATTAAGTATGTCAACTCAATGAACTCTTCACTGGATATTTAAGCAAAACATATCCATCCCTAGGCTAACGCGGCACGTTTTACGCGATTTTACGACGAAACGACTTGTTTTTGTTTTGGGTAAATTGTAAATTTGCGCCAAAAAACTACACCCCGATTTAATATTACGCTAAGCTTTTTTTATAGAATTTAAAGAGATTCTACAAACTGCCAAGGGTTAACAAAATCTGAAGAAATACTATAATTCTGTAAATATTGAAGTTCAAAAATTCATATGAATAAGATTATGGAAATTAATTCAGACAGGAACAAAGAAAACTGATATAATTTATTTGAAATAAGCAGGTATCTCTAAGTTTAATAGTGTATTTAACCCAGTTGCATTTTAATGGTTATTGATTTTTATTTATTGTAGAAGTCTTTCAACAAAGACTCATTAACAATATTTATCGTTAATAAAATTATATTATTAGACAAACATTATTAAAAAATATTTAGCTGTCATTTAGACCTTGCTTTAGGGAACTGTGTTTTCCTCTAATTGTTTATTGTGTGTCAGTTCTGTTGCGTCGGTGTGATCAATGCCTGAAGATGCCGAAAGGCGAAACCCAGGTAATAAGTGACAAACATGTGGAATCGTACAACATTTTAACAATTCAAAAATCAAAAATAACGATGTCTTAATTTTTTCGTGACGAGATAAATCCGATACGCTGAATAGTGTCAATCAAATAGAGATGTGTCATATTTATTTTTGCCTATGTATGAATATTTAAATAAGCAGTTATTGATCACCTAAAATATGCATACTTTTCTAAATTTTCAATAAAATATTATGAACAATAAATATATATATATATATATCTTAAAAAGTAAAAATCTTTAAAATAATAAAAACGTAATATATTTCTCGATTAGGGCCGGTTGAAATGATCAGTTGATAATGCACGCGATGAGAAAAACCACTAATTATAATAAAATACATTATGAAAGTACTAATAAAAAAAATGTGTTTTTATTATTTAAAATATGATTCATATCCACCAAAAGTGACAGTAAACACTTTAAAAATGAAAAATCATTCTAGAATCATAAAACGTTCATTGATACTAACGGAATTTACTTTTTAAGCTACCCATATCAAAAATAATTTTCTTTGATATGGTAGAATAGTCCCAATGGCATTATTACACGCGCACAACAAAGTTCCAACTAACAGTGTCATTGATATTATTTTGAGCTCCTGAAAACACGTCAGGATTCAATTGGGTTATATGAATAAGCGATAAAGTAAACCTCCTTCAGCATTAGGGCTATAGCCCCTTGCGAGTGTAAATAAATAAGAAGGGAAAAGGAGTTATTTACTAGGAAGTTGGAACTGATTTATGTTTACATTTTATATGCATTAGAATCGGAGGCTCGATGCGAGGCTCTGTGAATTGTCAGACAATAGCGCAAAGCAAACGAAAGAATTACTTAATAAAGTAAAATAACACAAATGTTTTTTACAATTTGGTAAACATAATAAAGTCACTCTTAAGGTGTTAACTGTCACTTCTTGATGGAAAGGCATGATATTTTAAATAATAAAAACACATTTTTTTAGTACTTATTTCCACAATATATTTTTTGATCAGGACCGGTTTCGCTCATCGCGAGCATTATCAACTGATAGAATACAATTTACAAACAAGTCTATTTATACAAAACAAAAAATTAATTTGAGTTAAAGGTAGCAGGTGTACAAAACCATGGGTTCAAGAACTAGGAAACAATTTACATAAAATCATACAATATTGATACAAATAAAGTAAATAAGTATAAAAATTAAATGTTCACAATCACTTATTAAGAATCACAATTACAATTATGGTTATGATTTTATGTAAATTGTTTCCTAGTTCTTGAACCCATGGTTTTGTACACCTGCTACCTTTAACTCAAATTAATTTTTTGTTTTGTATAAATAGACTTGTTTGTAAATTGTATTCTATCAGTTGATAATGCTCGCGATGAGCGAAACCAGTCCTGATCAAAAAATATATTGTGGAAATAAGTACTAAAAAATGTGTGTTTTATTATTTAAAACATAATAAAGTATTTAAATCTATTTTTTATTTATTTATAAGTTTATGACATCGACTGAAGGTGCCTGATGGTATTTCAATATCAAATTTGAATTATTACCCTTTTGTACGATTCCACATGTTTTGTCACTAACGACCCGGGTTTCGCCATTCGGCATCTTCAGGCATTCTATCACACGGATGCAGCAGAACTGACTTGTGATAAAATGCCTGAAGACGCTGGAAGGCGAAACCCGGGTCGTTAGTGACAAAACATGTGGAATCGTACAAAGTTGTAACAATTAAAAAAAAATTCTACGTGTTGGAAGCTACTTTGTAAAAGCTATGATTAAACATAAATTTAGTTCAAATTTAAGTTTTTCGTAACGTTTTAGAAAAGGGATATAATACAAGTATATTGCCTTGAAAAACACTTTTTTGGTACTTATTTCCACAAATATATTGTGGAAATAAGTACTAAAAATGTGTTTTTATTATTTTATATGCCATGCCTTTCCATCAAGAAAAATTTTGTCTTGCTTATTATGGAATCATTACTTATGCATAATACAAATGATTAATAACACGGTGAAAAATTAGCAATGTATTTTAGTTCTACAAAATTATTTTTAACAAATATAGTTGATAGCTATTTCGGCTCACGTCATCGTCAGAACTATGATTATAATATAATTTATATAAAATAATTTTGTAGAACTAAAATACATTGCTAATTTTCACCGTGTTATAATGGAGTTCTACCAAGTGAATTCCAATTCAATCAACAATTTATTAATCATTTTTAATGTCTTAAACGTTAGTTCTTAGCGAAAAGGCGTTTTGTTTAAGTAGTTTTGCACAATTTTAAGTACTATTTCAAATTTTTGTGACACCGGTGCTAATCCGGAGAATATGAAATCGTGGAAATGGTATTAAGCATTGTGTTTATTTATATAAATTTTTAATTCTGTTAAGAGTTGCTCTCAGAAGTAGATACTTCGTTGTTTTAGCCTTATTTTAAAAGAGTTTTATCAAGAAAATGACAATTTATTGAAATACTTTGTTCTGTTATTGTGAAAAAAATTATTCATTTATTTTTCGGGTCGTGTGACTATTATATTCGAGTCGAGTGACTGGTGTCATAAGCTTTGAATAAGGTAGATACAAATTGAAGTTGTTCATGTACGGAATGTTTCAAAGATTGATTTTTCAATCGGGTAAAAGATTCTCCGTCAAAAACATGGATATTTGTTATTTGTAAAGTTCTCTTCCAATTGTTCAAGTGTAGTCAAAACGACAGGATTACAAATATGCCTGAGACAAAATTTTTATTTTGTCTTTGTTCTATTCAAAAATTGATACGAAACATCTAAGTTGTAAGAAAATTTTGGAGAAAGCTTCCGTTTTGTCTCTGTTATGAGATTAAATAATTCATTTTAGGATCCATTTAAGTATATGATAAATTGATAGTTTGATGACAGTAGATTTTGATAGAGGAAAAATTTCAATTAAGTGTCTTTTAAGTCATTTAAAATACATTTTTAGTATAAAGGTAATTATCGATTTTCGACTTGATTGGAAAATTATTTTTTGTTTAGAAAATTATCAATGAAAATACAAATACAAAATGCGAAGAAAATTGAATAAAAATATTTTTCCAATTGCAAATTTTAGATCAAAATACAAAGAACAGGATATTCTTTAAAAATGTACTCTTTTTACTACCATAAAAGCTCGCTATACAAATTTTGTACAAGCACAAAAGAGTAATATTTTTATCAACGCCTGGTTTGACGTAAATAAATTTATGATCAACTGAACATTGTCTCTATTTTACTGAGAAAGAATAACACAATGTATTTAATATTCAATGAATTATATTAAATGATTCGGTCCAAGGTTTTGCTAATTGAATACGGACTGTTATTTGTAATCGGATTTGTGAATACTCATGAAAAGTTTTGTCATATTTGTACTTTAATTTTGCTTTAATATAACACGGAAATGTAACGGGACATCACTTAGTACAGTTAATCATACGTGTTTACTTACATCTTAAAGTTACTTACTGCTTCTTACTAAATTAGAGATAGAGATTGCTGTTAAATGATTGGAAGTCAATTCATATAATTTGACAAAGACCAAAAATGTTTAAACATATGTAATGTTATCCGTATTTTGGGGATGTAATTTTTTATTATGTTTGATTATGGAAGATGTAAGTCAATAATTAAAGAAAAAAAAACTTAAATTTATTACTCATGAAATGAGAATTTTCAACACACTCACAAAAGCGACCAAAGTCTGAGAAAATTAGAAAACACATGCGTTATATATCGTATATCTACTACCAAATGTCCGCTATAATCTTAATTTATATTTTTTTACTTTTTATATACTTTGTTTTGGAAGTATTGTAGTATAGTTCTAGCACGCAACTGGCTATTTGATTTGATCATAATCATATAAATAATCGTCCAAAATCTATATTTTAACACATATTTTCAAACGGCTTTGCTCACCATAAATATTTTTATTGATAAAAATTTCATAACTTACTGTTAGTTATGCATTAATTATCTACGACAATAGCTTTTTTTCAATTGGAAATAAAATAAGATCGGTTTCTGTAAATATATCGCCATTTTAACAAAAAAATATATTTCAAAAGTAATTTATATCTGTGACAAATTTATTAATGATAAAATCGTCTCTGCTTTTGAATCCAAAAATGATTTTTTATCCATCGAGATGTATCTCAAATTCGGCAAAATTCCGGATGCGCCACAAATGAACCGTTTATAAACCAATCTATGAAGGAAAAAAATGAGCTGCGTAACGATAAACTTTCATCAAAAACTTTCGTCTCGAAAGGTCGCGCTCTTATTTTGGCGGGAGTTTCAAATTTCGTTAGCACTTCCGGAAAATTGTCCCCTTTCTGCTCGCATCTTTGTCGTCAGGGTTTGTAGGAAATTTTTCAGCGCTTTGTATGCCAAGCACGTTTTACACAAGCGGTATTTATTTCAAAAAAACCTTCTATTTTTATACTCACGATAAGTATTTCGCAAAAAATGTTTTCAATTAATCATACTCTTTGTTTCTGCGACGCAATACTTTCTTTATTCTTTTCATACCTTTTCATGACTTTACATAAAAATAGGACACATAAATGTGTATAATTAATGTTTTTCTTAATAAATTCGTTGTTAACTATTATTTCATCTACACAATTTTATCACTGAAAGAAAAATCTAGTATTATTTTATAGTACCATACAACCAAGACAATTAAAATGGGAATATATCAAAGTTATATCAAATTCTTAACCTTTAATTTATATTTGATATATATCTTTGTCAGTCTTGTAGCGTAATTGTCAAGTTAAAATACTATATGACTGGTACGTCCATAGTCTTCCATACTCAAACGCACATTCAAAAAATTGATTTTATAAATACCGTTATGAATTTTTTCAATTTATTTCACCTATACAATTCTAAAAAAGAGCGTAAAGATTTCTAGAGATTTATTTTGTTTTATTAGTTATTTAGCGAGTCTTCTAAAGCTAAGCGACAAAAAATTACTGTTTGGTACGCTTCAATAAGGTTTGAACAATTCAAAATATTTTTCATTACAACATAAACAAAAAATGTTATGTATTTGCGTAAAATCTACGATTGACCCTTTTTTAATGTGCTTTTAATAACATATTTCGCTACAGCTTCGTTGCTGACCGTTTTCCTACTTCGTCCTTGGATTTGTCCCCTGGATTATTTCGCAGGACTACGTCGCCATTCCGTTAGATAAATATCATTCAAGCTCGTTCTCATGTGCTTTGGACAAAAGACAGTCTTTTAATTAAGTTTTAGCCGTTTTATTCTAGAACTCTTTTAGCATTCGCCACGTTTCCCTTGCTTCTATTACGGATATTATTTTACCATTTTATACTACTTTTAAGAACTCGACGTCTTTTTATGCAAACGAGTTTAGTTTTACTTGAACAATTTTATTTGAGAGCTGCACATTCAAAAAAGGCCAATTAAGTGGACAAAACAAAATTCAAAGATTACTTGCACCATTACAGCTAACTGCTAATCATTTATTATTAATTTCTTGTTATTTCGAAATTTTCTAAGGTAAACTCACATTTGACGCCTAAGTATCATGATGACTAAACAAAACACTTTATGCCAAGTTAAATAAGCTTAAACGATCATTTATAATACACGTGACCTTTTATCAAAATGCTCCTGAGAATAAAATGATATCTCTGAAAAATACTAGTGGTGAGAATTTTTGTTTTTGAATATTTTAAAGTTTGAGGATAAAATACTTATGCTGGAAGACGCATTATTATTTATAACTAAATTTAATATATCTTGTTGAAAGCATGGAAATTTATTTGGCAGAATATTTTTTTTTATCTCTATAAATATTGTGATACACTAATCTCTTTGTCATATATTATTTTAAGGATAAAAAATCATAGATTTTTTAACAATTTTGAAAAATACTTGAGATTTTCCACTAATATCTACTTAAGAAAAAAGTATCAATAAAAGTCGCTGCAATTCGAAAGCTTCAAATAATATTCAAAATAAATATAACACTTTTCTGAAAATGCTTGAAAAATATATTTAATTAATACATAAATGAGTATAATAGTGACAATGTCATATCGTTCTAACTGATACATGCATAAAGATATTGTAAGAAGAAATGCTTATCGCTTTATGCATTTTCTGATATAACACCATAGGTGTTAAAGGAAAACTATAAAACAGTTAGTAAATAACTATAAATCTCTCTCTCTTCACCGATTTTCAGGATTTAATAATTGAGTCAGAAATTTCATGTTCTGAACATCATAACCATTCTTTTATATAATTGTAGACCAATTTTATCCATGTTATGAATTAAAATAGTTTTTACTTTCTCACACAAATAACAATTATGACAACCAAAAGCTTTTCAGACTCTTAAGCGTTTGTAAGGTATAAGTAATAACCAATAATTTTTACAAATGCGGAAATCATTTTTCTCATGAACGAAATTAACAGCTTTCAAGTTACATATTTTATGATTTTCAGGAACTCAGAACGAGCGTTAGCTTTTTACGGCCGACTTGAATTTGCGAAATGAAGAAAGGTTCATTAGAATATTTCTGCGTTAAACGTTTAACGCTTTATTATATTGTTAAATATAATGTTCAATGGATGAAATGAAAATCATAATGTTTTTGTAAAGAGAAAAGTGGTTCTCGTAAAAAGTCAGTAGATTTTTACAGAATGCTTATGTAGAAAAACCGTCATCACGATTTTTTCAAGCAAGATAATACATCACCATATTCGAAGCCGTACACCAAAAATGTATTGACTATTCATTATTGCAATGCCTTAAACGGCAAAAACAAGAAATAATATGTAATAATTAAATTTCTTAACTCAACGTCCTTGTCAAAATTTAAAAAACTTATTTGAATAGTGAAATTTTGTCCGTTTTTGAATGTTTACGATCGATCTTAGTTTCGCTTTTCTGAATCTTGCAGCTTTCAACTAAATAGCTATAGTCCAAATTACGATTAAAAATAGTTTGTATGGCTTATTTTATTATAAGAGAAATCTTAGAAATAAATAGGGCACATTGGAATAGTCTACTATTTTTGAACGAACAAGCTAATTCTCTCCTTCTTAATTCTTTTTATTGAATCCTTTACGTAACGTAAGCTCAACAGATAATCAACCAGAAAATATTTATAAAAAAATAGTAAAATGTTAGTTATACTTATGGGATTTATGATAGAAGTAGCACAGTTTTCAATTTTGTACTTTATATTATATATGATTAAAGCTTATCTTATACTAAAATGTTCTCGGGAATTTCGGAACAAGATATAATATATTCTCGAGGCTGCAGTTTCTAGCAGCGAAAAATGTTAAAAAGTGTCTATAGATCTTAAATTTATGAAGATAGAATATGCTGCACAACGTGAAGTCAAAAATAATTAAAAAACTTTTAGATCATTTAAAATATGATTTTATCTTTTTTTACGAAAGCGCGGATTATGCTAAGCCGCGACGTCAATTCATCCAAATATTCATTTCAATTACGCGCAAATTTCAGATTCACGGTGAACTCATTTAACTAAGACTCGAGTGCACTTTCTGAGTCCTTTCCTTTCCGGGATTAAAAAAGTTTTAGCGAATAAATACGCGAGAATATTTTTCCAAACATCGGAATTTCAGTTCGTGAAAAACACTTATTTTGAAGTGTCCAAAAAATCGTTGAGAAAACCATGGGTCACATTACTTAAGGCTCGTATCTCGCGAACAGTGTCAGAATTTAAACGTACTTGTAATGTATTTTTTGTTTTAAATTAAGTGTCGGAGTTATTAAAATAAAGTTTATTGATCATCGGTTCATAGTAAACATTAAAATATGATTGCTGTTTATATTCAGGAAAACTATTTAAATATGTATATCTATTCACAGACGGTGTAAGTGAAACAATTTTTAATTTTCATCCGCTAAAAATAAACAATTTATTTTTAGCTTATTTTGTTTTATTTGATAAAGTGTTTACATCAGCGCTCTGAATTTTTCAAGTAAGTCAACAAAGTGTATTTACGAAAAATATTGTTATTTGCTTTTAAAAACAATCTTTTTATCGAGAAATTTACCAAAAAAATAAAGAATATTTCAGGTACATAAGTAAACGTATAAAATTTGAATTTAGTTTAAAAATGTTTTTCAACAATGCTTGATTCCAAAGTAAATCATTAATTTTGGACTGTCATTGAACTGTTTCATACATGTCTTGTTTTATTTAAAAGTTGAGTAAATTGGTAGGTATAAACTAATTGTTAGCCTATGGCATTTATAATTTTATATAAAACTCATCAATATTTGTTCTAAATGCACATCTCATCAAAATAGACAAGCGCACGATCTTTGACATATTGTCTAAAGGACCAGTTGAAATTTAATCAATAAAAATAATTATAGCTCCAAATAAAGTTGTGTAATGTATTTACTATGAGGGTATAGGGTTATAGCGATGAAAATATTTTTTCATTATTGAGATGTTTTTTCCTAAAAAGTTTCTCATGAAATTTTAAATAATAACAACGCATTCAAGTACTATTTTCACAAGATATTTAAGGATCAGAACCGGTTTCGGTTATTGCAAGCACTATAAACTGATACAAATTACACACAAGGCTGCTTAAACAAAATCTTGATTAAATAATTAGCAGGTTTACAAAACCAAAGGTTCAATTACAAAGAAAATAATCCACAATCAACTTTACAATATATACTCAAATGAAGTTATTTAGTTTAAATATAAAATGTTTACGACCTCTAAGTAGCAATTGACAATCAAAATAAAGTCAAGATACAACTATTATTATCTCCATCAAGAAGTGACAGTTAACACATTTATTTGATAGATAACGTTAAATATATCTTGAAAATTGAACAAAAAATGTAATGTTGTTATTTAAAATTGTATGCCTTACCACCACGAAACGACAGTTAATACCTTTAACGTTAATATTGTCATGTAAAAATAATTTGTCATTCCTTTTTATATCAAAGACCTTTAGATATACCTATAGTCAAATGATTAATGTTTTTTGGCGCCAGTCAGCGAAAAAAAATTTCTCTATTCATTAAATCGCAGATACAGCATACAAATATACTAATCATCGTATGAAAATTTTCATTCACTAATTTGAATTCGCGTTGGTGAAATTGAATGGGTAGGAACGCAAGAATTTAATCCACGCGGTTACTGGATTGGCTTTTATTTAAATGAAATTGATATTGATAAATGAGGGGTATAAATTATTAGTAGAATTTAAGAGAGCTTTTTTAATAATACGTACTTAATCAGTCATTTAAAATTAAAGAATTAATTTAAGCCTCTTAAATGATTAACTAAGCGAAACCAAAGTAAACTGGTATTAAAATTAAAAATTATTGAACTGATCTTTTAGATAAGTATTCTTTTTCTTTAAATTTTTTCTAAAGTATGCTACGCTTGTTGTACACAAAGAATACTGACAAATCTTATATAATGAACGCTTTTATGTCCAAACACTTTTATTAAAAAAAAAAGTTTTAAATCAAAAATATATTAAGTGGCCAATTTATTAATTATTAATGTTATTTACGATATCGACTGAGGGTGCTTTATAAAATTTCAATACCAAATTTGAATTGTTGAAAATTTGGAAATTCGTACAAATATTTTTTGTTAATAAGCAGAACACAATTAAGTTCAATGTTTATCCGAAACGACGAACTCATAGATGTTATTATTAAATCCGTGTGATAGAGTGCCTGACATTGTCGAACGTCATTGTAATTGTCATTGTCACGATAAAGACATTATTAAGCTGTTTTTCGTGTTAGTAAAATAAATTTTTGGTTATATATGAAAAGTATCTTTATCCACAACTAACTTTACATAACCAAGATAGATGAAAAAATCTATTGTACTATTTGCTTATGATTTATGATGTTAGTTACTTGCTTAGTATCCAAATTTAATTTTTTTAATTGTACTACAGAATGTCAATGTGAAGAATATAGGCATTTTATGGAGTCTATTTTCACAGATTTTTTCAACTTGAACATATTGTTACTCTTAGGAAAATTATATTAAGAAAAAGCAAGTGGTTAATTAATATTTGTTTTTTCGCCTTATTTCTATGATCTGATCAGTGAGCGATTTTTGAACATCACCAACACCTATGTGTTTGAACAAAAACCTTTACATCAATTGGAAAAAACCTTTTGAGATATGAAACGAAAGTCAAAGATATTGCCTACTATACCCGAGGACCCGACTAGTATTTTCTTACTTGAGACGATGCTTTAGCATAAAACAAATTTAATTTAAACGAAACTTTAGCTAGTCTTAGTCTTGTTGATAATATGCTAATGTAAAATGTTAAAAAAATGGGAAGTATTTACAGTAAAAAAATTGGAGATTTTCAAAACCTATCAGGATATATTTCAACACAAAGATAAACTTGCTCACGAAAGTTTTGACACTTTTATATTTTTGAGTATCATCTATCAACATACTGAAATCGGTTGTCTCAAAAGTTGAGACGTTCGCCGTTAGAGGCTTAACTTAGTAAATCTCTTCTTTGTGAAAATAAAAGGTTATATGCAGAAGTAGAAGTCTACTAAAACATAGATAGAGCGAATACGTTTAGTCAAAACAGCTATAAACTATGGTATGCTTTCATTGTTTTAAAATAAATAAAATTAATAGTTTTTGGGATTCTAAAAATTGGCCTTTCACCTGGACACTGGGCTTGTCAATTTATAACCGGCCATGGCAAGTTCAACAGCAAACTATTTGGGCTGGGCAAGTTGGTTGAAAAGCCGGATTGCACTGGTGGACACAACCAACAGGACGCTAATCACGTACTGTGGGACTGCCCCGAGATGAATGCCGAACGAACAGAGCTGTTTGCTGTGGTCCGTCCTCATACGGGCCCAATAGGCCACGCTGACTTAGTATCAAACATGGCCAACTTTGAGGCGATCGATAAATTTGCCAGATCATACGGGGAACGAGATATTCTCGATTCGTTTTTAGATTCAACGCGTAGCACATTAAACTATTCCACCACGGTGGATTTTCAGTACACAGATACACAGGATACCTAATATCACGTAGACTAAGTGGCTGAGCAAGTCACATTTTATTTTTCTTTTTTTTTCTCTTCTTTTAAGCACAATAGTGCATGGTTTAACGATCGGTCCGTGCAGTTCTGTATCGGACCATGAATATGAGGAGTAAAATCGATTCTTTTTATTAGTATTGCGTTATGGAAGGCGGCCGTGTAACAACAGCTACATACACATAACGGGTGGAGGTGGGACAACCAACTTATTCTAAAAATTAAGTAGAAAAATGTTATGAAGAAAGAAATCTGACAAAAGAAAAACTTTTTGAATTCAAATCTGAAGAAGGATTAACGAAGCAGAATTGTAAGTGATGGGCTTTAACAAAGATATGGAAAAATCTTTCAATAATGAGAAGCATGCAAATCCATCCGATGAGATTATCGATTACGTTTCAAAGCGTAGGAGAATGGAATTTCGGGCAAGAGAAAATGTCGATGGCTGATCATTTTAATGCATAGACATGTTGAAAGCCTCAAGGGTGGAACGATTGAAATGTTAAATGCTTTTAAAAGAAAGCCTCTTAATATGACTAAAGAAGATTATTTCGTACTTTTACTAAATCACCATAATACTTTGACTAAGTAGGCAAATCTGATTAATATAAAGAAAAGATTGGGGGAAAATGAGTTTAAATATTATTGTGTCATTCTTTTCATTTGATTATACTTAAGATATAAGCAGGTTTGATCTATTGTATAATATGTATAAGTTGTGAATGCATTAGGATTATATTAGTGGATGGTAAATCCAGATGTTTTTTTTTCTATAGTACGACTTCACAAATGATTGAATATTGTCAGATCCGTGATGCATCGGCCAACTTAATTTTATTGACTTTCATTATAGCTCATTCCTTTTTAAAGGAACACTTATTTAAGTTTGAAAAAACTTCTCATCATACAATCATTTAATAAAGGCAAAGCATCAATTGTAAGATGACCAAGTGGTCCTGTTTTAGCCCTACGCCTTCTATTACAATCTACGTTAAAATATATAATAAGCAACTGTGTTACAAGTTTTGAAAAATATACTTTGATCTGGTTATATGATCCACAGTAGTCATAAATTAAAAAATATATGTATTTGTCGATTGGTGATTAAATAATTTGAATATTAATAGAAAATTCAGTGTAATGCACTTTATAAAAAATAAATATCGAAACCAGTTGATAGATGCAAACTTAGAAGTGGCGTCGCGGCTTGCATTGGAAGAGAGAACTGTTGAACAATTTCTATTTGTATTGCTTTTAAATAAATAAATACCAATGTATTAAAATAATGTATTTTATTGATTATAAACTAAAATGTTTATCCATTTTTCAGAAAATGCAAGTGCTGTATTTATCACATTTGGTGCGGCCACGAGACATTTTCATAGGACTGCTGATGTTTATAATGCGGGCACAGTGAAATTTTACGTGAGAACCACCGCTGTAGAGTTACGTTCAATATTTTCAACAATAAACATAAAAAACGTTATTTTTACTAATGAGTTTGTAAAATAAATCAGAAAAATGTTAAATCATTTTAAAGATTAAGAAAATGTTAAAGAAGTATTCTTTACTTACCAACATCCAAGATGCTGTGTCGAAAGGCTCTAGGAAGGCTGTTGGAGAAATTATACCAGTTCTCTTCGCCACGACGATGGCGATGCCAGTCTCCATGAAAGGAACACTGAAGTCCACAACTGCTTCTCGTTCAGAATTAATCATCAGCGAAGTCATTACCTGTAACATGAAATATATTTTTTTTAATAACTAGGTTCTATACCCTATTAAATTGTTGACTGTCACTTATTGATGGATAGGTGTGATATTTTAAATAATAAAAAAAAAAATTTTAGTCCTATTTCCACAATATATTTTATGATCAGAACCATTTTCACTCATTGCGAGCATTATCAACCAGTCCTGATCATAAAATATATAATGGAAATAGTACAAGAAAACGCTTTTTTATTATTTAAAATTATTTGATATAGAAAATTATTAGCACTTGGAATTTCAATATGAAATTTGAATTGTTACAACTTTGTACGATTCCACATGTTTTATCACAAACGATCTGGGTATCGCCTTTCGGCATCTTCAGGCATTCTATCACACGGATTCAACAGAACTGACGCACAATGAATAGTTAGCATGCCTATATACAAAAGGGATTAATTTAAGGAAAATACAGATACGTGTGATAGTGTACCTGAAGATGCCGAAAGGCGAAACCCAGGTAGTTAGTGACAAAACATGTGGAATCGTACAAAGTTGTAATAATTGAAATTTATTTGCACTTGCTTTTTTGCTACCACCTGCAGATATATGATAGTTATTTATTTCTGTATCATATACACGCTGAACCAAATAAATATATTTATTTCAATATGTGTACCTTTTTTGTTATAAGGTAATGAAAGTTAATTTTATTTCATTAATGAAACTATAGAAATATTGCCAGAGTGACTAGAAATATACAGAAAAGTGAATCTACTACTGCAATTGTGTTTATAGTGTGGATAAATATATATGAAAGTTGATTTTAAATTGAATTATGTACTGAGATTTAATCCTTTTGGTATATTAAAATCATAGATTTATAACAGGTTTATTTATAACACTGCTTAAGTTTTCATAATATAATAAAAGAATTGAAATTTTGTGTGAGTTTGGATGCCCATTTAATAAATTCCGACAGCGGCAGGCTTATAACATTGTATTATACTTATATCGATAAATTTGTAGCCATTGGCCTAATGTGAACGTTTTCCCACAGGGATTAAATGTACCTGTATTTTTTATGTAAATAAATGGAAAATTTAAATATCCGGCGAATTGTAAACATAGAAATGCAAACAAACCAGGATAAAAAGTGGCAAGCATTGGAGGCCGCTTAAATAATTTGTTAAGCACGACAAATAAACAACAAATTTAGATTGTCTGCAATCAACGAAAATTTATCTTAAAATAATAAATTTTATGAAGCTAATTATCTTAACATGATAAATGGTTTGTAAGCTAATCGTGAGTGATTTTGATTATTCCACGTATTGTGTTACAAACTGTGACACGTGTTTCGCCTCTTCAGGCATCTTCAGACATTATCGCAAAGTTATTTTAAATTTTATATTAAAATGATCTTCCACAAAGTTACCGCCGAAACCATCGAAAATAATCGTGAGTGGTTTAGAGTTATAATTAAAATTTAATATTCAATTTTATTTCCTAATTTATGATATCGACTGAAGGTGCTTGATGGAATTTCAATATCAAATTTGAATTGTCACAACTTTGTACGATTCCACATGTTTTGTGATAAACGACCCGGGATTCGCTTTTCGGCATTTTTAGGCATTCTATCACAAGGATGCAACAGAACTGACGAGATGCCGAAAGGCTAAACCCGTCTGTCGAAGTCTGTGTTTTCCTGTAAGTAACACCTTTGGTATAAAGACGATGCTAACTGTTTATTGTGTGTAAGTTATGTTGCCTTCGTGTGATAGAATGCATGAAGATGGCGGAAGGCGAATCCTTTGTCGTTAGTGAAAAAACTTGTGGAATTATAGAAAGTTGTAACAGTTTAAACTAAATTTCCATTAAGCAAGGATAGTGACATCCTCCCCCAACTTTCATATCTTAAATACCTATTTTAATATCAGTGATACAGTGCTAATTTTTTTACACACATTACCAATGGAAAAGACTGAAGCACGAAAGCGAATCCAGATAAACACTATTTTTCAATGTATTAAAGTAGTTCTTGCCTGATATTGCTCAATTGAATTTTTTGTTGGTTTTAAATGAACTATATTATTTTTTAGATCGTTTCTACGTTGCGAAGTCAATTAGCATATAATTTGTAGTTTAAATAAAGATATTTATTTCTAGTGACGAATATGTATCAAATAAATAAGTAAAAAATAAAAGTTTTACTGTATATCTGGTAACGTATGATATGAAACGACGTAAGTATGCGCTCGCACATGTAAAAGCACTCTCAATAATTGGCGGACTTGATTTTATCTGTCGCGAATGTATGTTTGAAGTGAAATATCATTACTTATATAGACAACTTTTTTTACTCTAATATGACAGAATGAATCAATTTTTCTTGGTGTTTGACAATTCCACCAGTGTATCTAATTGATTGAAAAATATTGACATTTTGTCTGTTACTTAAAAAAATATTCAAAAATGAAATTTGTTTTTTGTATACACTTTTACGTAAATAATATAATGGAGGTTTCTTACATCATATTTTTACGATTCCTTTATTATATATTTTATAGTATTTTCCGTTTTCGGGTTTCAGTGCATTTCTAGTCATGCCGCAACATAAATTTTATATTCGAAACTTAAGTATTTGATTCGACTTTCTTCAGATTTAAGTACGTATTTATATTCCGCTTTAGGAGCTATTTGTTAAGTCAAATGAATGAAAATATTATTTAAAGACATTACTCCAATACTTCATATCGTGTATATTGCTGAGATAGTGGCATTAAGCTTTGTTTTTATTTGTCCTTAATGTGTAGTGTGCTTTTTGAAATCAGTTGAGATCAAGTGTTGATTAATACAAAGTGAGCATTGAACTTTAAATGCGTTAACTGTCACATCTTGATGGAAAAGAATGATATTTTAAATAATAAAAATACTTTTTTTAGTACTATTTACACAATATATTTTATTATCAGAACCGGTATAGCTTAACTTGAGAATTATAAACTGATAGGACATAAATGAAAATCTATCATTGTCCATTTTTTAATTTGTATCTTGTCAGTTGATACTTCTCAAGACGAACGAAACCGGTCCTGATAAAAAATATATTTTCCAAATAGTACTAAAAAAATGTTTTTATTATTTAAAATATTGTAGCATGTAACTGTTTAAAGATGTTGTCACTTTTATTAACAGACGCGTTTTTAAAATAAAATAATTTACCCGTGCAATAACTCTCACGAGAAATTACCTCTATTTCAAAAGTTAACCCTTAAAAAACTATAAAAAATAAAGTTTGAAATTATTGACTATATTCAATTAATTTGTTTAATCAAAGTTCGCTTATTAAAGTTATGCAAAACGCTAAATAGCATAAATAATAAATAAACAGGATACGGTCCAATGCTTTTATTGACTGAGAAACCAGAATAAATTTCACATTTAATTTTTTTCAGCAAAATAAACATATTTTTTAAAACTACAGCTTAAAGCTACCTATACGGATAATATCAAAATTTTATTGCAATCTATGATGACACAAGAATCTATGATCAACGTGAACAAAAGTTTGTAGAACTAAAATAAATTGCTATTTTTTATCGTATTTAATGGAGTTCTACTAAGTAAACGCCGATTTGATCAAATAGCTAATAGCTACTAAATATGAAAACGTCGATACGTTCTTCTCAAGTTAATGTAGTGGTATGTTTTCTTTAACAAAAACGTGTTGTAATGACAAAAAGATCGGCAAAAACTTACACAGTACTGTTACGAATGAAGCAAAGCCCTACATCAATAATATTAATCATTTGAAAACAAATTAGCCCAAAATGCCGCAAACATTTAATACAGTGTACTTCGGGAATTTCCAACAGATAAAATATTCAAATATGCCATCGTATAACTGGTAATTAAAAATTAATTTACCACAGTATGGTTTGCCTAACGAAGGTCTAATTACAAATGGGTTAAACGAACCAGAGCGGAATTTGTCAAAAATATTTTTCTCCGGCACATATTTTCACCGAAAAAGTCACAGCTCCATACTTCGTTTAAATTTTATGCTATATATGTGTATGTACACGAAAACCCAAGTGGTTACCCCAAGGCGATGAGAATATTTCTATTTTTGATGGTAACAAATAAACGACAAGTTTTTTGTAAGTTAGAGCAAATCTTTTTAATTTAACATGAACAAAAAACAATGTTTAATTTTTTTACCATTTCAATCAACAAATACGTAATAAAGTATAAAAAAGTACCGCCAAAAAGCCTTTACTTATCAGTCTTTATTAGATGGATTTATTTTTAAAAAATTTATATTATTTTTAATGTCATATTTAACCATGAAGATTTATTAATTTTTTATGGTAATTTTTAACTTTTTATCAGCATTAAATCATTTTTTTCTTTTCATATGATGTTATCTAAAAGTAGTAAATTTTCTCGGTAAGCATACAGTATATTAGCTTTTTCGGCTTTTAATAATAGCTATTTACAATTCCGAGATGTCTTAATGATTTTTTTTATTTTGTCTTGTTTTTGTTATTGTTTCAGTTGATAATGCTTGTGATAAGTAAACTGTTCATGATCATAATATTAAATGTGGAAAAATGATTTTTGTATATGTACAATATTTAAATATAACGCAATTCCATCAAATAGTTCTAGTTTTACACATAATATAATATATAAAACCACTGTATTGCAATAGTGGTTGCATTGGTAATGTTTTAAGTCTATATTTAAAAAAATCTTTGTTTTGAAATTAGTTTAAGGAAAATTACATCTGCTATGACTAGTTTGTTAAGATATTTTTTCCAAGTCCCATAATAAAACAGAAGCATGAAAACGAATGGATGTGATTCTATCGCCTTACCTTCTGAATAATAGATTGGAATTCGGATAGTACCTAAAATTCTGGATCCATTTTTAAGCGGATTTTATTCAATACAAAAACCAAAATAATTACATTACTTCTCTCTACAATAATATGTTGCATAAGCTAATTTTTATATTGAAGTAGTGTTAGTCTAGTCATTGCCGAATGAAATATAAATATATTATTATTATGATTTGTGAAAGCCAATAAATTCCTTAGAAAAGTTGTATAGGTATTAAAGAAATTTGGTTTACAAAAATTGATAAGCAATCCGGCCTTAGCAGGTGAAAAAAATACGTTCTTCGTATTATCCAAATCCAACAAAAAGCTAAGCAGTATCTATCGAATCAACGCTGCTTTTGGATAAAAACGATTAAACGTGAATAATATATTTTTTAAATCTTTACATACTGTTAAAAATATTTCTTTAAGGCTTATAAATATGTAAAATACATGCTTTAAATAATATCTTCTAAATAAATTAATTCACATTACTGTCAAATGACTAAAGATTGCATACTGATAAAACCAACACCAATGTCATAAATTGTATTGCTAATCTAGTAAAAATGATCTAAAGTTGTTATACGAGATATCTATGATATTGTCTTAACAACTCGAACTATGTTTGAGTCGCTGCTTTCTACTGTGATGTGGTAATGTTTTGTAGACAATTGTGGATTGTTTCATTTAATAAAAAAGCAAAACCCAGGGAAGTATACCTAAAAGATCCATTAGATTATTTGATGTCTGTGATGTTATCATTGCAAGGCAAATTATTTTGAAGTTGTATTGTTGTCAATTGTAACTCAAGTCAAAATGTAAATTTAAAATAGCGATACATTGTACACTCTTACGACTTAGGCTTTGCCTGTCTATATCTAGAGACATATAATATTAGGGATGTCATATAACTGACATACTGATAATAATCATTATCTTATAAAATTTTGTAGAGCTAAAATACATTGCTGTTTTTTCACCTTGTCATAATGGAGTTCTACCAAGTAAATGCCAATTCAATCAATAATAATAATTGATATGGTGATAATACCAAAACGCGAATGAAGAGTCATGAGTAATAAATCATCTGAAAATATATAAAGCTTCGAAAATTCAAAAAAAAAAAAAAACGTCATCAATCACCCAGTCTATAAAATATGTTATTCAAAAAGTAGTCAAAAATAATAAACTATGTACAAATAAAAGTAAAGTAACTTAAGACTAATAATCAATATTTAAAATAGCGTACGTAAAGTTACATATGCCCGTAAAAATTTAAATATACATGAAACTAATCAAATATGCCAAATATTTTAAAAATAAATCGTATACAAAGCTCAAAAAAGCTAGCAGAAAGGTTACGGGTTCATAGGATTGCTAGATACGCTGTGGAAAGTCTCACAATCAGTGGTCTTTGTAATACTCCTGAGAATTTAATGTATCAGCAAGTAGCTTTGAGTATGCTGACATGGGTCGACTTAATGTCAGCTTCTCTGTACATAAAAGCTCATTCTTTTTAATAAAAGCTCTGCGCCTCCCCATCGTCGAATCTGATGTGGTTTTTAATATTATTTATTCTGATATTAGTCCCTGAACGAATGGGTACGCAGCAGTCATTCGACAGTTAATCCAGTATTAAGTACGAATTTTTTTTTCAAAATAATAAAACATTTTTTGTTTTTCATTGATAATCCTTAAGAAGAAGCTTAAATAATTATAACATATTGTATATTTAACAAAGAAGTTAAAAAAATCTTTTTTTTTTGTTGTGAAGATAAATTGAATCTCTTAAGAAAGTAGCATGTACTATTTGACATTACAGATGATAATTATTCATACGCGAAATAATTTCAAATTACTTGATATGGCTTAATTAATTTTTGTATTGAACTAACCAACGTAAAAATAATACCATTGCAACAAAAATCTGATCATTAACATAAGAATATCTGTACAGCTAATTTGATAAATTTACTATAGCTTTTGATATATCACTGCTATGATATTTACATTAATTTTGTTATTACAAAAGCAGTTAAAAGAAACTAACAACTGATCTCTAAATAGGTTCTACATTTGTATCATTAATGCCTCTAAGAAAACAGCTGTTTTGCATAAAATTTTTTACGGAAATAACAGAAAGTTATTTGCTATTTGATATTTTTAATAGACCTTACTGTAATTTAAATATTAAACACACCTATTTTGATGCTATTTTCATATAAAATTCCTGATTGATTGTACAATAAGATATTGCTCATAGTTAGCATTATCAACTGAACATTAATGCTCGTGGTCATATAAAGGATGTTTTTTTTAGAGGTATACAACTTTAAGTTGGCAATACTTTTTTTAATGGCGGCCATTTTGTCAGTTGTTAAATGATTTATGATCAGTTTTGTTTGACATTTTTTTTGAATAGAGTGCGCCTGAACAACGCTTCCAAACTGTGAAAACTTATTTTGAAAATCATGCTTATGTTCGAAATACGTAAAGGAAACGTTTGGTAACCGCATAGTTTCACGTTTCAGACCCGTAAATTGGCCTCCAATATCGTGTGACTTAGCGCCGTTAGACTATTTTTTGTAGCGATATGTAAAATAACTAGTCTCCGCCGATAAGCGTAAACGATTGACCACTTGGAGGACAACATTCGCCACGTTATTGCCGATATGTAAATGTTGAAAAAAGTCATCGAAAATTGAACCTCCAGATTAGACTACGTCCGAGCTAGCTGTGGCAGTCATATGCCAGAAATCATATTTAAATTATAATGCCAGATAATTATCTTTCAAATAATGTAAATGTCATGTCTATTTAAAAAAATCGTCTTTGTTTTATTCCATTTCAAAGATATGTAACACTAAAAAAAACATCCCTTTAGTACATATATTGTGAAAATAATATCAACGAATGTGTTCGTATTATTCCCCCAATGTGTCAAAAATAATAAATATATTTTGACTGGCCCATATTCAATGGTACTTGTCTAGGTTCACTTGAATTCAGTAGAATATATTATCATCCCAAACTTAACTGTTGGACAGCGCCAAAGTTTTTTTCTGCTACATTTTTATTGTCAAGGTGGTTTTACAATTTGAAATAAGAAAAGATTCATGAAAAACATCAATAGAATATATAAAGACATTCTCAAGAAGGCTGTAATATTATTTTAATCATGTATACATAGGTTGAAATATTATATAATCATGATTAGGTACATTTCTATCATAGTATTACTGTTGAGAAATATAATGGTAAGCGATGTGTTGTTTGTATGAAATGTAACTGTAAATTAAATTAATTTTTAGTTACGTTTGATATCTAATGAAGAAATTCTTTATGTAAAAAATAAAATAGCTTTTATGTCTCATTACTGAAATAAAATATTATTAATACTCGAGAAAAAGCTTCGCAATACACTAACAAAATGAAAAACTGACTGAATTCTAGATTACACTTAAAGAGCTTTTCATAATATGATAAATACTATATACTCAAATAGCCATTTAAATAACATGCGAACTACATGCAAAGGAGATCAAAGAATTTCGTTTGATCGAATTCCACAAGATGCTCTTCGTATTGAAAAATTTGCCTTGTGCCGTTTGTATAAAACATGCTTATATCGTACACATTCAAGTTGCGAGCGTTATATATGTTATTTGTATATAAAAAATGAAAGATTGGAAAAAACAAAATAAACATATTTTTATAATCCAATTTATGCAATGTATTATTAAATTTAAAAATACAGGAATATTGCTGATATAATTATCATACACTATTATTTTTGAATGAGTATTTATGAAGCTTTTATAGTCTCGAATTAATAAGAAAAAAACGATATTTCTTGAATAACACTTTGGAGTGTTTGGTCTATAAAGAAACTTCTTTAAAATAACCCCACAATTGTTTAAGTAGTATTGTTGATTTCAAAAAGGTCAATGCCTTGAATAGAAGATTTAAAGAATTGTATACCAATGCATTAGTGTCTGCTATTCTTCGTGTCCACCTTTTTTGATTGTTATTCAGATAAAGTTCTTCAAAACTGTGCTTTTGAAGAGGAATCGATAATAATATTAATGTTCTTATTTAAATATGGCCTGTATTTAATGGGTCAGTATCTAATTCAAGACTTGGTCAGTAAATGAAATAAATGGTCAGTACATATTGCAAACGGTCAGTATGAATGTGGTGAGTTATTAATTTAAACGTACAGTACTTTATTCAAAGCAGTTAATATATATTGATTGAATTGGCTTTCACTTGGTAGAACTCCATTATAACACGGTGAAAAAATAGCAATGTATTTTAGTTCTACAAAATTATTTTTACAAATATAGTTGATAGCTATTTCGGCTCACGCCATCGTCAGAACTATGCTTAAACCAACATTCGCTTATCTATATATAGCTGTGCAGAAAAGGCACACAACACATCCTCTCTCCTGTTCCAACGGCCTAGCTTGTTACTTTAACACAATGACACTAAATTTTCAAAATTCTAAATGAAACAATAGGTGTCTATCACAATAAGATTATATAAGGGACGGAAGTGGTCCTTCTGGAAGCAAATCAGACCACCCCTTTGTACAACGGCTGGACAAGTGGTGATCCTATTATGTTAGTTTGTTCGTTAAGAATCCTTTATGATAATTGGTTTCTAGCTGTTCCAAAGCCGTCATTCTCCGACCCTTACTACAAAGATGCAAACATTTAGGCGCTGAGTTTGAATTTATAATATGTGATTCATTAATAACGTGATTAGCGAATTGTGAATCTATTTTTTTTACTGTTGAATGATCTTACATGTTGCTTAGCTCGAGTAGATATACTTCTACCTGTCTGTCCGATATAAACGGATAAACATGAGCCACAGGACATTTTATAAATACCGCTTCTGTCCAGTTTATTGATTTTATCTTTATTATTTTTAAGATGTCTGCCTAAGTTATTGTTGACCTTGAAAGCTACGTTTATTGAGTTTTTAATGTCCCGATGAATTTTTTCGCTAATGCTACCTAGGTAGTTAATAGATTTATAGAAGCGGTTATCTTGTATTGGGTTCGGGTAAATGAGTTTCCTAGATAGATTTAATTGTTTTTTTATATAATAAATTATTTATCGTCGTTATCTCATAACCATTATTACGGGCTATGCATTTTATAGTATGCAGTTCTTTGTCGTAATCTGCCTGAATCATAGGTACAGTTACTAGCCTATGGACCATGGAGTTATAAGCCGCAAGCTTATGATTCCATGAGTGAAGGGACTTTGTGTGAATTGTGGTATCACAAAAGGTAGGTTTTCTAAAAATTTTAAAAGTGTGTCTGTTTTTAATTCTGCTAAAGGTTAAGTCCAGGAAATTGATGGAGTTGTCTACCTCTATCTCTAGTGTGAATTTAATATTACTATGTATAGAGTTAGCTTTCTGTAGAAATTTATCTAATTGTCTATCTGTGCCTTGCCAACAAATCAAGATATCGTCTACATAGCGGTAGTAATATACTATATTATTTTTATCTAATTCGAGAAGTTTAGATTCGAAGTTGTCCATAAAAATTTCTGCAAGTAATGGGCTTAAAGGGCTGTCCATTGGCAATCCGTCATTTGGTTGGTAAAATGTTTCGTTAAAATTAAAGTAATTCGTTTCAATACACACTTGAATTAAAGAGTAAATCTCTTCAGATTCAAATGAATGTAACTTAGATTTTTCTAATATGTCATGTAGCGTTCCCAAGCATTCCTTTACAGAAATGTTAGTGAATAAGCTAGTGACATCTAATGAGATGAGTTTGCTATTCGGGGCAATAGTCTATTTTTGATTTTGAGTTAATATATTGTTTAAATGATCAGTTAATTAAAATAAATAGTGAATTATGGTTTGACAGCGAGTGAGTTATATCGAGGATTTTAATTACTGATCGTTTATAGACATCTACATGGTCACATTTCAAAAAAGTTACTGACAAATAACTAATTATTTACTGACCATTAATTCTTTTTTTACTCACCAATTACTATTTTTACTGACCATTTATTATTTTTAATAAACATTTTATGTATTTATTACTGACTATTTCTTTAATATTTACTGACCGAAAATCGAATTAAATACTGACCAAATATTTAGTTGCCTTTAAATATAGTCAAAAAAGTGAACTACAAAAATAGTTTCGATTTGTTTAAATAATAAGACTAAGTTTATTTTCAATCTAAGATTAAAAAAGTCAAGCAATTTTGTTTCTAAATTATTATAAAATAAGAGCTACTTTAACTAAAAAAGTGAGAAAGCACGAAATATTTTATATTAAAATTTTCAGGCTCTTCTCTTTTGAATCCCAAATACAGATTATAATTTACATTTTCCTCTGGGAGAAGATTTTTAAAAAAGCGCGTACTAAATATGTATGATGTTTACCGGGGATGTCATTTTGTAAGAAAGTAAAAAGAACACGGATTTTCTTTTGGTTAAAACTAAATAACACGGAAGAAAAAAACCACTTTAACAATCAAAAATGTTTGAAAACCCAAGAGAGTAAAACATTTCAGTTTAAACATCGTTGCATAAATATGCACATATAAACATTGTTAGGTTAAGTGTAAGTTTGATTAAAAACTTTTAACGTTTTTTAACAGTTGTATAAATTACACCAGTACTTATAATTTTCTCCCACCAGTTAATACCTCATTTAATTAATGTTGAATCATTATCGCTATATGTAAATATAATAGTTGCGCGTTGTCGTGTTAGAGCTCCACTGATTTTAATATCGTTTTTTTTTATTCTGGAGTAATCTTTTCGACGGCGATGTTTAATTTAGTTAATTTTGTTCTACTGTAATTGTCTGATAAATAATTAAGAGTTGCAAAATGCATAATAACTTACAATCTCACAAACATAAGACATTACTTTTTTAAAAATTTCTGTCTTGGAAGTTGTTAATAGGAGTGGTCCGGGTAAAGTCTATTAGCTTTTTCGTGTAACCCTATTGCAAACTATTCATTTCTCATCTTTCATCAACATTAAATGCATAAAAGATTCATGCTTTTGTCTAGCACTCAAAACAACACATGTTAAAACACGATTCAATTAGGTGACAGCCGATCATTGATGAATACAAAGGTCGTTATTATCCCCATTCATTTAAAACGTCTCTACGGCTGATTGAATGACTTGTATCATCAAAAGGATTTCCTTGGTGGTCTGATGTGAATTGGTGCCTTTCTTGTATTGTCTTTTTAAGATACCAAAAGCCAGAGGTATCAAAAAATTCTTAGATCGAAGTTTATTTTAGATAAAAATTTGATTTTAGTTGAATTTTGATGATGATTGTAAAAAGTTTATA
The DNA here is from genome assembly GCA_028555115.1 of Himalopsyche japonica. Taxonomy (NCBI): domain Eukaryota; kingdom Metazoa; phylum Arthropoda; class Insecta; order Trichoptera; family Rhyacophilidae; genus Himalopsyche; species Himalopsyche japonica. The sequence goes on from JAHFWJ010000012.1 coordinate 446,972, forward strand.
CGAATCGCAAACTGCTTTTGTTACCACAGTTGATGTATTGTATTTACGGAACGATGGCGTAAATGCATTTTATTGACCGAAATTTTGGAAAAATATTAAAGATTTTCATTGTAAGCTAGCCAAGACAAAACCACGTAGAAAAAAACACATTTTAAATGAAAGAATCATTTTAAAACATATGTTGTCAGTTCCGAGAATAAAACTGTAAAACAAAAAAGGTAAAACGTTTGTAACAAGCCAATATATTTTTTTCACACGGTGAAAAAAATAGCAATGTAATTTAGTTCTACAAAATTATTAAAAAAAAAAATATAGTTGATAGCTATTTCGGCTCACACCATCGTCAGAACTATGCTTAAACTAACAGTAGTTCTGACGATGGCGTGAGCCGAAATAGTTATCACTTATATTTTTCTAAAAATAAATTTGTAGAACCAAAATACATTGCTATTTTTTTCACCGTGTTATAATGGAGTCCTACAAGGTGAATGCCAATTCAATCAATATATTATTTTCACATTAATATTCGATGTATTACTAAATATTGTTGGCTTAATGGCCAATTGAGAGCTTTGTTATTCTTGTGATTGTCAAAAATTATATCTGGCGAGAAAATTTGAATCTGGAACGTTTTTATCACAAAACTTAAAACAGCTTGGTGACATAACGGAGATACTGTGCATGATAACTTCTGATAAAATTATTTTCGGCCCAATCTTCAGAATTAAATAAGGAGAAGAAAATTCAAGTTATTTCTGGCAATTGTTTGGTTTGATAAGTATTATTGCTTACAAGCTCTGCTCCATCGAAACAATGGAGGAGAAGTGGTTTGCTGATTTTAAGCGCAGTCGTACATCATGATGCTAAACATTTTGGTCGTCCAAATTCGACAGTTATTCTTGAAAACATTAAAAAAATACGAAATCGTTTTGGAAGACCGTTAAATGAAATTTCATGATATATGGTAGCAGATACCTTAAAGATATCACAAGTGTATTTACTATTTTTCATGAATATTTGTCATGAGAAGGTCTATTCGAAATGGGTACTGCGTTTGCTCATTCATTATTACTTATTTCAAAAACAAAAACGTGTTGATGACTCTAATGAGGTGGTGATCACCGAAACTGAAGCGAATTTTCAAGGGTTGGATACATCATTACATAAAAAGGCATATAAATTTAAAAAAAGTGTAGGAATGAATGTAATGTAAAAAAACTGTTTTTTAATTAGTCATTCTACAAATTTATTGAGTGATGTTTTAGCAATGGAAAAAATGGGCATAAAGACCAAAACTCAATTCAATAATAAGTAAATCAAAATAGATGTAAATTGATATACTAATTGGAATGCTAAAAAAGATACAGTAGGCCAGTATATTTTAAAAAAATCAATAAAATACCTATAGAGCGAATAGTCTAACGCAGATTTGCATACCGTGTAAAATTTTATTTTTTTCGGAAAAATCGTATTATCTAGAAATTTTTACAAGTACCTATATGCATAATAGGGGTTCCGTAACGTAAATAAATTTATTCCGGCGGATGCCCGCAGGAGCGTGACGTGATTTCGGCGAAAATAAGAGATTTTTTCCTTTGCGAAAAAAAACCACGAGGCTTGTTTTCGAGTCACGAATTTATCGCAAGGAAAGCAGTAAGCGAGCTGCACGGTATAAAATCCCGGCAATAGATAGTATTTTACAGTATTAAGTGAAGGTTTTACGTATCTGTTTTATATACCCTGGTCGCTATTATTTATTTTTATTATCATTTTATAGTTTCAACACACGTAAGGTTTATTTTAGTGTAGTTGAAACATGACCCGTTCGTCATTGGTTTTTTTACGTTTTCCTATTGGACGAAGCTTCTTTGAAAATCATGGACAGATTTCGTGGTATACACTGAAATATGCAAGAATTCAATTCCTCTCAATTAAGAGTAGACTTCTACTCATCGAGTCTCCTAGAAGAGGAGGCTCGATGGGAGGCCCTGTGAATTGTCAGACAATAGCGTAAAACAAACGAAAGAATTACTTAATAAAGTAAAATAGCACAAATATTTTTTACAATTTGGTAAACATAATAAAGTATTTAAATCTATTTTTTATTTATTTATAAGTTTATGACATCGACCGAAGGTGCTTGATGGAATTTCAATGTCAAATTTGAATTGTTACAACTTTGTATGATTCCAAATGTTTTGTCATGAACGACCCGGGATTCGCCTTTCGGCATCTTCAGGCATTCTATCACACGGATGAACTGAAAGTTCTGTTGCATCCGTGTGATATTATGCCTAAAGATTCCGAAAGGTGAATCCCGGGTCGTTAGTGACAGAACATGTGGAATCGTACAAAGTTTTAACAATTCAAATTAGACTTATCTTAGTTGGGGACAGTGGTCATCTCATTAAAAGTATGCCTTACAGTCCATGAGTTATTGTAAAAAAATATATAATTGAATGTTTATCTAACCACTAACAATTTATGACGAGCCAAAGCTCAAACAAAATCAGTGAAATCAGTGTATCCGGTAATAATCTGGAATAAAGTTTTAACAATTTGCATTCGCATTTAAATCTTCCAAAAGAACAAATAAGCCTAGCGGTTCTTGGTTGAGGCTTTCCATCGTCCTCGCAAACTCCATTACGCATCGCTCATCGCAAGTTTCATGATAGAACTTTTATGAAATCTTAGCCCGTACCTTCAAGAAAATATTCTCAAAGCAGTAGAGTCACCACGTCAATAATCAGCCAACAGGAGAATTCGAGTTTTGTTAAGCTTAATTATAAATCTACTACGATAAGCGTTACTTTGTCATAATGCCGTTTTCTAATCTAATTTTTAGGACCTATTCTACCAACATAGTTTTTCAATAAGTATTTTATTTATATTTAATTATATTAAAGACTTTACTTATATGGAAAATCCAATCAAAGTATGTACAGACTTTGATTGGATTTTCCACAAAACGCTTCGAGTATTATATATTTACGTGCACCTTTCTTTTTGTCATGTTATCTCTACTATTCAAACAAAACTGAGGCTTCGAAGCCTCCCACTCAAAGGACAACCTAGACAAACATTGCGCAAAAGCTCTGGCAAGGTTAAAAAGCTTATGCGGATAGAGGGCAAAAAAGCGGCAATGAAGACTTGCCTGCAGGCTGTCAAACAAATAAATATTATCACTGAGAATATACAAAAAAAGGTTCGACTAGGCTTGTAAATGCAGTGCAAAACAGTACATTTATTTACCTTATGGTTTCTGAAATATTCAAACGATAAATACAATTTTATATTTCATTGCAAGCTTTTTTAAGCAAAACGAATATTGAAGCTTTTGAATGCAAAAATACTCGGTACGTTTTAAAAATAAAAAAAATTGATAGAAACGAATGAAAAAGTCTCAGCTTAGTATAGCAAATTATAGATTAAGAAGTGATTTCTTAAATTGCATTTAGTCAATATAAAACTGAATAACAAATTTGTTCGTAATTATAGATAGGCAAATTGTAGCTTAATGAGCTTGGTAAATATAAACGCTTTGCGGGATAAAGTACAGACTTATTATGACCGCGAAAGCTCCCTGTCATATAAAGTAAATAAGGAAAAGGTATCAAAGAAAAACGATAGTAACATTATTACAGAAAAATTATCCATTAAGGATGTTAATTAAACGAAAGTGTTGAATAAATAATAAATGATTTTTTTTTTGTAAATTCTCTTTGAGCTTAGACATCGTTAATACAATGTATTAAAACTTCATAGAGAATCCAAAGGTCTATTTTATGGAGAAGTTTTAAAATTGAGTTCACACTAATAATATATAATAGTTTCAACGCAAACATTAGTTTATGATGTTAGTTAAATCAATAATTGCGATCTTTGTATAATTGTTTAAAGTTCAAGTTTTATATAAAATAAAATCCATAAATTTACCGCTGAATCCTTAAAACTAAAATTTTGACTGACATTTTCTGATGGCAGTAGTTCGCTGCAGTAAAAGTAAAAAATACAAACGACTAAAGTGGACGTGTAATATAGAAAGCTCTATATCTGTTTTCGGCATTTATTCTCACAACAACTATAGTCTATACAGATTATGAAAGTTAAAAGCTTCAAATGAAAGAAAAACACATAATGAAATAAAAATATTAATTTGTTATCTTATATTGCATTGTAAAAATAAAATGACGCAAAGTTCTTTATTTTTTATAAGTATTATATTTTAAGTATGTAAAAAACGATCCAAATGTAAAATATAATAATATCTTTCCTTCAAATTGTACTTACCATATCAGTCTTTCTGTTGACCAGCTCAGCAATAAGACCATTCCATTTTCCATTTTCAAGGGTTCCCCATCGTCCATCTTCTACCCGCACAAGTTCATATGTGAAGCCTAATTCTTCAGCAAATTTCTCCAAAAGGTCTATGCAGAATCCTGAACAACATTGAAAGAACGATCCGTTTCTGTGTGCTGCCCCCATATCGACTCTGTTGAAAAAAAGTCATACATTAATAATTGATCGAGACACTGAAAAAACATTGGGTATCATCTAAACATTATATTGATTTATTTTAGTTTGTATGTTCAGAAAACTATAAATATTATCTTAATTTTAGTGATGTAGTTATTTTTAGCATAAATACAGTGATGTGGAATTATTGTTCGAAATAACATATATAATTTGACTAACGATGATATTTTTATGCTGAGATATGTCGAAATTTATTTTAATTCATTGCCTTTTCTGAAAAAAAGTGCTGCTGGTGAACAAAGTATAATTTTAAATACTTTTAAATACATATTCTATCTAAAGGTTCATGCGAACGCTAGTGTGAACCTTTTAAAAGTGATATGTCAATGTGACAGACAAAGGTCTTCTAGGTCAAGCTAAAATGTTTTAAGCCAAAATATTTTTAGATAAAGATGCGTGTCGAATGCAAAAAGTAGCTTTAAGATTTAACGATGCTTTATAAACATTCTTTTTATATTTAAGTTTTTAATTTTAGTTTTACATAAATTTTTCAAGCTGATTCATATTTTCAACACTAAATTTGTAAATTACTACATTGTTTATCAATTGTAAAGTTTTTGGAAAGAATACCTTGCATGGGAGTTTTAGAGTCTATTTTTTGAAGTTGTGACAAGTATGTCTAATGTAGACTGTAGTAATGAATTAAATCATTAAAAATAAGATGTCCTTATTTGATAAATTTTCAAAAAACAATTGTAACAAAATAAAAATATGTTTTAAAAAATTCTTCGCTGCATTCAACTGTTTTTTAAAAGGTTTTCAAAGCGATACGCGAATGAAGGTGACGATGAGATTATCGTCGAGTAAAAAAATGGTGCTATATTTTTTTTTCACCTTTGTGATTTTTTCTTGATTGTTTGCTTACACCACAATATTTAAAGCTTTGACGCTTTAGGTTTATTTATAAGTGCATTAAAACTTGGCAGCAAAAAAGCTCCCGTTGATAATCCCGCTATTTTGCGTTTCAGACGAAAAGGAATTTTTCACAGAATGTATTACGTTTAATGGCCTTTCTGAACGCTCATTAAACAAGAAAAGAAAAGTGTAAATAGAATGAAAAGGAAACGCTTTGTTGATGTAGATGGTAAAAATAGCTCTGTTAATTATTATTCTCCGAAAACCTTTGCGAATTATTCTTTCTAGCCGATAGAAAACGGTCCCGACGAAATAATACGAAATATCAAGTACTGCCATTTTGAAAATTAGCGTGACACGCTATTGTATAATTTGAACTGAAATTTCTATCCACGGATAACAACGCCTCAAATTATTTTGACAGTCTATTAAGATATCAATTCAAAATTATGATCACATAGCTCGTACATAATACATTCATAAAATTGTATAAACATATAAGAACCTGTATTGATTTCAAGTTAATAAAGTGGAAATTGTTTATATTTTTATAAGTATTTGTTTTAAGAATGTCAGATAAGGCATAAAAAACAATTTTGTCGTAAGGTTTGAGGTCTTGGTGATAATTAAAAACGCTTGAATTTTAAAAACATAAAAATCCACAACTTTTTTGGTAGTCAAGTAATGAAGACGCATGCAAGATCAAAGTGCTATCGGAAGTACCAAGCTTGAAATTAGCGTCATTCTATTGTATGTGTTTGCGCACTATGCGTGTTTTTAGTATCCAAAACATGATGACTATTTTTTATGCAAACTTTTATTGTCTTAAATCTTCTCTTTACTTAGTTGAAATATTTTGTTGTCATATAATGAAATCTGTTTATTTACTTAATGTCAATTCAAAGTACAAAATAGCTACAAAAGCAAAGTACCAAATGTTTAAAGTTTTCTTATTAATAAATATTTTTTAATTAAGAATTTATATAATTTATGATATCGACTGAACGTGCTTGAAGGAATTTGAATTGTTACAACAGCGAGCATCATTTTAGTTGCCATTTAATTTTTGCCGTGTGGTGTGTGTTTTCCTCTAATTTGGTATATAAACGATGCTAACTGTATATTATGTGTTATTTCTGTTGCATCCGTGTGATAGAATGGTTGATGATGCCGAAAGGCGAAATCTGGGTCGTAAGTTAAAAAAAATGCGGAATCGTATAAAGTTATAACAATTCAAAAGAACATAATGTTGAAAACGAATATTATGAGCAAAGCAGCAACTGATACAATATTTTTATTTATAAATGTCACTCTTTTTATTGAAAAGGTCTCACAATCAATACAACAGATGTTAAAAAATACTCAATTGAACTTTATATTCTCATTAAAAAACGCGTTCTTTGTCGAATGAATATTATCAAAGGAGCATTGGATACCCTTTTGTATTCAAAACGATTTGATGAACCCTTCTTAATGTCCATAATTGAAATTGAAGAATTTTTTTATCAGCTCGATTAACAATCTCGAAGTGGAAAAGTTTTCGACTGACTCTACTCCGGTTGAATGTAGGTATATCAAATTTCTCTTATAAATTCGATCATTTTATTTTTACAAGGGAAGTAATTATCCATAAAATTTTAATATTGATGAGTGGAAAAGGGCGGAAGTGTTTCACATTGCAGTGGGTAAAATTGTAAATTTAAAAGTAAAGTTATTTTGAATAACTTTAACAATCGATGTTAAAGAAGTCGAACTAAAAATTTCATAATTAAGAGCTGTATGTTTTTGATTCCTTTATTAATATCTTTTTTAGAATACATTTTACTTACGATATTTGAAAACTGGTTTTATATTATCTAATAAAAAGAATATTAAAATCTTTTTCGATTAGAAAAAAATTCGCTGCTGGGAAAATGGGATAACATGTTATTTCTTTGAATAATAAAACACATTTTGTTAAATTGTTTGGTTTGGGATTATAAAATGTAATGGTGTTTTTGAAAAAAGGCTTTATTCAATAACCTAGCAAAAAACTGTTTTTTTTTTGACAATGTCTATATGCTCGTAAAAAAAAAGCAGCGGAAATAAAAAAATGACATACATCCCATTCTGTAATGAATTTCCTACAGTCAAAAGATCTGGTAAAAGAATATCATATCGATTATATAGTTCCAAAGTTATTTTAATCATGCTTTTAACTGTTTTTATCTTAATATACATGTTAACTTGAACTATTGGTACAGCTGTTTCGTTAAAACGAGATTGAATTTTATATAAGCTGCATGTATTGTTACTTATTTTTATTATTTCATATAAAATTTGAAAAACGTTGCATCCAACAAAACATTGTCAAGTCGAGTTATTTAAGCAACAATATTGAATATTTTATACCTGTATTGATCTAGATTACACGAGTTGAAAAAATATTTGGTTACTTGGAATAATTTTAAAAGTCGTAGTTCTGACGAAGGCGTGAGCCGAAATAGCTATCAACTATATCTAATAAAAAAAAATCGTAGAACTAAAATACATTGCTATTTTTTCACCGTGTTATAATGGCGTTCTACCAAGTAAATGCTAATCCAATCACTAAATTCTAAATTATTATTTTTAGAAAGCATTTGGTGCCATTTAAAAAAGAAATTCAAACAAAATTATTTTGAATTTAATTTTTTTTTCTATTAGCAGTAGTAATTATCTACAACATATATTACTATAATATAATATATTAATAATTGTAATCTTAATAAATTTTATAAAAATTCTTGTCCAAATTAGTTTGATATTAAAACTCGTGTCTTCTAAACAAATCTATTGCATGTTCGAATTAGTATCAAAGTAATACGTTTAATAAACAACAACATAATAAATTAAAATAAAAAAGATATGCCATTAAAAATAATAAAAATTTAAATATGCTAACGAAAGCTTGTAAATTATCAAAATTAATACAGTAATGCTTGCGTTTAGTCATACGCAATATTTTCCTGTTAAAAATTATTATATATAAAATATACTTTTCCCACCCACTATTAAGAATCTCAACGGCTTATAAATCAAGGAGTGTAGATAAGAAGGTATTAACGTCACCCTTTATTTCCACTCTTTCATTCTTTTCCAAACATTAATTAAGATACAACCCTATCGTTCCATCTAAGCAAAAGAGTGGACTAAGGCAGATCAAAAGGAATACATATTCTACAAAAAAGACATTTCCATAAATAAAGAAAATATACCATTTTAAAAATGTGGCAAGGGTAAATAATTTCTCAAAAATTCATAATAAAGCTTCTTCGTTTACTGTTTATTTCAAATGTATAATAAAGAAAAAAAATATATTCCTGTATGCCAGTCTGTCACAAGAATTTTTTCGAACGGTGAATAGCAGCTGCATAAAATTTGTAGATATTATGTTGTTTGTCACAAATTGGTGGCTACTTTTGTGTCTGTAAATATTTTCAATAATTGAATGAATTAATTACTGTAAAAAATTGTTCTATGTATTATTTCGTATTAGGGATTGCAATTTACCGTCAAATTTCAATAACCGGTAAACGGTAAATAATTTCACCTCTTACCGGTAAATGAAAAAAATAGGCGTGGATTATATCATTTAAGTATAACTGTGCGTGGCTACATTCACTAAAAATGGTATCCTGGATTGAAACATAAATAATTTAAAATACATTTCAGGTGAATAGTAATGTCATAAAATGTACTTTAAATATGTTTCAGGTGAATATATGTATGTTTTAAATGTACTTTTTTAAGTAAATCAGATAATTTATTATTTGCCACACAAAGATTGATTAATTTTAATTACGAATATGAAATATTTGGTTTACCTACCTGTAAGAAGTTCATACGCTAAGCTATTAGTTTATCCATTAACTTATTGATGTAGTATATATATATATATATATATATATATATTATACATGTATGCATAATTTGTATCTATGAATATAAATTTATAATTAAAATAAAATAAAAAAAAACTATGTATTGGATTATAGAGTTTATTAATAAATGGTTATTTTCTTTGGTATAATGAAAAGATAGTTGAATATGTACCTAAATACGAATTTTCTTCGCAATCTATCCCATAAAAACTAGAATCAGCTGCAGCCTGCAGTGGGCATCACGGTGACCGCGATTGCGATGACATATGACACCAGTGAGACAATTAAACAACTTTTTATCAATGTTACCGGAGTTGAAAAAAAACTTGTATCTCCCTCATGCATATATCATAATAAAAAAATCGTTAAAATATGCCTGTATCTGGCAATAATTTGCAATAAAAACATTTCCATTACAAACTGGTAAATTTTTCATTTACCGATAATTACCGCTAGTGCATTTTGGGCCATTTACCGCTAAACCGATAAATAACCGGTAATGCAGTCCCTATTTGGTATACTATAATATATTTTTTTTGACTTCTTAATGAAAATATAAAAATGAATAATAAATAATTTTTAACTCTATGCTATTTGTTACCCCACTTTAATCTATGATAAAGCGAGTAATTGACGTGTTGAAAATACAATTACAATTTTAATGTTTTCAACTATACAAGGGAGTGGATTGATGAAAGAATATGCAGTCATACGAATTGTATAAAGCAATGTAGAAAAAAAACTTCGTTCATTAAGCTTACACAAAGAAAGTTATTTCGGTCGTATTAAAAATACTTGGATAATTTTAAATCAATTTTAAATTAAAAAAATAATGTATGAGTTTTGGTGGATTTTTATGAAACAAATTTATTGATATTGAAAATATATTAACACCCGTTTCAATTGTCTAGAACCTTATAATTGTATCTCAACAACAATAGTAGTTTTTCCATAGTGATAATGATTCAAAATCTATTGCACATTACTCTTCCAATGAAAATTAAACGGTTAGGAATTGCCTTATTTTTAGCCAATATTTCTTCTAACACCATCAACGAGATCGCGTAAATGCTGTGAAAGATGTGAAGAAATGAATACATAGTAACAAAGTGAAAGTATTTTTTTATATTTATATAATTTTAGTATTTTAATCATTAATTTACCAGAACTTTGATCAGAAAAAACACAATGATTCATGAATTTCATGTTTTTTACTTTCGTTTGAAGAAAAAATAATTTTAATTTTTTTTGAGAGTGTATATTATTTTTTTTAAGTTAATCTTAATCTTAATCGACTTCTTTCATTTAAATATAAAATAAAAATTAATAGCTCATAATAAAATTGTTATTTTAGTTAGTGTGCTACTATGTAGGAAACGTCTTTCTCTTTGAGTAAATTGTTCAAAAGAACTGTAATGTATAATAGCTTATTAGCTACGAATCGATTTATATTTACAATAAAATTTTAAGATGGTTTTCAAGGAAACGAAACACGCATCTAGTAACACACCAAGTAGAATAACAAGTAACCAATTTTTGTTTTGCGGTAAAAACTATAACTTTCAAATGATCAATGTAGATGCAGTAATTAATTGTTTTTAGCTAAGAAATTCGAAGATTAATATATTTGATAACCTGGATTCTGTTAAAATCTAGGTATCTCATACATATAAATGCAAAAAATATTTATTTGAGTACTATAAATTAACGGTAGCCAAACGTTCATTGTATTCGCTTTTGTTACAAAATAAAATGACAATTTCTAGTATGTAAACGAAGAAACAAAAACAGAATCACAGCTTTTTTAAAATTTGGTAATGCATTCACAAACTGATTATTAAATCAAAAAATTAAAACTTTTAATCAAATATTCGATTTCTTTCTAATTTGTAGGCACATAAAAGCACAAAGTTACTTATTTTAATTATAATTTTTAAATTTATTTGAAAAAATTATCGAATATGATAGTGAATATTATTTTTACCAAATATTGTTAGATTTTAATAAAATGTTAATAAATTTTACCAAAAAAAAAATCAGAACGAGTGTAAGTAGTGTTTTTCGATTAAGTCCCTAGACGCGAATCGCTTAAGAGTTCAAAGATCGCATTCGAAATAAACCCGAAAGCTTAAAATAATGGTTTTCTGATAAAATATATATATTGTGAAAAAAGCTCAAGGGTGCAATATTCACCAGACCGTAAGCTCGTTAATAAGGCTTTTAAGCCTTATGAAGGGCCATCGGTGCAAGTTGTTGTCGATAAAATCTCCGACTGAAAACGATAGGGACAAAACAATAGACTCTCAGATAATCGATGGTAATAATATTACGTAACTGCTTCGGTATGTGAAACGATGACGATTTCGTCAGAAATATTATTGAATTTCAGGAGATTAGATCTTTGTGGTATGTACATAACGGAATGAAAATATTTTGATTGTTCACATTGTATATATCATAGCACTTGGTATTATGCGGACTTTTTCCGTTTTAAATATTTTTTTTTTCTCAAACCATTTTGTCTTGATAGGAATTTGAAATAGAAATAAGCTTTACAATATTTTTTCAGAAGTATGAATCAAAAAAATATGTACAACTAAATTTACATAATAATCGATATTTGAACCTTTAAATTGAAGCGAATATTGAATCGATTTGCTATATTAATCATTTTGTCTTCTAAGCATAAAAGCTGCATATAGCTTTTTGCCTAAACTTGAGTACTCGCAAAAATTTAGACAACCGTATATCCAGAAACATTGCGGGTTTTTAATAGTCAACCTTCCTTCAGGAGAATAAAATGTTAAATATTGAGTTTTATCAATTCCTATAATACAGAAATATTCAAATTTAAATTGTTACAACTTTGTACGATTCCACATGTTTTGTCACTCGGGACCCGGGTTTCGCCTTTCGCCATCTTCAGGTATTCCATCACACACAATATATGACAGAATGACTAAAGATGCCGAAAGGCGAAACCTGGGTCGCGAGTGATAACATATGTGGAATCGTACAAAGTTGTAACAATTCAAATTTTATTTTGAAATTCCATCGAGCAACTTCAGTCGATATCATAAATTACAGAAATGTTCTTTTATTAACGAAAGCAAAAGACTATTTTTCGCAATGTATTTTGCTTTTCTTCATTCTGGCACACTCATCAAAAATAGTCGTAAATATAACGATCAGATGATACAAATAAAACAACCAGTCAACACCAAATCAAAATTTATACGGAAAAAAGATAGGAATCAATTATTCATTGAAAAAATATGAAAGTCAACTAGATTACAGGAACAATCATATACGATAGCGGAACGAGGGGAATAATTAAACTGTTAAATAAATCACAAACTTTCAAGCTTGCATACAGCTCACACTATTTTTCAAAAATAAGAATAGATAACGTTATTATTCTAATTGATGTGTCACTAGATGTGACTCGTTTTTACTTCATTGAGAAGGATCTAACTTTACCTTAAGATTACTTATCACTAAGGTAAGCAGTCTACTGCCTAACTTAAAAATGAAGAGTGGGGTGGTACTGTTTCGTTAAGTTTGACGTTTAGACGTGAAAACAGATTTAGAATCAAACAATATTGGTAATACACAATTATCATGTTCCTATCATGTTACTTATTATAAGTGAAAATAATATGGGAAATAAAGTGAGCCTTCTGTTCTGTTAAATATTTTATTTGTATATATTGTCATTGATTTCGGTTAATATTGTAGGTAGTATTACTATATTAAGTTTCAATTGTTACAACGAAATCGTCAGATCTGTTGCATCCGTGTGATCAAGATTACGAAAGTCGAATCCTGGGTCATTAGTGACAAAACATATGGAATCGTACAAGGTTGTAACAATTAAAATTTTCTATTAAGTTTTTTATAAACTATACCTAGAATTATTTAAAATATTAAAAACACACTTTTAGCACTTATTCCTACAGTATATTGATCTGGACCGGTTTCACTCATCGCGAGCATTATCAACTGAAAGAATACAATTTACAAACAAGTCTATTTATATAAAATATTTTAGTTAAAGTTAGTAGGTATACAAAACTATGCGATGAACCAATCTTGTCCTTATCAAAAAATATACTGTGGAAATAAATACTAAACATCTATGACTAAAAATATCATAACTTTCCATCAAGAAGTGACAGCTAACCTTAAAAAAAATACTTAGAATTATTGTACTGTATAATTTTGTAACTTGATAGTATTGAATAATAAAAACACATTTTTTCCCTCATATTCATATTTCTTTTCAATTTATTATTTTTTTAAGAATCGGATCATCGCAAGCACTATTACCCGATTTTCGTAATGTTAGTTTTCAGTTAAAAATGCTCGCGACGAGTGATACTAGACCAGATTTAAAAAAAATGAAATTGTGGAAATAATACGAGAAATTATGTTTCCAAATAATTTATGATATCGACTGAAGGTGCTTGATGGAATTTCAATATCAAATTTGAATTGTTACAACTTTCTACGATTCCACATGTTTTGTCACTAATGACCCGGGTTTCCCCTTTCAAGGGTTTAATCAGTTCCCCAGTAATCCGGTTTCGTCATTTTTGTTGCACCTGTGTGATAGAACACTTGAAGATGCCGAAAGGCGTAACCCGGATCGTTAGTGAGAAAACATGTGCAATATTACAAAGTGGTAACAATTCAAATTCAATTATGTTTTTATTATTTAAAACGCGTTTTCACTAAGAAATGACAGTGAACAGCTTAATATATACCTTTATAATAATATTCACACATTATTTCACTATTTTCAATCTGCCGGCATATAAATTAATCGATTATATTCTATTAATCTGACGATATTTGAACTATACACATTATGATTCGTACTTAATATTGATAATCCGGTGAAGTATGATTGAGAAGATTTAAAGCTATTATATCTAAGTCTTAATATTTGCTATAAACGAGAGATTCTTAGAGAGATAGGCTCAAAAAAAATCCAGTTTATTTCGGAAATGTGTTTCCAGACATCGGGATTCAATTACTTAAATGATTATTTTGAAATGTTAAGTGATTTTAAAAGAAAAGTATTCATGAAAGGATAAACAATGACAATTTAAACACATCCCAGGCCATTGTTTGAATCGAAACAGAAAATTTAAGGCGTAGTATACTTGATACGAAAGGTAAATGCGTTTGTTTAAGAGAGATACATTTATTCTACTGCTGAAGCTTTTGGAAAAATAAAAATTAGGTTATGTTTGATATTTTTTGAACAGAATTGTTAACAATGTGTTATTTTGTATTTGTGCTCTTACAATGTGTAATATGTAATTAATTTTTATACAGTTAGCCATTGGAGTAACATAAGAAAAAAACTTCCTTTTTATACAAAATTTAAAATGTTTTATTTTGAACATGTATAATCTGAGATGTTAGTTAATTGAATACCAAACCGCGTTTATTTAAAGTGTGTCGCATTTTTAAAATTAACACTATCGCAAAATGAAGTTATGTGCTTTTCTAAATGTAACGACACACTTTAGTTGAAATAAATCTTCGCAATAATTAGCAAGTCAGGGAACATTTAACCGATTAATTGAAAAAAAGCGAAAGATTCGAAAACTATCAAAGCGGAATTGTTATAAAAGTTACTTAAAATAGATAATCGATACGGGAAGGGTATTCTTAATTGGGCAACAAGAAAAGTTACACACAGTAGAACCTCGATTATCCAGACTAATTGGGGATGGAGATAGTTCGGATAAGGGCAAATCCGGATAATTGAAAAAAGACTTTATAGGACATATTTAATAAAAACTATTTTTATTTATTTAAATAATGAAACAGTTTTAATCAATTATCGACTTCTGGTTAAGCTAGCTATAGATCGAAAGGTCGATGCTGCCGAATCGTGAATACTTTTAAGACATATAAGTTGTCCTGAATTGCTTCTCTGAACTCTTGTTGACTCTCAAGCCACATCATGGCTACATCTAAACTTTAAAAAGCTTCAGAATATGTAGAACCAATATCTCACTACTCGCAAATATCTTCTTGATTTTGTTCCTCCGAGGCAGATATTTCTTTAATTATTTCATCATCATTAAAAATTTGGAATCCAGTATCGTTTCCATCGCAATTTTCATTTCTTTGTCGCACTCTGCACATGGTGAAATTTGTCTCGTTGCTTCTGTAATATCTCCTATACCATTATCTAATTCGTTACTGGTTACAATCAAAATGTTATTCTATCACGTACGTAGACAGTGGACGCAATTTATCACGTGCATATTCGTGATATTTTTGTTTATTTTGACCAATCCGGATAATCGAGGTTCTACTGTATTTTGTGGAAGCAAACATGCTTAGAAATAATTGTCATTTTTTAAATGATGCTGATTTATTTTGTAATTTCAAGATTCTGCAGTTAAGTTCATCGTCAAAGAAAAAAGAAAAATATTTAGATATCAAAAAAAATAAGCGCCTTCAATATTTTTGTGTTAGAAGTTGGCAACATAAAATATTCTTGAATTTGAGAAATAGCTAATCTCCGAACCATTAATTTTATTATGTGGTAGTATTGCAAAAGTATTTGTAACAAATTTTATTTGAAAATCGGTAGTGTCATTACTTATGAAAACGTGTATAGATTTCAATACTTAAAAGCGTATAAAATAAACAATATAACCTACCAAGCGTCGTGACAATGGTTATAACTCATAACATCGTCATTGAACGATGGGGAAAATGTTATTGTTTATATTATCTTATCATTATGCAAAGACATGGGCTATGTTTAGTTTGCTTTTGAAATATGATCTGAACGATTTTATAGGCTTGTGTATGAGTTAAATTAAATTGTGCATACATGTTTTATACTTATTTCAATAAATCTATACTGGGTTCTCATAGCGCGAGGGTAACTAACTATAATCAAACATTATGCTTAAAGCGCTAAAAAAACAATTTAGTAAATGGGAGAAAAGGGTTGATTTGCAATTGAATTTTAAAAAATGAAAAGATAATGAATTAGAAGTGGTAATTGATAACACAGTTTTTATGCATTAATATTTTTTTGCATTTTTTTAAAATATAATCAGTATAGAAAAATAAAGCACGCAGGAGACTACATTATTATTTAATAGTAACGTCTTTCCAACAAGAAGTGACTATTAACACATTAAAAGTGATAACATTAATTAACATATAATTTAAAACAGTACAATACGAAATTGTCGAAAATTAGCTAATTTTTAAGACGTTTTTACAAAACTATAAATTTTGCAAAGAGTTATTGAATATAATATATTATATTTGATTACAAAAAAGCCAAATATCATAAGAATATTTTTTTGGGATCTTGAAATAAAGTGATTTTATTACATTTTACCGCATTAATACTAAAGTGGTTTTTTTTTTTTTTTTGTTTTTCTTATTATTGAGAATCGTGATCAGACTATATTTTTCAGTAAAGAAAATAACAATGAGACATATACCTGTCAAACGTTACTAACTTTTTCGGAGGCCCGATTCTCGAACCGAATAGATATATTTTATTAATGATATCATTTTACGTCACTGACACGTATTTTATTAGTGAAGTTTTTTAAGTCATGATCCTTACCAGCTGAAAAACAAATTCTATTTTAAAGAATGAAAAATTTCAATAAAAAAGAATTTATTTTATAAGAAGGATTGGATCGAATAGAATATTTCATCTAACTCGATTGGAAAGTTGAATTTTATACTCAAACACTCGCCGTATTAATCCGAAAAATGCCGAATAAAAGTTTGAGTCTGTTCAGTGAGAAGTTTGAGCCGTGAAATTCTATACTCATGAAAATTGGTGAAAAAACTCGGCGAACGAATAATAAAGTTACTTTCAGCTTTAAAATGTCTTTTACTGAAATTCATGGTGGTAGCGAACGGCTTAAAAAATGGTAAATAATTTTAGCATAAAGTAAATTTAGACCACAATTATTACCTTTCAAAAGATTTCACCATTCCAGGTGACCATTTCTTCCTCTAAAATAAATCATAGTTAGGTTTTTTATATGTTTAAAATTAACATGAATATTCACAATTTTACTTCTGCATCGTATATTAAGTAGATGTTTTTTTTGTAAAGATATTCTTGAAATTTAATAAGATTTTCTCAACTCAAATTTTGTGTCAAAAATGATGTGAAAAATTACAGAAAAGATACCACAAAAAAATGGTTTTGTAATAATAAGAATGTTTATCAAATAAAAAATTTAATAAATTTTCTTTAAAAGATAGAATGTAACTTAAGCTGCAAGAAACTTTTCTATTCTACTGAAGAAATTAATTGAATCGTTCGCTTCGTTAGCTCGAAAACACGTGTTTAAAATAAAAAAATGTCAGTGCAAGTAATTAATAGAGATTTCTTATTTCATTTTAAAATGCATGTATTTTATTCGATAGCAGAATTGCAGTCGGGCATTTTTATTCGCAGACGGGTAAGTCTTCGTTTCTTCTTACATATAAAATAGTCATGGACAATCTGGGTTCATTTTTCGTTCTAAATTTGCGGAAGAGTGTCCTTTTTATTCACACAGCTATTCAAAGAATTTGGAGTTAAATACTGAGAAGGAAATTTTTATGATAAGTATGTGGTAATAAAATTTCTACACTGTCTCGTTTTGTCTCATTTTTTTATAATTTAAATGTTGTGTTTGATCGCTTTTTTGTATTAGACTAAAAATACATCTATCAAATTCAGAATTTGATTTTTTTAATACGTGGGACTGTTTTGTCAAATGCAAATTTTTTTTGAGCTTTAATAAAAATAGTTGAAAAAAATGTAAATCAAGTATAAACAAAGACTTGTTTTTGAATATCAATGTTGATAGCTATCGTTTGTTTATTGTCCTACTAATGTGTTAATTCTCCGATATAAAAGCAAAATTTTGTATTATTTCGCTATAAGAACTATCCACCTTAGATTTTAGGCCAACTTATTATTAATTCTGAGTAAAGAATTAACCAGTTTTCAGTAGAAACTTTTGAAGTCTTTTGTTATGTTTAACTTATCAACGATTTACTAATACTTGAATTCTTTCGATATTATTCAATTTTATATTCTATTATCAGGAATACAAACCCAAAGGCGTATACATTCTATGTGTTTTAGATAAAAAATACATCCATGAAATGAATTTGTTTATCTGAAAATACATTGAATCTATAAATGATTGTATACTGTATATTTATAAAAAGAAAAATATGAAATGCCTTACAATTTCAGCATGATATTTTGATGTAACTGTAAAGTACACTTCTCTGGAACATACAACAGATTTTTGGTTTGTGGTTCAATAAAATACAATATGAAGAAATGAAATTCAGAATAACATATACAACCCAGCAATGTTAACAATAGATATTATATTATTTGTCTAAAAATAAAAAAATAAAACAAAACGACATTACTTCCGGTGTAATTTCGGTTTTATTTGATTTTGGAATAGAAACAAACTCAAAACGAAGAATCAAATTAGTTTGTGTAACATAAAAAAATAAATGTGTATTTGATTTTCTGACGGAACGTAATTCATGAAACACTTACGCAATATCAATATTGTTACGATTGTCATATTATTGTCGTCGTATTGTGTTTAAATGAACCTCAAATTAACAACGTTTTTCGTGGAAAATAAAAGTAATTAACAGCAAAGGTTACGCTACCTTTTAATGTTTCATCTAATATACAGATAATTAAAATTTTAATTATAAATCAACTCATAATATATTACGGAGAAAAATAAGAGGCCAAAAATAAACCAGATACTTCTACAAATTATATGTGTAGAATTGACCGTAAGCTTGATAATCCTCGATTGAAGACACTTAAATATCTGATGCTGCGAACTTTATCAAATAGATTACCAGCAGTTTTTTCTTCGCAAATTTCATAGGATTTTTCCCGTTTAGTTTGTAAGAGACATATTTATCATCCCATAGGGAGAAGGGAGTGGATAGGGATTATACCATCGGTATTTGGCCTTAGACAAAAGAAGCTAAGGTAAGCGAAAATCAGGAGCCATAAATCTTGCTAGAAGTAAAGTTTAGTATGAATTTCAATATTTTATCAAGATCGTTTGATTTTTTTATCACAGAAAAGAGAGATTGGCTTCCAAGGGTATATTTATATTTTAGAGTGGATGAGTATATTAATCGAAAAGATTATGAATGTATGATTTATATCATCACTTTTATATCAATTACAGAGTGGTTGACATCTTGCGTGGTTGCGAGTTAAATTTCTCGAACAGAAAATTTATATACTATATTTATATTGTTTTATGCGATGTTTAACTCTCTGACTGTTAACGTATCAATTGTTGAGACGGCTGATTTTTCTGTGTTGATAGTTATACAAAAATATATTAATTAACGGTGGTTAAAACCTTCTTGTACTCGCAAAAATTGTAAGTTGATGCATTGCTTGATTTGTCCTGACAAACTCAATCAGATTTTTTCAAACCAATTTTACTCAATAGATTTTTGAAGTCTAAGTGATGGAATATCCTTTAAGCGGTTCAGCAGGGAATGAGTCAAAACTTTTTTCTTTCGAATCAATAATTAAAGAAATACATAGCAAATAGTGATAACAGAACCATTCCTAATTTTTTTATCTTTTTTTTTGTACAGTATAACTTCGATTATTCGAATTGGTCAAAATAAACAAAACTTTTACGAATTTGCTGACATGCACGCGGCAAATTGAGTCCACTGTTTACGTATGTGATCGAATGTAATCTTAAAATTTGACCGTTGCATTTTTGTATGCATTTGTTCCAATAAGTCATGTTTAAATATGGGTCAGTAATCGTCAAAATTCGATATGCGTTGAACATTGCTTTCTTGAAAAATTGATTACGCTTAAAACATGTTTAATATTACCGACAAAATAAAACCTTGATTATCCGGACTAATTGGGGATGAAGATAGTCCGGAAAAGGTCAAATTAATATGGTTTGAGAGTCAAAAGAAAGCTATTCACGACAACTTATATTTCTAAAATGTACTCACGATTTGGCAGCATCAAAAAGAAAAGCTAGCTTTAAGCAGAATTTGATAATCGATTTTTTCAATAAAAAGTAATTTAATATTAAAGCTATATAAAGAAATAAAAATGTTTCATAATGAATACACTTATCTTTTCCTGTCAATTATGACTTTTTCTGATTATCCGGGTGTGTTCTTTTCCGGACTTTCTTCGTCCTCAATTAGTACGGATAATCGAGGTTCTATTGTCTTTTATATTTATTGTAAAAAAGGGAGGTAGAGTAACTAAGCTACAAGTTTTGGCAGAAAAATATTCAGTTGAATTACATTCATTACACGGTCATATGCTTCATAAGAAGATCGAACATGAATATAACAAAGAAAATTGTAGATTTTGTATGATCACGACACAACACAAAAGAAAATGTAAAATAACCCCGCATTCACTGTTACCCGATCTCGATTTATTGGTTAAAATATATGGTTCCGTCGAAAATTTTACCCTGTTTTTTTCGAGCATTTGTCATCCCATTTGAAGTACGCACGGCTTCATTCAACCTTTATTGTTGTCTTTCAGAGATTTTATTCCAATCCATTGTTTGAGTCTAATATATTTCATCTGTTCCACAGAAACGTTCGACCCAATTCAATGACTATCGTATGCTAATTACATTATGAGGTCATACGCTCCGTAATGAGAGCAGGCATGGTAATTTTTTTTTTATTAATTTTAAATATAAAATAGCTATTGAATTAGTTTAAAAATATAGCATATCGATGAACTTTTGATAAAATCTGAATTGCAATGATAAAAAAATATAAATAACTGGTTTCAACGATATTTGCTAAAATCATATGAATTTTTCTATAATTTTAGATATCGACTGAGGGTAATTGATGAAATTCCAATATCAAGTTTGAATTGTAGAAATTTTGTGAATCCTCACGTTTTATAACTAATAATCTGGGTTTTACCGTTCGACATCTTCAGTCATTTTTTCAAAAAGATGCTGAACTGACACAAAATTAACCCTTTTCATCAGTGATATTCAAAATGAATTATACGGTTAGGCCGATGATGAGGTCTAGTATACGTGCTAATAATTAGATTTGTCTAATGACGATGATACGGATGTGTTAAATTCTTTCATCAAAACGTGGAGGAGTATATACTATATTATCAATATTTTTATAAAATTAGCAATTAGCAGTGTTCAATTAAATTCAATGTTTATACTGAAATATCAGCTAAGTCTTCCTGATTTGTTTTATATATATATCTCTTACAAGAGATTAGTTAAAAGGGTCGACAGCTTGAAAAAAGTGTTTAACTTAGTCATTTAATGTTTAATTACACAGTAACCGACTCAAATAAAAGCGTATCTTCTAGCATCAAACAACCCAAATAAAATTTATTCCCTTTTGATTATTGTAAAAACCTTTCATCATAAAATCATTAACTGTATAATCCTAAAAATTCAATCTGATCAGTAGCAATTAAAAACATATTTTTTAATATTTATTTCCTAAGTTTATAGTATATTTTTCCATGTGTAATTTCTGTTCCAAGCCTTTTGCCATATATCGATAGAAAGCCTGAAAATGCCGAAGGGTGAATCCTAGGTTGTGAGCGACAAAACATGAGCAAAAATACACAGATTAAACAAGTCATGTTTCACTGCATGTTTCTCAATACTAAAAAAATAAATAACAAACTATAGAATGATTAATTATATATACATCATTTACCTATTGAAATATCTAATAGAAATAAATTCTTGAGAAATATATACCCAACGGAAGTTCGCGTAGCAACCAAAAAGGAATATCATACATGTAATGAAGCTTATAATCCTAAAAGGAAATTTATCAAGGTGCCAAGGAATGAGTATTACGAAACATCACCATTTTCCTCATAGTTTATCCTGTCATTATAAAGAGAAATGATTATTTCTATATTATACGTTTTTTTTTTATATAAATATGAATCGCCATAATCTTGCCATTTAAATTTTCGGTACATTTATTTACCTTCGCAAATGGGTTTGAGCATTATTTGAATGGCAAATATTTATTTTTGATTTGGTAAACGGAATAGCGTATTTTTAAATCAGTCGCAAGAAAAAATATCAAAGGTGACTAAAAACCGAAAAGGCTGTGCTGTTATGAACCTTTTTTATCAATTAAACTAAAGCGATTTATTACATTGTATGTATAACATTTGTACTACAATCAAGGTATTTTTATTAATTATAAAAACAAATTTTTGACTATATTTCTGCAACATAATTATGTTCAGTTGATAATACTCGCGATGACCGAAACCGATACTGATCATATAATTGTGGAAATAGTATTAGAATTTTGTTTAAATATTAAATTTAAAATGACTCAAAAAAAAAATTTATAATGAATCACAAAAAAAAAAAAATGCAATTATGCTAATTCATTAAATTTCAGTACATTCGTAACTAATTTTTCATCTTGATACTATATATATTAATTTTTTCATAACAACTCTTAGAACGGTTGTATAAATATTAAGTATTACAAACACGTTGTGATCTAAGAATAAGAGAAACGATTAATTGACTATATTTTTAAAAATAGAATTGAGGCTTGGAAAATTTTAAGTCAGTCATTGTTCTAAAGATGATGGATGTTAGAATTGCCATTAACTATCATTTGATTTTTTTAATACTTAAATTGCTTGTTATTTCTGATATATAGTTATTGTAAGTGAATGCCGATTTCAAAGTATATAACATATTTGAATACATTTGAAACATTTTCTTGCTGATTAAAGTGAATAATGAAAATATTGTTCCAACTTGATGTCGAAGACTTAATATAATTATTTAAAAAAATAAGTTTCGTAAAGTATCAAATATAGTGCAGTAAAAAGTATTTTTTCTGATATATTAAGTAAATTATGTTAAACATTATTGTTATTTCTTGGCAAACAATGAAAATATTATTAAAAATTACACAATAGTTTTATAACTACAGTTTAAAGATCTCTTATCTTTCTGGTTTTATATTTTTCAATAAAGGCACTAGAAAAAGCAAAGACGTACCACAAATAACCATGTTTGAGTTTTTGTATTAGCATGAGATTCAAAATGGTTTAGGAAACTCTTTCAAAGGAGAAAGAAAAGCTCGTGAACAATAATGAAAAAGGATAAATTGACCCGGAAAGGATCAGTCCTCAGGTTCGTAAGTGCAATTCTTTTAGAAGTGGTTGTTTAACTCAAAAATCTTTTTCCTAACTGGAGAATATTTTTCCAGATGTGCACGACGGAGCTTTTTTCTGCTTAAACGATCGCTTTTTAATAATAATATAAAACGGACCCTCATTTATTTCGAATCCATACATTTCATTCAATAATGATTTGCGAATGTTAAACTGTTTACAATATTATATACCAATACAGCTTTTCATTTACAATTTTTGCTAGGTTAGCAATAAAGTGTTGTTCTATACTTCAATATGGAGAATTAATGTTTGGGTTTAAGAAATTGAATTTGAGTGCGAATTATGCTTAAAAGTATTTTTTTGATTTTCTTACGTTATTGTCTTTTAGTGTAATCAAAATTTAAGTACATCTAACAAGATATAAATTCATTTGAAGTTAAAATGTTTGATTGAAAAATGTAATACATAATTTTATAAGCCTAATTTAAACATTATTGGTTAACTGTGAATTCTTGCTACAGCTCTTGAACCATTATTTGTCAATTTAAAAACGGTACATTTTTATATTAAACTGATTGATAATATTCGCGATGAAGGTATCTAATCCTTGTCATTAATGTGGAAATTTATGTGGATGTTTATTTTAAATATAAAATTAAATAATTATTTTTTTCATTATATCGACTGAATGCTTGATGGAATTTCAATATCAAATTTGAATTGTTACAACTTTGTACGATTGCACATGTTTTGTCATTAACGACCCGGGTTTCGCCTTTCGGCATTTTTAAAGTTAATTGATTGATATTTCATAAAAAAAACCCATTCAAGAATGACTCATTAACAAGATCGTCAATGAAAATTATCACAAGCAATTGCGTTAATTATCATTATATTAATATTGTTAAATTTGTTTTTGTCTGTAATTAATAACTTCTGTATAGACGATGCTAACTGTTAATTTCACGTCAGTTCTGTTGCATCCGGCGATGGAGTTCCTGAAGATGCTGAAAGGCTAAGCCCGGGTCGTTAGTGACAAAACATGTGGAATCGTACAAAGTTGTTACAATTCAAATTAAATAATTGTGTTATTCCTCTTTCTTCAGATTAATTTTTAGCTACTCGATAGACTCCAAGGCATTTTCTGTATTAAATAAATAAATAAATAAATAAGTCTCCTTATAATACTGATAGGCAACTATAAATTGGTGGAAAAAAGCTACGTTGGAATAAAAACCAACAATATTCTGTGCTTTAAGATAAAATACTTGGGATGAATAAAATATTGAACCTTTGTTTAAGTAGCCCTGCTTAGTCGTGTGATATTTTATCTCAATCCAAAATCCAATTTATCCTTCGGGGTTTTCTCTCGTGATTTAAATTCTTTTGGTAATTCCAGGAGTTTCACTATGGTAATTTTGGGAAACCGCCCAGTCCATCCTAATTAGTTGGTTGGATAGCTTTACTCTACATTTTGAATCTCTGCTCGAATGCATTACAAAGATGAAAGTGAACATTATTCATAATAACTTATTTAATTATTTTTTACGGACTTGATAAAAAGTTTTGGTTTTTTTATGTAGTTGCATTAAGGGATTGCAAAAACCGGTCGAATATATTATTTATACCAGTTTTTTAGCATTGAATTGTATGTACGTGCATAATGATTGCATGTGTTCGACAGTTGGAAAATCGTACCGTGATATATATCAAATGTTTATATCAGATTATAGAAATAGATAAAATCGACATACTATAGACAAAGTCATGAAATCGGTATTGCAATGCTGGAAAATAAACCAATAATAAAATTAAATTAGTGACGATACTGCTATTCGGAAACATGTAAAATTTACTCTATGTGTAAATGAATTTCAAACTGTTATATTGTAATTCAAAACCTTTCGGTCTAAAGATATAAACATGGTTGTTGGAAGCATTATTTCGAAAACAGACCGAAGTTGTTTGATGGAATTTCAATATCAAATTGGAATTGTTGAAATTTTTTAAGATTTCAAATACTATATTTAATATTATTAATTTAATGTGATAGAATATCTGAAGTTGCTGAAAGGCGAAACCCGGTTTTTTACTCCCAAAACATGTCGAATCGTACAATGTAGTACAAAGAGTTTAAAGTTTAAACTGACTTATTATCACATTATATGTCCTGGTTAGTCTCTTTTGAATCTATGTATTTTAATATCGCATAAAGTTTTACTTTCTATTGGTGTTTATAATACATTGATCGAAAACCGTAAAAAAAATATTTGAGAGCAAAAATAGTTATCTTTTTAGTTCTTCAAAAAAATAGACTTTGACGAATATTTCGGCTTATACCATTGTCATTTCAATATAATGACGAGATGACAAAAATTTGTGATATATTTGTCGACATAAGTGAGACGATTCACTTTCTATCTTTCATTAGTTACACATTGTTCTGTTGATGACGTAAGCCGAAATAGCAAGCAGAATTTTTGTTTTATGAAATTAAATAAAAATATTTAAATGAAACTTTGCTGAGAAAACGCCCATTTATGCAATACTAAGATGTATTTGGAAAATAAACTTCTTATCATCAACTTAAATAGTTAATGAAATTTAATGAAAAAGTATGTATTAAAACACAGATTTAATATGAAACGATTGTTTAAATGTGCGTAGTATTTATAAAATTAAAATAAAACTGATATTTTACTATTGATTTTCTTATACCAGTGATTCTATTATAGAAAGAAGCACTGACGACGTCAAGTAGTTAATGTTTTCATCTAAAAGTTTTTAGTTTGTCGGTATTAACCCAAAAACCGAATCGAGTGGTGCAAATTTTTGTTGAACGCGACAGTTTGTGCCAAAGGTACTTCTTGTTTCCTGAAACAATCTATAATTTTATTAGTGTTTCTTGTTTTTATCTAAAGCCCGGAAGGAAAGATAAGCGGATGACGAACGATTTAATATATACCAGGAATCATTTTGCGAACATATTTTGGCGGTTGCTAAAATCACATTATTTATACTCTTTGATTTAATTTTATTAAGCGAGCTTCCTTTGGAAAAGCTCAACTCACTTACGAATAACGTATTTGCTGATTGTTTCCTAAGTCAGTAAAAATTTACGATAATTTTATACGTTAAAATATGAGATGGCTTCCTAGAACTGTCAAAATATTTTAAAGTCGTTTTTAATTATGTTATCTTTAAAAGTTTCATTAAAAAAATGATCTTTCGCTTTACCCATTAGTGGTATTTTTATTTCAATATAGTAATAATAGTTCTTTAATAATTTTGATTCTAAGCGATATAAAAGATTTTTTAATATAACATATTTAAAAAAAATATTTAATATAGTTATTTACAAGAAATAAAAGGCTAACGGTTTTGTCTTTCGGCATCTTTATGATGGAAGAACACGGATGCAATAAAACTGAGATATATTTAATGGTTCGCGTCAATTATATACAAAAGGAAAAATACCGACCCTGAAAATAAGGAACCGAACAAATATCTTAAATAATTTATGTTACTACTGCTTTGATTAAAATGTCATCCAACTTATATATGATATTTAAACATATAATAAATTATTTATGAATGAAATTTATATTGTTACAAATAATAATCAACTTCCACTTAAGTGCGATAAGGTAATTTTAAATGTAGAAATTCTTATTTTTTTTTGGTTTATTATTTATTTAGTTGGTGGGTTACTCGGGGACTAAATATCAGGTATACTTATATATGAATTTGATTTTTGAAATAGTTCTTATTCAAATAATAACTAAGCAGAACATTTAGTATCAACATTTAGTTTAATTGAGCACTGTTTATATTTAAAATTTATTAGTTTATCGGGGATGAACCAATGTTCGCGAGTGACAAAACATATTGAATTGTATAAAGCTTCATCAATTCAAATTTGAAATTAAAATTTCACCAAACGCCCTCAGTCGATATTGATACGTTAATTAATAGATACATTGAAAAAAATTGGTTTAGTATGAGTATTTTGATTGTAAGCTCTTGATACAACTGCGACTATATTTATATAACGAATGACACGAAAGCATTGGGTTCATATCGTTGATTTCGTCAAACCAGATGCATTTCCGGAGTTTGTAACGAATATAGAAACGAACTTTCCCCATTGCAGAAATTGACTACTAAGCAAACGTCTCGATTTTATACTCGCCCCCGGTACGCCTTAGCGCGCAGATTTTATTTCCTAATACACTTTTCTCGTTTTTCATCTTGCTGTAGAGAAAAGCTACTACCGCAGAGCTTCCGCCGCGTTCCTCCCCGCGACCCTCCGAACGAAGCCTGACCCAAATCGCATCTTTGCCCTCTTTCAACTCCTGTAGTTAAACAAGTTTGTTTGCTGATATCCATCTCAATTCATATCTTACGGCACGTACATACTTTCGAAGATTTATCAAGTTGTTGAAAGTTATTTGAATGAAACAAAGCGTGCTGTTATTATATAACTAGTAAAACGCCCATTAAAATGATCATAACGCGTTAAGTCGGAAACAGAAAATATATATATTTATTTGTGTCACAAAAACGTTACGTTCACAAAAAATGTATTGATTTTTCAAAAGTTTCACTAGACGTATACACAATATTGTGAATCAACATGATATGAGCATATCCAGATCATAAAATAAATTGTGCGAATAGCACTAAAAAAATGTGTTCTTATTAACAAAATATTATGCCTTTCGAGAAAGAAGTTACAGTTAACACCATAAAAGATCTAAATTTTATTTAACCCATCAAATGAGTGTAATCAGTATAATTTAAAAATAAAATTGTGATTGTTATGAATCAATAGTCTTTTAAATAATGAAAACAAATTTTTTAGTACTATAGTTTTTCCACAATATATTTTTTGATCAGGACCAGAATCAGGATAAAAAAATATATTGTAGAAGTTAAAACTAAAAATGGATTTTTATTGTAATATCATGCCTTCCTATCAAGAAGTGACAGTTAATACCTTAAAAATGAAATCAGTAGTCATTAAAAAAGTTGAAACAATTAAACGCATTTGATAGTATTTATTTCTACAATAAATCAGGACCGGTTTCGCTCATCGGGAGTATTATCAACTCGTAAAATTATCATGCCTTTACACCAAAAAGTGACAGTTAACACATTAAAAGTGATCATTAAAATAATTTCAGATATTTATTTACATCCTAGAGTAAAAGTAATTTTTTTTGTAGTTCGACTTAAAATATTTAAAACTGTATACTAACTTACAGTTTGAGTGCATCTACTTATAACTATATTTGATGATGCCAAAAGACAAATCCCGTGATTTAAGTGACTCAGCACGTGGAAGTGTACAAAGTGTAAACGATTTGATTTTTTTTAGTATTTCAAGTTTAATCAGTAAAACCTAAATTTTAGATGTTCGAAACGAAATTTATAATTTTCATTGTATTTGAATTAAATACTTCTACCTTTATCACAATAAAAGATGACTAGTAGTAGATAAAATCGTTATTCTGCACTCAATATTGAACAAAATTATTAAATTTTTAAAAAGCCACAATTATGTCCATTGTCGGTCTCTGAGAAAAAATTAATCGGATCAAAATATATGATCCGAAATGATACAAGACATATTTATTGTTGTTATTTACATTTTTTCGTGTCACCGGATCGTGTTGTTTTTCATTTCCAGTAATACGTGGAATGAAATTAAAAGTTGGCGACTGTCGCTAAATAAATACGGAAAAAATAATTTGTTTGGTGAATTATTCAGCGACGAAATGCTCTTTGAATAAAACATTTTTTTTTTCATTTGGTGACTTACGCCGTGTTTACAGTGGTAATATTGAAACAAAATTTAATTTGAAATTGACAGTGATTGCTCAGTGTAAATCAAAATTATTTTATTAGAGGAAAAAAAACGTCGCTACTGGCTTATAAGCGATATAAAATGCAGATTCAAATTTTTATAATTTATGAAAGACATCGGAGGAATCCATTAAATATTTTTTTAAATTTCTTAATACATCTAAAAACTTGAATGAATTTTTTAGAAGGTGCCTCGCAAGGTAACATATATATTTACTTACTTATTTGATCGTAAGCCTGAGTTTGAGTAGCACTGTATAAAAACACACAAAACAGTATTTCTCTCGTTGGAAAAAACTGTCTCAATATCGTAATTTTGCGATCGCGTGTCTGGTATTTTAATATAATGTACAATGTCATTTTATGGCTTACGTTGTTGACACGATAATGCATATATTGTAATACGAACATCTTAAGATGAAGATTGCAACGGTATTGCAGTGTTGAATGATTATCATCAATAAAACACGATGTTATCCTAAAATGACACCAAGTCCAAATCATTTTTTATATATATTTTCTAGTGGTTATACAATTATTCTGAAAATTTAAATGATTGTCACTAATTACAATCTTGTTACGGCTGTCCTATGAGGTAATAGAAACACAACAAATTTTAAATAATTACCCGAAAATGATTTTTTTACTCTGATTCATCATTACATTTTTTTTAATAAATATCCTTGATTAAAATTTGTATCATATTGTTGATAATGTTCACGATGAACGAAATAAGTTCTGATCTTGATAACAAAAAATTGTAGAAAATATCATTAACTTGCGATACAAAGTGTTTTTTTAATTTTTCATAAAAATCGGCAATTTGCTGTGAACCAACGTAATATATGTATTGTATGAATAAATGCATCTTCACCTACCTCTGAAAATCACTATTTCATTGTGTTCAATCTGAAGTTTTGTAACTGTCACTTATTGGTGGAAAGAAATTTTGTTTTAAATAATAAAGCGGTACTCTATTCACGTTATATTACGTTTATGATCAGTACCGGTTTCTATTATCGCGAGCATTATTAACTGAGCAGTTATCGGTTATAATAAGTTGCATTTCTTACGATGAGCAAAATCGGTTTTAATAATGTATATATTAAGTTGTGTAAAAACAATTTTAAAATTAACCCCAATTATATAAAATTAAATTTAAATATTTTAAGCTCAAATTAAGTAAATAATAACCTATATATAAAGAAAAATATGTCACGGAATTTGATTTACAAAAAAAAAGTGTTGCGAGCAAAAGTTTCGGTTGAAAAATTAATGTCAAAGTCAACGCAATGTGATATTATATTTTTTTTAATCACAGATGTGACAGTAAAAAACGATTATGTATCATATTTATTCTATATTTTATTAATTGATACTTTTTTTATGAACAGAAATTATGAAAACAGAGCAACCAAGCAAAATGTCCTTCAATTTATCGGCTTTTTTCGGTATACCAAACCTCAAGTTGTCTCAACGAAGCTCGAAGGCTATTCTTGTTTTATGACTTGAACAGATAGAACCTTTCTGATGTAAATATAAGCCAACCCCTCTTGACAAACATATTACGTCTAAGTGATTCCGACCACTTGACGGAAGTTATAATTTAAACTTGTGATCTCGGCTTCTTGACGACTTGTTTAACCTACAAATGTTCTGATTTCGCGATACGACTATAAATGGACAATTATTTAAATTTTATCTACGCAATAAGAAAAAATATTCATCATATCAAAAACCAACTCTCAATTCAACGAACTGAAACATAATCTGTTTTGACAATAATATGTTGTAAGTAAATCTATGAAAATTTGCATATTTAGTAAAAAATAAATCACAATTTCATTTACAGTTAGTTGCTATATTTTTATTGTGATCCAGGATAGTATTGCATATCACGAGTATTACCATCGAATGAAATGTAAATATTTTTAATAAATATATCACATTGAAGGTTTAAATGTCACTTCTTGATGGAAAGGCATGATATTTTAAATAATAAAAACATATTTTTTAGTACTTACCCACAATATATTTTTTGGTCAGTAAAGAAATCTTAATGTTGTTAATATTCAATTGATTGTAAATAATAATCGATGCATTTAAAATTCAATTCAAATAAAAATCATAAACACTATTAGGATAATAACTGCCACTTCTTGATGGAAATGTATGATATTTTAAAGAATAAAAACATATTTTTTAGGTTTATTTTCGTAGTATATTTTACGACCAGTTATTTTCAGTTGATAAGCATTTCAGTAGGTGAAACCGGTCCTGATCATAAAATGTATTGCGGAAATAGTACCAAAAACGTGTTTTTATTATTTAAAATAACCATAATGATATTTTTGATTACTGAGTACAATTTATGGCGTGATTATTGAAAAACGAAAACGTTCAGAAAAAAGCTCGCGTAGTTTTTTGTTTATAATTGTAATGAAAATGAACCAAAATTAAATTATAAAAAACCATCTTGATTAAGTCTCAACAGTGTGTTAAAGGTAGATACTGAATAATATAAGAATATTGACATAGATAAAACATTTGTGTACATGATTTTATAAAATTATCACAAATTTGGTTAACGTCAACGTTAATGTATTTATTTTTTAAATATTTAATGTTACGTTTAAGGTGTTAACTGTCACTTCTTGATGGAAAGGCATGATAATTTAAATAATAAAAACACATTTTTTTAGTACTTATTTCCACAATATATTTTTTGATCAGGACCGGTTTCGCTCATGGCGAGCATTATCAACTGAAGTACTAAAAAAATGTGTTTTTATTATTTAAATTATTTAGTGTTAGGTCATCTTTTGTTGTGTTGTACGTAATAGATATTGGTTTGATGTGCATCTTAATAATAAAAGCTTAAAAAAGTGTCGCCGAAAGCTCCGAGAAAAGCAAATATGTAAAAATCTTCTTCATGCAGTCGATTGTACTCTGTCATGTTTCTACAGCCAATTTTCTTGGACGTATTTTTAAAGCTTTAGAAGTGTAATACAGTTCTCGCATAATACGTTTTCCCGGATGCAACGCTTATTTTTTATAGTCCCGTCAAACTCCCATAAGAACAATGTTAAATAATCCCGCATTGACCGTTTCCCGATTCCCCGATTTCCTCGATAAACCATCTAAATATTTTGGCCCCGTCACAAATATTATCCCGATTGACTGTTTTTATTGCATATTTCTCCGTATCTCGGCAAGCAAGTTTGACACAGCCGAGAACAGGTGTCATGTGTAGACACGCTGGAATCCGCTGTACATGTTAGACATAACGCATTGAAAATGCTGAGTTTTTTAAAATTCATGGTAATAATGATTCCTGTACATACAAACTTTTAGTCACAAGTTTAGTAAGAAGTCTTTGTTCCGATTAAAGTGCCAAATAACAAAGAAGCAAACGAATATAAAGGACTTTTTTAAAAAATAAATTTTAAATACAGTATGTACAAGTAACTTTTTTTTACGATATTACTTGTTTATTATTATTTGAAGCTTTCCCGCATTAACCGTTATTTTTTCAGGGTCCCTTGGAAAACGTAAAATCGAGGTTTTACTGTACAACACTAAGCACAAGTATTCTCTAGTGTCTCATCCATGCCGAGGACAATATTCTAGCAGAAACTTTCTCAGAATGGGCGCTTGTAATTAATTCCTTCCATGTTTATGCAAAGTTGAGCTTTCGAAACTAAGTTCGGTGAAACTGTTAGTCGGTGTCCGTAGGCGGTTTTCGCTTGCCGACGTTAAGTTATGAATGTAATTACACAGTGGTTGATAAAATATACAGTCATGTAATCTCCCTGATTTTATTGGCATATCGTAAATGGCTGATTGTGACGTTTGAATTCATGATACACGTGACACATTTTGATTTCAATTAACAAATATTGTTGTAAACAAACGCTTTGCCATTTCTAATGCTTAAAAATTTTGCGACTATGACTAAAAGTGTCGAGTTTCATCAACTGAAATAATCTGCTGGGCTTCCAGACGACCATTTACTATCGTTAGTATTCCAAGCAGTATTCACACATTCTAGTCTTGGTGTATGCAGTTTCATAAATTAAACCAGTACATTTATCAAAGTATTCAGCTCTGAAAAATAAAGTTATGGTATTTGATAGATATTTCGGCTTTCGTCATCATCAGAGCTATCTATAAGCATTGTTTTATTTATTGAGTTGTAATATGTAGGTAAAACGTCATTGGAATAAGATAAAAATAGCTCTTTAATATATTTTTTTTTTAATGTTTGTTGATTTTTTGTGTATTATTTCGGCTTTCATGTCAATCAGAATTATGATTAAACTAAAATAAGAATAGGTTTTGTATGTTGTACAAGACATTATCTTTAATAAATGTATCTTCTATTTTATTTTAGCATCATAAATTTTATGTTACTTATTAAATAAAGCCGATTCAATTATTTTAAAGAACGTTTCATCATAAAGTCGTTAGCTGTATGTACTGTATAAAAAATATCATATTTAAAATTGAATATCATTATAATCAAATCAGTAATATATTTGGCTCATAATTTGAATTTAGTATATTGATTTGGTATTAATTTATAACTGCCAAACTGCTAAACATTCAACTGTTATGATAGCTGATTGCAGTATATTGATATTTGACACATACATATACATATATAAAAGTAGTGAAAATGTTAAGACAGATTTTTGTGTATCGAAATAAAGAAAAGATAAATCTCTATAATGAATCTAATCAGTTTAGTTTACATCAACATTTGTGAATATTTATTTTTTAATTTTAAATAAAATAAAATCAGCTCATTTTTTTGAACGAGCTTCTGATGACTAATAATTAATTTGTTTTAAAATGGTATCAAAAATATTTTGCTTTGCTACGGAATATTTGGAGTAAAAACATGCACTCGATTTTGTCTCGTAACCAATGATAATTCTGTACTGTCATTAAATTCTGTTGAAAAACGAAACGCCAGAGCAAACCGTGCGATTCAAGAACGAGAGTTGCTATTAAACATTCGCAATCTCTTACACACGAACGCGTCAAAAATCATTTGTGTTCCGTTGAATTATTGAAATGGTGACGTAATAAATAAATATACAATACAAAATGGAGGGTATGCGAAAGTAATAGCCAATCTTTCAAGCAGCCCGGACGATGCAAGGAAACAATTTATCTTCGTCGGTGCCAAAAAGACAGACGTCTGCTTAATAAAGTGTTCGTGAACAACATATAAAATGGCGTCCTATTAGATTTTTTTCCCTTTTCTAGATTGATTGACAAGACACGCGACACTTTCTTGTGATATTTTATCAAAACTGTGTTGTGTAATTGACTGCGACGCAAAATAGACAATGTAGATCAACCAAATAATTCAAAGACACGTGTTTCGATGTTTTCGGGAATATTATCTGTCAAAAGCTCACAAAAGTCTCGTGTGTACGAGAAATTATTTCTGATCAAGACAGATAACCGATGTCAAAGATTCATAGCAATATATATATGTATAATATAAAAATGTATCAGAGATGCTGTCAATATCGAAATTTGATATAATAATTAACTTAGCTTTTAAGCTACAAAGCTTCTTAGATTCAACTATCTAATAATAAAATTAAATACTTTTAACAAATGTATATGCACCTGAAATGGCAGCTTGAATGATTAATTATACCTGAGAAAAATTACTTAGTTTCTTTTGTATTAATACTCATAATTGAATAATTTTAAGATATGATAAAAAAGTCGGATAAAAAGATGGAAACTGTGGAAAGGTTTAGAAGCAGCACTTAAATCAATATTGTTAAAACAGTTTTGATTTTTGTAAATCATTTAACAGAGAAACATTGCAAATTTAAACAAACTAAAACTATAAAAGAATGCCTTGTAAGGTTTTAAAAAAATAGCCAGGATGACGTCAGTGACATGACGGCTTATGATTATACTTATGACAGTTAAAAGACTTCTTTCATACTCGAAGAAATAATATTTTACCGCACTTTAGTGGCTACTCATTGTAAATAACAGAAGAATAATCCTTTGAAATAGTGGTGCTTACTGGAATAGTGAAAATTTACAGTCCGAATCAAAAATTTTAATAAAATCTAGGATGCGAACAGGTTGTGACAAAGAAGGTGTACTATGTATTTTATTATCAAAATAGAAACATGGTTTCTAAAAATATAACAAAACCATCCCCACGAGTCAAAACATGGCAACATTCAAACACGACAAGCGCTTTATTTGTTTTACAACTTTGATGAAAGCGTCGTAAAACTAAACGTTTCACTACTCCAATAAAATCAGTGTCCCGAATTGAAATCAATAAGTTTCTATATTACATACACAGAAATCAGGGACGAAAATATTATACCAAAAGAAATATATATGTTATCTTTGACACGCAAAAATATCTTTTTTCACCCTTGTCCATTTTTAAAATCAATCATAACAGAGAATACAAATTGAATTGGATTTAAAGAAAGCTAGCTATTATTTATTTGTTCAATCAAAAGAGAGAGTGAGTATTCGAACAATAAAAAAAAATATTGCTGGCTGTTGACAATATCAGAGGGAATGAAAAATGCGATGATATTATATAATCATGCAAAATTATACAATATGTTTGTGTAGACTTTGTCATTTTTAGAATTTTGATTCATTTATGCGGTATAGATAAAAATATTCATTAAAAATTGATTGGTGTTTTTAGAGATCTAATGAGAAATAATGATTGTTCGTAAAATAAATAATATTATCTATGTATATAGATATGATAATAAAGAAGTTTTTGGCATTGCAGTATGTGAAAAAGTTTTATAATATATATATATATTTAATACGAAACACCTCGTTATTTTAACATGGAAAAAGTTATTTGAATTCACAAAAAAAGCATTTACTACATTGATGTATTGCATCGTTATATCATCAAATGTGCAGTTTTCATTTCATAAGAATATATTGGATAGTGATCAGAGATCTAGGCATACAGTTTATCGTTTGACTTTACATTATTAAACTATTCATATATTTGTTAAGTCTATTTTTAGTAATACCTAATTTTAATTAAAGCTACTCGAGGTATAAAACTTTTGTTTAATAATCGTTGCATATTTACTAAACATAAAACATTAACTGATCTGTTTGCAGGTAATTTTACGCTAAATTCTTTTCGTTTAGTATAAACATATTAAAAGTGGAAGTATTGAAAATATTTCAACGATAAAAAATATTTTATGTAAAAACATCACGAGCATTTGGCCTACGTACATGTAATTTTCTTGTACAAATAAAGACGATTATTTTTGTTGAAATGATGTATTTAATGATATTTTGTAAATTAAAAAGCTTCAAATTAACTTTAATTATAGCTGGAAGGACGGCGAAAGCTCAAATATCTATCAACAATCATACCAGTTTTGGAATGTTCAATACAATGATATTTTTCCTTATTGGTTGACAAACGTTGTATTTATAGTAGAAAAGATTAATTCGTATTGACATCACGTTATAAAGGCTAAACATCATCATTCAATAGTGTAATTCACTCAATGCATGTTATTACCGCATAATACTAGACATTAGTTCAAGTTGCGTTTTACGGCACACAGAAGCTTTCGTTGTATTTTTGGACGCTAAATTTTATTGACAGCGATTATGTCTTCGAACCAAGAAGCAGTATCAGATTTACAACCAGCACCAGAATAGTAATTACTGTAACTTGATAATAAATACAAGGCGATATTATTTATGGGGCGCTATAAATTCAGCGTATCGTTATCAATTAATGACTTACTCAGGAGCAGAAGCAATTAATGTTATAATTCACAATTTCGAAGGGCACCGCGGTACTGTTTGGTATCATTACAATTTCTAATGGCGCTTTTGATGGCAAGGAAATTTATTGAAATATTTGCCGGACTTTTTATTACAAAAGTTATTGCGTCGTTTTTTTTGAAAAATCGGTTCAATGTTCCATAAAAACAAACAATCACTCAGTTGACATACGTTTTTATTATTTAAGGCAGTGTTTCCCAAAAATTGTCACAACACGGTCCCCTAAATCTAAAAAAAATACGGCCTTTCTGAACAATAAAATTTGAAAATGAAAATAGACTTCTGAGCTTTTTTAAATTTTAATGCTGGTAGCATATTATTGCTTGAACATTTAAACATTAAAATAATGACTACTTCTTTATTAATAAATATATAATATAATTTTGAAAAGTAATGTGTTTTCCATCAAGTATTCTCAAAATAAATTATAGTATTATGATAAATATTTAATCATTAATTGATTGAATTGGTGTTTCCTTGGTAAAACTTCATTATAACACGGTAAAAATTATCAATGTATTTGAGTTATATAATTTTTTAAAGATACATAGTTGAAAAACTACTGCTAAAAAAGGTACAGCTATAATATAATATAGCAAGTAAATGTACGATTAAAGATAGTTCTGATAAGAGCATAAGCCGAAGTGGTTATCAATTATTTATCTTATAAATTTTGTAAAACTAAAATATATTGCTATTTTAACCGTGCATAATTTTTATTATTGGATTTAAAATTAAGATTTAATGTTTATACGAAAATTGCTGAAAATAGTATAGAACTAAAACTATGACTCAAAAATGTTTACATTTTTTTATTTTAACGATAAAGCTGTAACAACAATTCTTCGATACGAAAGCAAAGTTTTCGCACCCGAAAAAGGAAAAAAATATTTTTCGAAAATTATTTAAGTCAAAACACTGACAGTTTGAATTATATAATTAAACTATAAATATAACAACCGTATTCCGAATTTAAAAGTGAACATCTGGATGATCATAAATTATTTTGAATTGATATTTTTGTTTAATCTTTATTTTCCTTAAAGAAAATTATTTATTTTTAATGCAATGCTTTTAACGGTGAATAAACATAAATATATTTTTAAATGATTCTTGTAATATTTTAATCACAGGTGTCAAAACAACGAGCAAATAGCAGTATGTTACATTAAAAGGCATTAAACGTGACGTCAGTGTTAATGTGGCAGATCCTAAATTAAATTTAACTTTCATACAATTTTTGTTATTTTAAAATTATTTAGTTTTTAATTTTGAGGAGAAATTAAGATTTAACTCCCAAGTAAAGTTTGGGTTGATAAGTGTGAGGGCCAGTAAATAAATATATTATGAGTAGCTCATTAATTGTTTCAGAGTGTATATCAAAATTTAAATAAGTA
The DNA here is from genome assembly GCA_028555115.1 of Himalopsyche japonica. Taxonomy (NCBI): domain Eukaryota; kingdom Metazoa; phylum Arthropoda; class Insecta; order Trichoptera; family Rhyacophilidae; genus Himalopsyche; species Himalopsyche japonica. Next base: position 485,596 of record JAHFWJ010000012.1, read on the forward strand.
TGATAAAACGAGCGGGTTAGTGGAACTTTCACTCAAAAACAAAAAAAAACAAATTTATAGCAAAAATAAAATATAGGATTTTGTGAAAGTAAAGTACACTGTAACACCAACTACTATAGATTCATTTTTCTAGTCTAAGTGTGTTTAGGTCTTTTGATGTGCGGATGAGTAATTTTGTCTGGATATCGATTTCAGGCTTAATCATCTTAATATAATAAAATTATCTCTTTCTTATATAAATAAAAAAAATGTTGTAAATGAATTGGATTCTATCAGTCAACGGATCAAAACTGGTTCACTGTCTTCACAAACCAGAATAATATATCAAAGAAAACATGATTCATAAATGTCATCATTTTGTGGTCATGTTCAGTTATTAGGACGAAATTTCTTGATTTTCGAAAGAACTACCACTTGGCTACGGATGAATAAATAAATAATGTATGTGTCGAAGAGAATGTCGAAACATGACAGATCAACATCAAAAATTGGGCTACTGATGAAGTGTTATTATGATTAATGTTATATTAATATATACTGATGAATTGTTTTTGTTATAGAAATTCAACAACACTTGAAAAATAATAATATTCTTCTTATGATGAAAAATAATCTTTGCTTCTGTAAATATTTTACACATTTATGTTGTATTGAAAAATAATTTTACAAAAACAACAAGATCTTAGCCTTCTCATTAAAATTAAGCTCTTTTTCAAAAGATCAATTGTAATTTTATTGAATATCATTTTTGAAAACTTATTCAATATTGCTTCAGGCATATTAAAATTATGTGAAACGTTTTTTATTTTTAAGTGGGATAAAAAAATTTGGTTGCAGATTATTGGAACTTAAAACATTATCAATATCATCCTTTAGTAGAATTATTATTTATTTTATTCATATCAAATAATTATGACTTAAGGTAACATTTTTCCAAAAATGATAATCAAATAATAATTTATCATCCTATCCAAGGATTGTATTAAACTGTATACTAAACACAATGAGTATAATTCAAAGATAAGCAATTAATTGACACAAATAGGAAATAAGAAATATTTTGAAGATGTTTTAAAAGTGAAAATGCTACATACAAACATTTTTTTAAAAGAGTTAATAAAAATTACAATATTTATAGTCCTCAGACTTCTAACGTCAAAACTGCTGAGACACGGAATTACAGTGAATTGTATGTAAATATTCCTAATAATAATATATATAAGTTTACTGAACACCAAAACCTTTGCATTATTTTTGGAATTGTTTGTTGTTAGAATAACATTTACATAGCTCAGAAGAAAAACAGTTACTATTGTTTGTTAACTATCATTCACAAAATCGACATATTATATATCTTTAATATGATACTTTTTAATTACTTACAAAGCTTTTGGGATGAATTTAGTTGTTCTATCGAAATACGAAAAACTTTTTGAAGGATAAATTAGAGTTTTTACCATGACGTCAAGTCCCGAAAAAGTCTGTTCTAAATATGGAAAGTATCTATTCATACTTACTTGAAATCTTAATGATCTTATATGATTTTTTTGTCATTCTGTTAGAACACTAATAAGCATCATAATGCCCTTTTCTTGATGTCGTTAGAGTTTTCTAACTATTATCTCAAGTGATTTGAAATTAAAAAAAACAACCACAATATTTGAAAACAATCTTATAAATATTAAATAAAGTGTGGATATTCACATACACCTAGACACCAGCAGGTCAGAAAAAAACTGAAAGGAAAATCTTGCAGAGGAACTTTTTTGAAACGAAATCTTCAACAAATTCATCAAGTTAGAGTTTGCAAAACAAGAAAGATAACCTAGAGAATTCAGCAGTAAACTCTTGAATGTTTGATAAAATACAGAACGCATATATACGGCAAGAAGAATTTCTCTGAAATATTTCTTTCCTTGGAATTTATATGTACGTGATAAGGAGAAAAACGGTTTTTACAGCCCATTCATAAGGCTGGCACTAGAGACATGTAGCCAAGTACAAGATGTTTTTTCATGCCCGCCTTCTCCTACAAAAAGGGGAAACAAAGCGACGCTACTTGTCACACAGTACTCTACCCAATTCTGGCCAAATGTTTTTTATAACGTCAAAGGAAGTCGTGTGTATATATTTTTTACAGCCGGAAACACATGCCATGTTTACCACCATTGTCACTAACGCTCATAGAAACTAGCGGGAAAAACAAAAATGCGTAAATACCAATGAAAATAAATATTTCCAATAGTTAATTACAACATGTTTTCTCCAAGTATCTCCAAGTAAGATGCCGCGATGCGAAGCCTGGATCGTTAAATAAAAAACATTTACAAATGTAATGACGACTCAAATTTTATGTTGAAATTTGATCAAAGATCATCATTTGGTATCTTAAATCAACCCATTGGTTACTAACGTCTGCTAATTGCGGTGCATTACTAGTTAATAATTAAAAAATGAAGGCCGTAAATGTTATAATACTTATTGATTGAATTGGCATTCACTTGGTAGACCTCCATTATAACACGGTGAAAAAAAAACAATGTATTTTAGTTCTACAATTTTCTTTTATAATATAGTTGATAGCTAGTTTGGCTCACGCTATCGTCAGAACTATGCTTAAACTTACATTCGTCAATAATAACTTAGGTCAACAATAACTTAGCCAGACATCTTAAAAATAGTAAAGATAAAATTAATAAACTGGACAGAAGCGGTATTTATAAAATGTACTGTAGCTCATGTTTATCCGTTTACATCGGACAGACAGGTAGAAGTATATCTACTCGAGCTAAGGAACATGTAAGATCATTCAACAGTAAAAAAACAGATTCACAATTCGCTAATCACGTTATTAATGAATCACATAATATAAATTCAAACTCAGCGCCTAAATGTTTGCATCTTTGTAGTAAGGTACGGAGAATGACGGCTTTGGAACAGCTGGAAATCAAAGACACCAATTATCACAAAGGATTCTTAACGAACAAACAAACATAATAGTATCGCCACTTGTCCAGCCGTTGTACAAAGGTGTGGTTTGATTTGCTTTCATAATGACCACTTCCGTCCCACATATAAACTTATTGTCATAGACACATATTGTTTCATTTAGAATTTTTGAAAATTTAGTGTCATTGTGTGAAAGTAACAAGCTAGGTCGTTGGAACAGGAGAGAGGATATGTTGTGTGCCTTTTCTGCACAGCTATATATAGATAAGCGAATGTTATTTTAAGCATAGTTCTGACGATGGCGTGAGCCGAAATAGCTATCAACTATATTTTCAAAAATAATTTTGTAGAACTAAAATACATTGCTATTTTTTTCACCGTGTTATAATACTTTTTTGGATTGAAATATAGTTTGATTTGTCTTGAAGGTCTTCGGAAGTTTTTTTAACATTAAAAAAAATTAACTATTGAAATATTTAGTATTGAAATCCTTTTTGTGGCCCAGTAGAGCACGGGATAAACAAATATTTCTAGTACAGACAGCATGATACTAAACTATTAGGTAAATAGTTTATTAAGTATCTTGCTGTTACTGAAAAATGAATATATATTAAATTTTTTTTATTATTTGTGGTTGGTATTTTATTTGTATAACATATTATAAAAACTAAAAACTATTTCATGTCAATTTAAATTCAACCGTGAAATCAAAAGTTTGAAATAACGAAAAGAAATACTCGAGACGTTAGTGACAAAGCTTCAAATTATAATCGCTCATTTGTGCAAATAAACTCGACTGCAGTGAGTGATTTCTTAAAAATTATGTTTGTTTATCATTTAATTATTGTAAAATTGCCAAAATTTGCTTGGGTTTTTTTCAAAATCCAAAAATTTACTTTAAAAACAATATAGGTATTGCGTTACTTGGTTTCAATATAGAGAATGTAATTGAATAGTACCAGTTATAAGTGAAAAAATTGTAGTAATCTGAAAAAAAAAACCTAAATAGACTGGAAGAAGTATTATATTATATTATGTTGATGTGCTGAATATGATTCGTAGTTTGACTTCTCAAAAGTCATTGTTGTATAAGAGCTTTGATTTTCAAGAGCTTTCACAGTGGATGAAAGCATAACTGGGGTAGAAGTTGAAAGAGAGGGTAAAATCTGGCCTCTAATTCAGCTGTCAACTTAGCGATACGTTTATTACAACTAAAATCGTTTAAAGCTCTTGTAAAACGCGCTGAATTGGAGTCAAAGGGACAAAAGATGATTGTTTTAGCTTCAATGTCAACGTTTTACCTCCCAGATTAATCAAAACAAACGTGAAATTAAAATTTCACTCAAGAAGTGAAAAATAATAATGCTGGATTTTTTTGAGTTCATTTTAAGATATCTGTTCATATTATGACAAGTTAAAGAAAAAAAATATGTGTTTTTTTCTCAACGACCTTTAGACCACGATACTAGATAGTTTTAAATACTTTTAAGTCACTCTGAAAAAAGTTTTTTTATTTGATAAAAATTTAAAAATGTTGCGTCTGGTCTCGAATGAATTCATGAATAAAGCAGCTGGAATACACTAAACATTCATAGACTATTAACAATTGAAATAGTTTATTGATGGAATTGAATTTTATTTGGTTAAATTCGTTTTTTGTTATATGGTATCAGTTTATGAGATACTTCAGGAAAAATAGAATATGTTTTTTGCTGCTTTACGTAGTGACATTTTCATATGTATTATAATTTAATGATTATGTGAAGCCAATATGTTTTTCAACTTCACACTATAATTATCTTATTCCATCGACTTAAAATTGAATGACGTAATGTTATTAAAAAATGCTTAATTTTGCATTAGTAAACACATACTCATATAAAATAGACTTTAAAGAATTTTGTTTAACGTCAGTCAACTCTTTATGAAAACTAAAACTATTCTATATCTACTTTAGAACCAGAAACGGAAATGGTATGCAAATTTCATTAAACATTTAGGTATATATAATTGTTAAAATAAAATGTATTGAAAATCGTTGTTTGATTCATATAATGAACAAGAAAAAAGCAGTTAGCATGATATTATCATAAGAAAGGTAGAGAAAAATAAGTAATTTAAATAAAAAAAATGGAATTGTAGGTCGTCAATTTACCCAAATGCTCCACACATGTGTCCTTAGAACGTAAACGAAACGAAAGATAAAATGTCGCAAGATATAATTATGACGTATATACATATGCTTCAATTGATTTTATTATACAGTATAAATACTTTCTAAAAGTAATATTTGAGGTAAAAGACAATGTTTTATATTAGTGTGCCATGAAAAATATTACCATTATTGTATTTAAAAAAAGACAAAGCTCTTTGTCGTTATTTTTTCTGAAAGTAATGTCAGAAAAATTCAATACACGTCAGAAAGCAATTTTGATTATGAATTATGAAAGCGGAACGAGAAAGGCAGACTAAAATGATGATATAAAAGCTATCGAACGAATCGAAAAAGCGTTGCGCGTAAAATTGGAAAGCGTCGAAATGAAAAAGTTGTGTTTTTGAATTTACCCAGTCTATTATCTCTCGATATTTCTTTGACATATGCTTTTGTTATCCAATGTTATTTGACTGAGTATAAAGAATAATTTATGATAAAATAGTTCTGAAGCGTGAGTAAGGCTTCAAACTCGAATACTGTGAATTCTCGGAAAATTCTCTGAAATAGATAAAATAGTTTTAGTTCAATCTGCGAACCACTTTTAAAAACTTATAAGCTTTTAATCGGAATAATTTTGTTACTTAGTTTAGCATTTTTATTAAATTTTACATGTTTAATTAACGTATTCTTCGAATAGAAGTTATTACTGAAGTAATTTATGTATTATTACCAAGTGAATTGATATCAATTGAAATTATCCGACTAGATAATCTATTTTATGTTTTTTTGATGTTTGTTCTCATCGTCTATATATTCGATACTAGATAGGAAATGGAAAAAAATGAAACGTAAAAATTTAAAAGATTGTTTGGAACGTCCGGTCGAAAAAGCTCGGATAAACTTCTAAGTAATCAAAATAATTGTTACAGGCTTATCCTAACAAAGAATTTTAAGTGAGATCATTTAATGAATCGAAAAACTTTTCCTGTGAAAAATATAAAACGGCAAATAAGAAGCTTTGTCGCGAAACCTTAAATAAGCTATAGAGCTTAACAGAAAGAACATAAAGGAATAAAACGAAACTGACGAAAAGCTCAAAACTTGAATTTCTAAAGTACGGTAAAATTATTACTTTCCAAGTAAAATTTAACAGCAAAAGACATTTTTGGATGAGTGAATTTTAGACACCAAACGAGGTTATACAACAGTCAACGTAAACCTTTAAGGTTTTCGATTATGGATTCGAAATTTATGATTTATGAAGTTGGACTAGAAGCTTGCGTTTTCAAAGGCGGAACTAATTTAGCTGAATTAAATAAAAACGTCGTTTGCTTTGTTAGAATTTGTCTGGGATATTTAAAACACGAAATTTATGCAAGAATTTATTTCACACCAATTCCTCAAGCTTATTTTTCCTGAAACTTTTAAGACATTTGTCTTTCGCCATAGCCAAGAACCTTACGCACGAAGGTTTCGATTAAATGTTTCAATACACGAATGTACACTTTTGATAATTATATTTCAAACTTACTAATAGGTGATATGTTTTAAAACTTTAAGATTTACTTTTAAGGTGTTAACTGACACTTCTTAATGAAAAACATGATTTTTTTTTTTTTTTTATTACTATTTCCTCAATATATATTATGATCATAGTCGGTTTCACGCATCAAGAGAATTATCAATTAATAGAAAACAAATTATAATCAAGCCTAATTAATAATTTTTTGAATTAATTTTCAAGAGGTAAACAAAACCATGGACTCAAAAACTAAAAAACAAAATTTATAACAATCAAAATCAATTAATTTACTTATGCTTTATAATCTGCTTGTTTTTAATTTGTGTCATATCGGTTGATAAAGCTCACGATGAACGAAACCGGTTCTGATTATACTTTATCGTAGAAATAGTACTGAAAAATGTGTTATTATCTTCTCAACTATCTGTATTGGAAAGAGACTACAGGAAATTTAAAAACGAGATTACTACGTCATAAAATATGATTGCTATTAAAGTTACTTCATTAAATATTGTAAAGCTTGTCAGGCATTGATAATTAGGCTACCCAATTAAATGTAAGCCGGTTATAGGTGCCATAAAATGCATTGTATATTATTAAATGCAGAGAAGCTTATAATTGGGAGCTAGTATCATTTTATTAATACAGCTTAATGGTTATGTTCCTTTCAATTAAAACACAAGAATATACTTAACAGAAACTGATTAAAAATTCACGCAAAAGCTCAAGACGTACGCCAACTTCTTCAACATTGTAATCTCGAATGAAATAAAATTTATGGCACAATATATAACATTTTGATTAATATGCTTTGGTGGTAAAAATATTCTAAAATGGGCTAACAGTTTCTATTTTATTATTTATCTAAAAACCAAAAATGACAGCAAATTAGTATATAGAGAATTCACTTATGTATAGTTTTTAACTTTTTGAGTCGAGTATGGAACTAAACGTGAATAAAATTTTGGATTCAAAATGCTTTTCAAAAATAAAGTAAGTTAAAAATATTCAACAATAAAAACATAAAATACAATAAAGAAGAACATTTTTTCTTAGTATTTTAATAATCTATAAGAATCAAAATGTCTATGGAATTACAATATAATCCATAAAGATATCATAAAACACATAAAATATAGCAAATTCGAAACAGCTTTCAACAAATAAAAAATCGTTTAGCTTCTAGCAAAATAAATAATTGAACAATGAATTTATCAATTTTAATTTTACATAGTTAAAGTCATAGTTCCCCAACCGGTGGTCCACGAAGTTTTTTAGTGAGCCGAAAGAATCGAATTTTATGTTGTATTTTATGGATTTTTAAATTATGTTTTTATATTAATGTTTGTTTTAATATACTTAAATATTTTAAAATTAGCATACGGTGTTGCAAAATTGAATACCTTTGAAATTAATTACATACTTATTTATATTTTATTCCAATGTTGATGATCCGCGGATGTAAAGAGGTTGAAAAACTATGGTATAAGTGATATCTTAAAATTGGCAGTAGATATAAGTTTTTTAATTTATGATATCGACTGAAGGTGCTTGATGGAATTTCAATATCAAATTTGAATTGTTACAACATTGTACGATTCCACAAAAAGATCGTAAATCGAAAAAAATCGTACAAAGTTGTAACAATTCAAATAAGTTTTTTATATGAGTATCTGCAAGGGTTGAAAAACATTTTTATTTATATAAATATTGAATTATTAAGGCAATTGAAATTAATTTTGGTTTCAGCGGTAATCATTCGATTTAGAATGTTTTGCTTCTCTGAGGTGCATCTTCAGACTATAGGTATCGTAAAGTTATTCATTAATAATATAAGCAGTGAATCTGACTAAAAAATTTAAAAAGGAGAGTAGGGTAGTACTTTTTCCTTTTAACTGGACGAGGGGATAAGTGATATACGTAGATGGATTAAAATAGCTATTAATTTAAACATAAATTATACAGCAAAAATTTAGAAGAAGAAAACAGTTATCGATTTCTCCCTGTTTATTCAATTCATTTAATAATTATGGGGTAAATATTTTTGGATTTTCGTCTTATACAAATTTACACAGGAGACATTTTTTCAGTACCATCTTCTTCTGATAAAGAGACTCTCTTTGTGAAAACAAAAAGAAACAAAAAAGCTTTGGTGTTTTTTTTTAAACACAATTCTCCTGTGTCTACTGCGTTATTATCTATTATTACGTGCCTGAGTGAAAGAAAAAAAACTCTACAAGATTTCGTTGGAAACCTGATTAGAAGTCAGACCCTCAAAAAAACACCCTGCTTGCCCTCACCTACTTACAATTCAAAATACGTTGAGATTTTTTGTTTGAATTACCAGAGGCAGGATGGTGTTTTCCTTCTTAAAAATAGTACTTGAATAATCTGATAAACTTAACCAACAGACAATGTCTAGGTTGCCTTATAGATACCACGCCTTGCTTTTTGTCGTAAGATTTCTACTAGATTTCTACCAGTTTGGATTCAATGGGATAAACGTCAAATTAAAGAGATATTATGAGCTCAATTGGAAAATTTATATGCTAAAACCGTTTTTGTTTTTAAATTGAGAGTCTTAAAAAGTGGTTCATTCATCAATGTTTATTGATACAACAAAATTTTCTGTAGCATTAACCTTATGCTTTGCTATAAAGGGCTTAATCGGATATTTTCCTAATATATATTTTGAATTAAAGCCCAGCCATTTCCACCCTTAAAAAATATTCAAATCCAATTGAATGTTTCAATAAAAAGTTCACCACGTTTTCGACAACGTTTCTTATTTTTCAGCATGTCCAAAGCTATCATTTCGCTTACAGCAATAAAATTGTTAAAAAAACTCTAGAGGTAAAAGCAAAATTGAAAATATTTATTCTTGTTGATAAAAATTTTGTATTAAAGTTTAAATTGCATTAAATCAGTAAAAAATGATTTTAATGCAGAAGCACTCGGATAGATTTGAGTAAATTAAAGATATCCCTTTATTTCATGCCAAAACTCTCTTTATGGCTTAAAATAATATATGAAATGTATAATGCTATATAGCATAATAATATTTCTTTTGCTATTAATGATTTTAATAAAATAAATATATTTTGAAAATTAGTAAAAATTGGGGGCTATGCTCGGTTTTAAATTAGAAACATTTGAGAAGACAACGACAATTAACTAGCCAATAGTGAATTGTTACAACTTTGTACGATTCCACATGTTTTGTCACTAACGACTCGGGTTTCGACGGGCATTTTTAGGCATTCTATCACACAGTCACAACAAAGCTGACGTACAATAAGCAGTTTGCATCGTTTATATACCAAAGGTATTAATTATAGGAAAACCGAGATCCAAGGCAACAACTAAATAGCAGCTAAACCATATTTTATAACATTGATTTAATAACAATGATAATTCTTATTAACGATTTATCCCATTGATGAGTCATTCTAGAAAGCATTTTAGAACAAAAAATAATCAACTATAATCCAAATACAAATGGTAGGTTTTTTTTAAGAAATAACTATTTATTTCAATTTGGCGAGTATCGATTAAACGTCCATTGATGAAATTTAATAATCGTTTGGAAATATTAAAATTTACGACCGGTGCTTATTTTTTTTGCGCAGAATGAATCCCCTCGCTATCGATAAGAATATTGAAAGTGGCTATGATTTTATTTTTCTATAAACAGTTGTTTTTCTTTTGTATTTTTGTAATAACTCAAAACATTCAGGAAACTGTTTTTGGAAATGCTTTGCTGTAATTATGATTTATAAGGAATATCTCATCTAAAAAAAGAAATTAATGAACGATGCTTCATTAAAACTTTGTAAAATAAGCGTAAAACATTCTTAAGTGCCTTTTCATGATTTTGATTATAGAACAAGGTAATCACAACTGCGCACTAGCCGAGTTTATAATTTTCAAATTTAAAAGATTTGGGCATTACATAAATTTATTACTTTAGCTTATTTGATTGCGTCAACCCCGGTGTTTTAAATGGCCAATAAAATACATGCCTGAAAATAAAGATTTATTAATCCAAAGTAGAATCACAATAACCGAATAAGTAATGGATGTTTAAATATCGCAATTTTTATGATGTTTTTATATAGCATGTTTATAGTCAATTAAAATTATTTTAAATTCAATAAACTAACGATTTTTTTTAGTGACATGCTTCCTGTTCATTTGGATTATAGACGACTGCTCAATATTAATTAAAATTATGTATTAGCGTTAGTTTTTTTTTTAATATTTTATCGTAAAGTGTGGCTGCTGGATTTGTAAGTGTAATACTATTTCCTTATTATAAAATACTTAGCTTTTGGTAACAGATTTAATTTGTCAAACGAAGCTTTTTTTTAACGCTGATGTGAAGAAAGTGAACTTTCTGTACATTTACTGTAACATTTTTGTCGAATAAATTTTATTAGCTTTACTTGAATGAGTACATTAAACATCAAACAATTTCATAATTATCAACTGTGTAGCTATTAACGAGCTACCTTTTAGCCCATATAACTTGTGAAAATAATTCCCAATATTCATATTATAATAAATTATCACATTGCAAACATAGCATACAAGAGAAATGTTGGGATAAATCATCAATCATACAGCATATAAAGGGTCCGCCAAATAACTTTTTTTTTTTGAAAATGCTATAAAAAAAACAACTACTAATATTTTATCAAATTTCTTTTTTTATTTGAAAGTACAATTCTTCCGGTTAATAATGGAAAATAACTTCGTTCAAATGGCTGCCTCGGCTGGCCATGCAGTAGCCTACACGATCGGTCCAATTTTTAAGCACATTATCGATTGTGTGCAGCTGTATTTCACCAATGGCTTCACGAATATTGTCCTTTAAAGCGTCAATTGTCTCTGGCTTGTCGGCGTAACACTTATCTTTGAGGGCTTACTTATACATTTTATTACAATGTGTATATTGACAATCATTATTATGTATTGACTTTGAGTAACGATGAGCGAAATTGTACCATAATTGTATAAACTCTGATAAAATGAAATTTTCAGTGTTTGATTATAAATATGTGATGTTTAAATCGATAAATATATTATATTCTTTTTAAAACAATGAAATAGACAGTTTTTCAAAAAATGAAAATAACGAACAATATATCGACATATTATATATATATTTTACCGTTGCAATGCTACTCAAACTAACGGACGCTACGCTAAAAAATATTCAGCTAAAGATTTTAAACTGAAATTGAATTTAGTTTAAGTACAATCGATGGTTTGCAAAACGTCATAGGAAATTCATAGCCTCAAAGTGTGACAATTTTACTAAGGTATTTAGGTACTTTTTAAAATATCAATCGTTTTTTATTAAATTCAAAGTAACCGAAAGGGGGCGAAAGCTTATTTCAAAATCAAATTTAGTTTATGAAAAATTACAATAGTAAGCAACATATCATTCTCAAAGTGTGACATTGTTGAAGATTTCGTAGGAGTTTCTGTGATTCTCTCAACTTAATATAGCAATACATAAAGAATAAATAAAAAACACATAAACATTAATATTATTATATTAAGATAATCCTCATGGTATTACATTAATATGTCGTAATATGCGTTTGAATTGTTTCTGCCGTGGTGTATTATTAAAAAAATAACCATTCAAACGAAAGAGTTGACAATATTCTTAATGTGTGTCAGCCAATCAGAAAAGCTCAAAGTTCGCTGGGCCAATCTGAAGTGTTATAAAAAATCATAGTAATATTCCACCATCTTAGATCAGGTGGAGCGATCTTTAATTGGGTACAATTTTTGAAAACAGACTTAAAACGATAAGAAAGATGGATTTTAGGTGACTATAATTTTATGACACTCTTCTTCTGACGAAAAGTTTTATATAGAAATATCTTCTATTAAATGAATGTTTGTTTATGTACAAATTGTTTTATCACTTTTCCACTAAGTTACAATCATACTATAAAATATTTGACAAGATTTATGATATCGACTGAAGGTACTCGATGAAATTTCAATATCAAATTTGAATTGGTACAACTTTGTACGATTCCAGATGTTTTGTCACTGACAACCCGGTTTTTGCCTTTTGGTGTCTTCATGCATTCTATCACACGAATGCAACAAAATGAAATGTGTTTTAGCCATCATTAAGTGCTTGCCTTGGGTCTGTGTTTTCCTGTAATTAATACCTTTCGTATATAGACGATCCTAAATGTTTATTGTACGTCAGGTCTGTTGCATCCGCGTGATAGAATGCCCGAAGATGCCGAACGGGGAAACCTAGGTCGTTAGTGACAAAGCATGTGGAATCATAAAAAGTTCTGAAATTCAAATTTCAATTGTTATTACGATGGATTTTAGATGTCTATAATTTAATAACTCTTTTGATCTGACGTAAAATTTTACATACAAATATTTTTCATTCAAAATTGTTGTTTACTTAAAAGATGGTTTATTTATGTAAAAATTGTGTTATCAATTTTAAATATGTTTCATAGAATTATAATATAAAATATAAGACCGGATTTTCAATAAAATTTTAAAAATACGATGCAAGTTGACATTGTTAGACCGTCTTCATCAAACAAATTGACCTAACCAAATTATACTGTCGGTGAAGAAATAGTCATTTTTTAAGCCTCAAAATGAAAGCATATATAATAAGATTTATTTTATTCAAAACAAAATCAAAGACACTCTATTTGTTAATCAAAAAGTATTCAGTAAGTCTATTTCGCTTAAAATATTGTGCTTTTATGAATAATTTATTTTTTACCATTTTTTCTTCGTTTTAATATAAACAGCAAAATTTGTGTGAGTATTATTATTAAAAATCTGACCAAAAGAAGTGCAAACACAAATTTCTCGCGCAAATTGACTCCTGGGAAATCATTGCCGTTCTCGATGAATTGTGGGCGTTCGATTCCCCAATAAGAATTGAAAAAATCACGTGAAAAATAAACGTCTCAAACACAAAAGTAGACGTCTATCTACCCATCATGTGATGGTAAATAAAAATAACGATGGAAGCTATTTTGGGAAATGCAAATATTTTGTTTTTTAATCTTCACTGGGAATTGTTTGTTTATTGAAGTCGTTTGGATATATTTTTTTGTGAAAATTGCTTGTTTCTATTGTGTATGAATGTATGAATAAATTAATGTTTTGTTTGTTATACCTATGATATAAAATAAATGAGTCAATCTGTCTATCTATTTTAAATAATAAAAGCTCATTTTTAGTACTATTTTTACAATATTATGTTAAATAAACATTTTGTTTACATAATGGACCATTTCCGTGCCATATGTAAATTTATTTTTATAGCCTCCTTTTAGTTTCATTTACAATTTTTAGTTTTATTGCGAGCAAGAAACAAGCTTGGTCGTTAAAAAAGGAGAGAAGATTTATTGTGTACCTTTTCTACACAGCTATATATAGATAAGCAAATGTTCATTAAGGCATAGTTCTGACGATGGAATGAGCCGAAATAGCTATTAACTATATCTTAAAAAAAAAAATTTGAACTAAAATACATTGCTATTTTTTTCACCGTGTTAAATAATCAGTACTGATTTCGCTTATTGAGATTTTCATCGAATGATAAATTTTTTATCAATTGATTATGCTTGCGATGAGCAAAACCCGTCTTGATCGTAAAATATATTGTGTTAAAAGCACAAAGAATGTGTTATTATAATTTTAAATGTCAAGCTTTTCCGTCAAGAAGTGACAGTTAGCTTTAAGTCTGACCGTTTGTCTATGTTGATAAATTCTTCCAAACGGTGAATGTTACCAGATATATTTTTAGGTTGTCATTATGGCTATCACACCTGGTCACCTGCACTGTTTTAAATATTGAACATTGCTATAAATGGTTGCAAAATTTTAACGATTGTTACACTGAAAAATCTTAACTGTAAGATTATCAACATTCAGCGTTATAATATATTTATAATCTGAAATAAAAAAATCATTTCTCTCTTTATTTCAAGATGAGAAAATATAGTTGATATAATTAGGGTTGTGAAATTCTTGAAGTACAACTGAAGATAAAACGTGCCTTTGCTGTTTTGCTTTTTTGAATAAGAAGAAAATTTCCAATTCAATATAATTATCATTAACTTATCGCTATATATTTTACTATTTTCTTTAACCTGCTAAATATAAGATATATATATATATATTACATATATGTTTTATATCCCAGGTTATTTCACAACCATTCATAAATGGCTTTGAAATTTTCCTACTTCTTTCAATAAATTTTGTGATTTTATGATGTGTACATAAATTATACAATAAAAGTGAAGTTCTTTCTATTTAATGATAAAATTTGCTTTTTAAAAACCACCCTTGAATTGGAAAATTAGTTCTCTCTACTTAATGATAAAATTGGCAGTAACTAAAAATAACAAAGCATTTATTTCCCTTATAGAGAGAGTCTTTTAGAGCCGAATACTTGGTTTGTTTTTGTTTTTTTTGTTTGCGTGATGCTTGTCAAGTCACCTCACAATTTTGTCTATGAATACAATGTTTATTTGAGGTGAACGCAAGAGCTTTTACTCATTTTTCATTTTATAATTTTTGCATATTTCTTCTAGAATCAGTAAAATAAATAAATAAAAAGAATTTTTGTTTATTGTATATTTATATATTTCATAAGTACATGCAAGCTTATTTTTTTAATTATTTATTTTGATATTCCACTTGGTGCGTGGTATTATTGCATTGTTGTCGTGCCAAAAAACAAAGTGTGGTATAATTTTTGATATCGACTGAAGGTGCTTGATGGAATTTCATTATCAAATTTGAATTGTTGCAATTTTGTACGATTCCACATGTTTTGTCACAAACGACCCGGGTTTCGCCTTTCGGCATATTTAGGTATTCTATCACACGGACATCTTGAATCGTACAAAATTGCAACAATTCAAATTTGAAAGTTTGGTATAATAAATTCAATTAATCTATCGGTAAACTAAAAGTAAATTGTCATTTTGCTTTAATAAACAACATGCTTAAATATTTTTTAAACTTTATTTTAAATTGTATATAAAACGAAGAATGATGTTAAGAAGTATTTAAATTTAAGTTTTATATCCAAATTTGCATTTATTCAAGCTAAAAGTTATTCGAAAATAAACAAACGCGATCATTTCTAAAAATACTATTTTCTTGTGAGCATTTTCCGTTCCTTTATTTGACACACCTTGTTCTTTGTATTAATTATATTATGCTCAACACGATGTGAATGCAGCCAAGCCGAATTTCAGAAAGGAGGTGGGTACAAAGAAGAATAAGAGTATTATATTCCTTCATTAACGTGTCAAAATGAAACCAATTGACAAATATAATTTACACTCCTGACAGTGCTAAATCAATACCTCTTTCATTCAAAATTACAAAGGCGTGATTAACAATGATATTTGTTTGTTTCAAAGAATTATAATATTTAATAACCAGAGAACAAACAGTAATTTGCAAAAGGTGCGGGAAATATTTAAGCTACTTATATCATTTCGACTGAAAATTGTCTCAGTAAAATTACGGCTTCTTAAAATCTTGTGTTTTTGTAATAAAGATATCATTGGCAATATTCTTGTTGTGTTATTATAGATTCATTGAATAAGCATGTATAAGTCTCTTATTACTTTTAATATCAAATTAACGTTAATGTTGTGAGTAATATTTAGTTAAATTAATTTTATTATTCAATCGATCGTATTTATTTTCGAAAACTCGGCTCCAAATATTTGGTGTCAATTAAGGTGAAGGCTCTGTGTAGTGATGTAAAAAAAGATTTTTTCGTTATGTGTATAAATAATCTATTTATTTATTGAAACTGTCTAAGGATAGTGACCCTGCAGTGTGTCGGTTTTCTATTATTTCATTGATTTTTTGATTGAAGGGGTAAAAACATTTATATCGCATGAAATAATCAGTTTCCTAATTTGAGCAAGGTTATATTTTCAGTATACAAAATACCTTAAACAAACCAAAAAACTCATAAAGAAAACTCATGTTCTTGTGATATTGCAATTTTGTAAAGTAATATAAAATAACGTAGATGACCCGATCATCACGTTTATGTATAAACGTACCTCAATAAAAATAAATTAATAATTATAATCGCCTTTACACATTTTTGATGCCTTAATATAATATCGTTAACAAATAAATCTACACAGTACATTTTTTTCACCACCGCATGCTTTTTTTTATCTATGTGTTATCAAATAAAATATTTTGATATTTTTTGTCTCAATCAAACCGATTGCGGTACCACATGACCGAAGTAAATCTTTGTGAGTTTCGTTATTTGCTTTCTGTTCTGTAGTATTTGTCTCAAAAAGCCGGTATTTCAATTGAGTTGAATTTGATGGAATTGATTCTTGAATTTGAATTCTTGAAACTTTGAACGATTTCACATGTTATCCGTGTGAAAAATGCCGAAAAACTAAGCCCGGGTAGTTAGTAAAGCAAAAACATATTGAGATTGTACAAATTTGCAACAATTCAAATTTAATTTGCATCTTTTGTATAGTTGATAATTTTAAGCTTTGAATTCTTCAAGAATAGAATTTATAAAAATAGGCTCCCAACAATTATTTATTACATTTTTTTTTCAGTACACAAAAGGATACCTGAATAGGTTTATTAAGTTAGAATACTTTTTTCTATGAACGCAGTTCCAAACAGAGGTTAAATGACCTAAAAGATACAGATATAATATAATATACAGACATTATTGCATTTTGATTTTTATCTATGGCAAAATTGAAAAATCTTTAATAAGAATGCATTTGGTAATTCGATCGCTTGAATGTGTAGGGAACTAGTCTCGTAGAGATTTTTACTCGGTTACGAAAATTATTGACGGTTAAGCGGAATTTATTAAAATTGCAAAAAAAAATATGTGCAATCTTTCAAACAAAATAACTACAAAAGTATTTGATGAAATAGTTCAAACAATGATTGGATTTCATAATTTATGATATCGACTAAAGGTGCTTGATGGAATTTCAATATCGAATTTGGTATATTGAAATTTGAAGATGCCGAAAGGCAAAACCCGGGTCGTTAGTGACAAAATATGTCGATTCGTAGAAAGTTGTAACAATTCAAATTTGATTGGATTTCAATTAAATATTTTATAAGCTTTTGAGCTTATGATTGTTTTCTAAATACCCTATTGGTTCAAAAGAGCCGTTCAAAAATTGTCTACTTAGTAACTCAAATATCAAAACACAGCAGAATATTTACAGATACTTTCACGTTATGAGAATTCAGTATAAAACATCATAGGAGTTTTCAGTAGACTGTAAGTAAGTAAGAAGGCGTAATATCCATTTTGGGGAGATTTATCATTTGGCCTGAGCTTAAAACATCGCTTGCGTAAACAGATAAAAACAAGTTAGATGTAAATTCAAATTTATTGCCAAAAGTAAAATGGATTGCACGCTGGAAAAAAGATAAAACTTAGTAAATATTTTATAAACAAGATACCTTTTGTTGGTATGTATACGAGTCGATTTATTGACTGTTAGGGTATTAAGATAAAATTATGATTGGTGGACATCATTATACAATTCTGGATTGTTATAAATTTAATTGACAAGAATTTTATGATTACAAGAATACCGTATAAAAGATTTACGAAATTGGTAATTTATGTGTTTTTTGTACATCTAAATTGGATTTAAATAATTATTTGTGAAGAAAATATTGCATTAGCGATATTATATAATAGAACGGTTGAAGATTTCATTATTTGACGTGTAAAAAAAATGCCTTTCAAAAAAATATGATAAAAAGCATTTTACGGCTTTTCAACTGAAAGACTTTTTACACATGAAATAACAACGTATAAGGGATAATTTTAGTTAAATCAACTATAATACTGTTGCGTTTAGCTTCAAATATTTTATGTAGTTCGAAAAAAAAATACGTTGTCACTATGACCGATGTGATAGAAGATACTGTTAAAAACCTTTAAGAGATTGGAATATTAAAAGTAAAATTCAAACTCAAAATCGCATTTAAAATATTAAAAAAATTACAATTCGTTATGAGAATTTTTAAGGATATTAATGTTTTTTTTCTTCGTTAAAATCTATTTGCGAGAAGAATCTTTCGTATGGCAGTACTTATATAAAATAAATGCATATAAAAACAGCCAAGAAACTTAAAGCCACATTCTTTGACTCCAAGCTCTCAGGAAGTAAAAAAAAAAAAAAGGTTTTTTAACATTAAGCCGGATATATTATAGGATATATATATAGAAACCAACCATTTACAATCACGTCTTGTTTAACTAACTGTAGTAGGGTTTCATTCTGATTCACTAGGAGAATATATTTTTTCTGAATATTGCTTTCGTATTCGTTATTGCTGTACTTGTAAATAAAATTTCGTTCAATTTGTAAAAACAAATAAAAATGTTATTTTTTGAATATTCCTTGTTTCATATCTAACCAACTCAATGCTGCTTACGATACGTTTATCTAGAACAGAAAATGCTATATCATCAAAATCAAGTGCAGTCTTACACGGATGCTTCACAAAATTTAATAATGACAAACACACATGTGAGGAAGGGAGATATGATTTCGCTCGGGGCTGGAAATATCAAAGCTTATGGGGAAACTTGGATCGTGTTCGGCTGTTGAAATTACATCATTCGTACTTTCAGCTCCCGCACAAAAAGCTACAGTTACATTAAAATAATATTTTCATTGTTTACTATGTAACGCATCAGCTGTTTTATTGATAAATGTTTTTTCTTATAGCAAGTTAAGAAATAGCAATTAAATAACAAAGAGTCGGAAAATTTTACAGTCAAATGGTTTACAAACTAATTTATATTTTTAGGGAATATAATGTTATATTATAAAGAGTGCAGTGAAGAAATTATCCGTCATGGATGTCCCATCCAGTTCTCATTTGGTTTTATTTTTGATTACTAATTCGAGCTCCTTAACATTTAATATTTACACTGTTTTGCTTCATTAAGTTATAAATGTTTATATCATGTAACTTATTATCTTAATTATTACCTTTAATTTTGTATATTTGGTTATAATAATGTGTTTGAATTTGTGATGTATCGGTTGATAATACTCGCGATGAGCGAAACTGGCCCAGAATCTATAAATACATATTTGCTTAAAATGTTGTTACTTATTTAATTTTCTCAATCGATATTCTTGCTAGTGAGTATTTCATTAAAAATCTTAACTCTTGATGGCTTTTTAATTTGGTTGTATGTTTGATTATAAATTAATAAAATTTGATTATTAAATATTTTTAAAATTTAATGTGTTAAATATTTAAATTTATTTGCATGAACCATTGATTTTGTACACCTAGCAATTATTAACTGAATATTTTGTAGCATCATTTAGAGTTTCGTTTTAATTTTTCTTCAATAAGTTGATATTGCTCGTTATGAACAAAACAAGTATTGATCAAAATGATTAAAATTGTGAAAATAGTAATAATTCAAATAATAATAAATTTTACCCTGTAAAGTGAAAGTTTACACTTTTTTACCAGATTTTCATAACTTTCAACATTGATAATTTTGTCAGTATTTTTTTTTGTCAAATTAATGAACAGTTCAAACGAACTAATTGTCATAATTTATGTTATCGACTGAAGGTGCTTGATGAAATTTCAATATCAAATTTGTCAATCTGTTGCATCCGTGTGATAGAATGCCTGAAGATGCCGAAAGCCGAAACTCGGGTCGTATGTGATAAAAAATGTGGAATCGTACAAAGTTTTAACAATTCTAAATTGAACTAATTGGCATTTACTGTTGCCAAAATATTTGATTTATGATTTTTTTTATTAAATAATATACGAATGTGAAAAAATCAATATTAAAAAAAGCGTTTGACGAAATATAAAAGAGCTTAAAAATTTTCGTAGGTAAATGGGTAAAAAAAAATAATTAGTATAATATTAAGTTACGTCTTCCATTTATATCTCATGTTTTTTTTTTGTTTCCAAGAATCAGGATATATTAATAATGTTGAAAAATTCTAGCGTAGCTACACAAACTCGTCAGGTGAACAACCTGCTAATATACCCTTGTTCGTTTGACGTGATGTAATGTTTTGCGGGAAGATTAATGTGGGAGGTTTGCAAGTTACGTACGTCGGGCTGTAAAAGTTTGTTTACTCACCAAAGTTGGCGCGGAAGTCGAATTTGAGCTTGATTAAATTTAAGAATTCCGTCAACGATCTCGATTTTGTTAATTAGGTTATCTTCCTTTTAACAATATTGAATACAAAACGAGTTTTTTTTATTTTTCTTGTATAAAATAAAAGCACTATTGATTTATTAAAATAGTGTTTTTTTTCGTTGTGATCTTTAACGAAGCAACGCTTAGAATTCAAAATATGCTTTAATTAAAAAATAAGTTTTTTTTTCTTCTTGATACGGAAAAAAATATTATAGGGTAACAAAAGAGTCTAAGATAATAAATTCTATTCAAAAAAAAAAAGAAATAATTTTCAAAATTACTAAAAACAACTAATTTTGAATTGTCATAACTTTGTACAATTCCATATGTTTTGTCACTAACGACTCGGATTTCGCATTTCATTATCTTCAGTCATTCTATCACATGGATGCAATAGAACTGACGTTCAACAAACAGCATCGTCTTTGTAATAAATTTCAATAATTGTGTTAATTATTATTAAATCAATATTATTGGAATTTATTTGAGCTGTCACTTAGTTCTTGCCTTGGGGTCTGTGTTTTTCCTTTAATTAATCCCTTTGGTATATAAACGATGCTAACTGTTGTAAAATGTGTGTCAGTTCTGTTGCACTTATTTAATGAAACACCAAAACTACTCAATATTTTTGTGAATATTTGGTATGGATATATAATTTAGCCAGCTTAGAAGAGATATTCTCTAAGCTAAGATGAATCAAAATTAAGACAGAGTACTATAAGCTACCGAAACTCATTGACTGTAACTATAAAAATGTTGCTAACCACTGATAAAAAAAAGCTTGTTATTATGAGACCTGTGCAAATTAGTTGATCACATAGATTAATTTAATCGACCCGTTATTATATCGACGTTAGAAAGCTATGTTCACAGCACGTCTATTGACATTTTGTTCATATTAAGTGTTTTTATAATGAATCAAAAAAAAATCTATATATGTTAAGTCCAAATTAGTTTCGAGTACTAAAAATACGCCTGGATTTGTATCAATTAAATGATAGTTCGTCATACACTAATGGCTTATTTTGTTAAGTGTTTTTTTATTCATATTAATATTTAACGTCTGTGTTTGAATATCACACAGTACTAAACTTGATCTTATATGCTGAATAAATTAAGGATATTAATTTAACTATTTTATTTTTTATTAAGAGTGTATCTATGAATAAGAATACGAGGGGCATTGGTTGCAAACATGGATGATTTTTTTAACTTTATTAAAATTCCATTAAGCCACCTTATTCAATATTGTCAATTACCAATAAAGATTAAGCCAGAAATATTATCAATATTTGGTCAAAAATTTCAAGCTTTTGTCCTGCTGCTGCCACATTAAGCTTGCCAAAATGGTTGACGCTTTTAAGCTATTAATGATTCTCTCACCCTTTATAAATTCCAAGCCGTAAAATAATGCAAAAAGCCTCCACTCATGAATGCCGACAAAACGATTGGTCTAAAGAAGATGCCTGCAAGCTTTTATCGATACGGCAAACGAATTTTCGAACATAAAACGGAAAATTTGATTACTAACGACCCCAAAAAAAGGTAAAATCTTGTAATTTTTTGTGACGTCCCTAATGTATTGTCGATATTCATAAGTATCTAAAATTTTAGCAATTTCTTCGCTACTAAAAAGTAAAATAATATCGGCATACCAAAAAAAGTTACTTTAAAAAAGATTTGATATTGTATAAATTTAATAACATAAGATCTATTTTTTACTGATTTTGTATTTCATGACAAAAATTTATATTATATTGTTAAGAAAATAGTGCTGGTATAAACTTTATTTATCGTAATAAAAAAAGAAACTCAAGAAAATAGTTGCGTTAATTTGGATAAATAAAATTATGTTGTAATCGAATACATTGAAATGTCATAGTTATGATAGTGAAAGATTGAAAAAAAGGCTTTATTGAAATAAATATAACTAATTATATAACATTAATTGATCAAAGTATTTTAGTTTTGACCGCTGAGATTAGATGCAGAACGGTATTGGTCGTGAAAAATTCGGTGAAATTTATTTCATCTGGTCAAATACACGATACAAAAATTAGAAATTTTAAGTTTATTGTTTTTGCAACGTCAAAAATGTTAAACAATTTGATTTAACCGACACCCGAAGAAATACTCTAGAACATTGTTAATGATTTTACCATTTGGCAGACTGGTTTTACACTTTGGGAGAACAAATAGTAAATGTCCACGACTTCTTAAAACATATCCGTTACATTTTAAATAATAAAAACACATTTTTTTTTAGTACTTATTTCCACAATATATTTTTTGATCAGGACCGGTTTCGCTCATCGCGAGCATTATCTACTGATAGAATACAATTTACAAACAAGTCTATTTATACAAAACAAAAAATTAATTTGAGTTAATGGTAGCAGGTGTACAAAACCATGGGTACAAGAACTAGGAAACGATTTACATAAAATCATACAATATTGATACAAATAAAGTAAATTAGTATAAAAATTAAATGTTCACAATCACTTATTAAGAATTAAATTACAATTATGGTAAATCAATAATCCATTAGGAGCTCTAAACAATCAATAAGGAAGTAAGGAGTGGGAAATTTTTAATGACGAAAATAACCCACAATCACTACTTAATGGAACAAAATAAATTAATACATGAGAAGTCGATTAAAGATGAATCGATGAGATGGGAAGATATGGTCAGTCAGGGGCGTTCCAATATTTTCGTCATTAAAAATTTCCCACTCCTTACTTCCTTATTGATTGTTTAGAGCTCTTAATGGATTATTGATTTACCATAATTGTAATTTTAATTCTTAATAAGTGATTGTGAACATTTAATTTTTATACTAATTTACTTTATTTGTATCAATATTGTATGATTTTATGTAAATCGTTTCCTAGTTCTTGTACCCATGGTTTTGTACACCTGCTACCATTAACTCAAATTAATTTTTTGTTTTGTATAAATAGACTTGTTATATTGTGGAAATAAGTACTAAAAAATGTGTTTTTATTATTTAAAATATAATGCCTTTCCATCAAGAAGTGACAGTTAACACCTTAAAAGTGATATCCGTTACACACAATTTGATGTAATCAAGAATTAGAGAAGTGTTATTTTGGCTCTTCAAGTTTGCAAACTGTAAAAAATGAGAATTTCCACCGTATGACCTCAAGAATTCCTGTAAACCCATCATGAGGGCACATTCAAAATTTCTTAGGGCCTAAACAATAAATCCACTCTTAAACTTACTTCGTGCAGAGGCATTTGACATCAGTATAAACATAACAACGTAGCATAAAGTTCAATAACTGTAATACTTTGTTGCAAATAATTCAAACGTAACTATTGAATGTTAATTTGTTCTCGAATTGTACTCCAAGATCTTTTACTGATGAAAAGTGCAAGAATAAGGCACTGACAGTCAGTTATCAGTCGATAATAATTGAATAAACAAAACCAGTTGGAATTCATCATTGAAAAAAACTAATCAATATAAAAGAAATTGAATCTTGTATTTCCAAAACGTGTCTAGCCACACTTTTGTGTTTTTTCAGAAGAGTAAAAAAAAGCTTTCCTGTAAAATTTTACAACGATAATTTTTCATGCAAAATATACTTTATAGTAGATATTAAATCTTGTATTCAAATAAAAAAATACTGTTGTGTATTCTGATCAAATACACTTTTTCTAATGAAGAATCATAACGTTTTCGTAATATACCCAGTTTTTTATGCCCTAAAACGCCTTAATACAAATATGGGGGAATTTATTTTAAAAATTATATTTTACTGGTGAAAATAATAGACACCAATAGTATTAAAACTATTAAACTGTTGTTAAATGATATTGTGTTATTCTTATAGTAAAATAAAGAGGTAGGACCTATTTCTACCTTATATATGTAACGCCTTCATATTTTATTCTCAACTCTTTTATCTTGGAACATGAACTCTATTACGGAACACACATGTGACATGCATGTACGTAATAATAATATATATGTGCAGCCAGACAATATAAAAGTTTCAGAACAAAGTAGTATGGCTCAGTTCATAGACCGCATTTCAGACGATTCATACGATTTTCCATTGTTTTATAAAAAGCTCTCTCTGGAAAATCTCACAGCGGAGAGTATCAAAATTTACAGAACAAATAATGCTAAAAGAGTTGTTTTATTATGGAGAAAGGTTTTGTCTCGTTTAGAAAAATTGTGGTTTCAAAATTATTTTTAGATTGCCTTATTATTTTTTGAAACTCTAACATATAATACAATCATGATGAATTGAAAGCTTTTTACCACATATGAAATAAAGAAATTTACAACTGAAAGATAAAGTTTTCAATAACAACTAAAGGCAAAATTTAGAGTTTGTTTCACTATAATTAAAATGAAATGATTATTATACTTTATCAGCTGTTAAAGTAATAATAAAATGATTCACAAACATATTGTGTTTACTTCTGTAAAATACATCTGGAGATGATATAAATTGAAAGTTTATCTCATAATTAATAAAAGATATTTTAAATCAATATCGGGCGATGATTTAATCGTTGATCACGAAAGGATGGCATAGAAAACAACAAACAAAATAATACTTATCAATCAATAAAATAACGTTATTTTTAATTGAATTGTATATATAATATTGTGGAGAATAATAATTCCAAATATACATATTTACTCACATACTGTTAATAATTCTTTCATTTTTGAAAAGTGTAAAAAAAGAATAAAACGCTTAGAATAAGTACAGTTAAAATAAAAAAGTTGAAGTTAAAACATGATAGACAAAAAATCCATGAATTGACTTTTTAAACATTTTGTACTACAAATTTCTGTCACTAAAAACTAATGAAGTTTACATCTTGGATACAAGCCAGATGAATAGTTTTATTAATCTTGTTTGTTGGTAGTGCACAAAATTATTCAATTAAAAAACACGCTTATGTCAAATTATATCAAATTAAATGAACGACAATATACGATTAAGTTTTTGGTTGAGTATTCTGTTTTATTCAAGTTTTAAGGTTACCAGATGAACTCTAATGTATATGTACAACTATCTAATACTTTATATTTAATAATAATAAGTGTTTGTTAATTGCAAGATATTCTTAATTCATTTACAACTGCAGCATTTGTATTATTCTGAGAATTATAGAAATTAACGCGGTAAGGTGGAAAATACTTTTGTTTTTTCTTGCATAAGATATGTATTTGTCTTATATTATAATTACTACATTCAATACCTGTTTTGAATTCACCTTTCTCTTCAAATGTCTTTGTCTTAAAAAGCTCTCAAAACTATGATAGTTGTGTTAATTATGGGCTGCAATATCAAAACGAACTTAATATGGAATTTTGATTTTTTATGTTCAAAGACATCTCACTTTTTTATAGCCATAAATCGTTACATGGAATTTAACTTGTCATTGTTGTAATAGACCGTAGTTTTTTTAAGACTAAATACAATATTTACAATAAATATCGACAGATTACAATTCACACAGGTAGTGAAAAAGGATTGATTCAAATCAAATTGTGTTGTTTAATCAACAAAACTCGACTTGGGCTTTGGGGATTATTACAATGAATTATTATTTATTTGAAAGTTTATTTGATGATGATGTAAAAAGCTTCCTTAAAGTATTTTTCATCAAAAACAATATTATGCTGATACCGTTGTTTAACCTACTGAAAATCCTTCCATTTTGTAGATATAACGAATCCATTTTGAAAATAGGCTTAAAAATATATTTAGTGATAAACAGTTTATTAAGGCTGATTGGGTAACAATTATTCGAAATTGAAATTTCATTTAGCACATTCAGTCGATATCATTAATTACTAATAGATTTATTGTGTTTTTTTTAAAAAGATTTTATCGAATGTAACATGTCTTTTAATCGACATAAAACTTTGAAAGTCTACATATTAGCAAAACAAATATTTTATATACGTTTAATAGAAAATTCAAATCTGTTATATGATGATGTACAATAAAAGTTTCTTGCTTACACATGTCACCAGGAAATCATATTGTTGTTATATTTTACACGTTATCAATATTTATACATGTAAAAAATTTACAATAGGAAAACACATTAAGATTTAAATAGATTAAGCAATTTTAAATTTATCATGGCATTTGCTGAATTCATTTTTTCAGTTTGAAATTCCACGGCAACGTTTGATATTAATATCGAATACGCATGTGAGTTTTATAATTGTAAAGAAAAATAAAAATGAAATACTGTGATTATGAAAAACCCAATAGAATGTCTTTAGAATTGAAAATTCCTCGAATGAAATAATATTTGTGAAAAAGTAAGTAAAAACTTATCTGAAGTTTCTACCATGTTTATACTTCAATGGACATAGAAATGAAAAAGTTTGAAGTGATTTGGTGAGAAAAAAATCATTAAAAAGCTGTCAATTCAAGGAGACCGCTTTTGACATCGCAAGCATTTCAATTCTTTTAGATTTTTATGAAATCACTTCTTTTGCTGAGGTAAAACGTTAAGCTGGAGTTATTATTCTAGAAAAGAAAACTTATATACATTCAGCTGTGTAAAACCAATAGAATCTTTAAAAATATCCACCAATTTTCCTTTGGAGAAATTCACTATAATTGCTTTAAATTTGTATAGAGTTGTTATTTAGACAAGGCAGTGAATGTTTTGTTTGAAGATTTTGTTGATCAGTCAAACTGAATGCATTTCATTTCAATTCGTATAACTATTCATCACAAATTTATTTAATATAAAATTTTATTCAATATTTATAAGAAATAGCTTAGATAGAAATAACAGTATAGAACAGGCTATCAAAATTTATAGAATGGCTAAATTAAAATTGAATAGTTCGGTAATGTACGAGTATTTTGGAAGTATTCAGATTGAAATGCGGGAAATTATCCAGGCTTCCAATCGCATCTTGGATGAGGGATTTTCTGGAAAAAATCCTTTTTATAATTTAATTCTTCCCGATTAACAATATTTTTTATTTAGGCTTTAATTAAATAGTATATTTACTTATAACACCTTAGTAATAAATCTGTTCTCTCCCATAATTCGTTAGTTCTCATATCTTTTTACATATTTCTGATTGATTGATTGTAACTTACTTAGTATGATTAAAGTTGTATCTTACGTATAGTTCGTTAAAAATCATCGAGATTTTTCCAAAAAATATATTTGGGTTACTTTGTAAATGGCTGCCAGATATCCAATCAATAAAAAAACTCCCGATTTATTTATTTAATTTTTGTGGTGTCAAATTGATATAGCGTTAAGGTTTATGACGTGTTAGTATCAGATCTCTTCAGGTCTCCTTCATCTTTTATGTTTAGCTTATTTATTGTATAATTGTTGTGTCCTTGTTGACAAACGTAAGTCATTGCAGAGCTGAATAATTCACAGTGAATCCGGTTCACGTGAACACCACACGCATTATAATTATATTTATCTACCCCCATACTATTCTTACACACGTATGCGTATTTTTACAGGCATACACACAGATACACGTAAGCATGTACAATATGTAAGAAAATGAACAAATAAAGTCATTTTCAGATGTCAAGGTTGTGTATTTTCGAAATTCATATACTGACGCAAAAACATAAATAAACTTTAAATGACCAATTTCAGAATACAGTAATCACCAAAGCGAAATTTTTTTTTATATCATTAGTTCATTTAATATATATATTGGATATCTTAATTACAAGCAATTAAAATTTTACTGTTTCTTTTTATTGAATTATTACGCTGTCAACAAAATCATAAAATTTTGGGTGACCTAATTATGAAGTTTTATTATTAAAAATTGTACAAAACTACATTGTTTATCATATAATATATACCACAAAACAATAATCAAAACACGTGATTTTCGAAATTAAAAAAAACAATTATTAATCTTTTTATTTATACTACAGATAATTGCCCTATTAGATAAGTCAAATGTTAAATAAATGTGACAAATAATTGTAATAAAAATAGTTCGATTATAAAACATGAATTTGTCAACACTAAATAGGGATTGGATTACTTTAAAGATATTAAAACGGAGTAAAAACGTTATCGACTTATCAGAACGTTAAAAAATGAGCCACGCGTTGAAGTGGTATTTTATTGCATGCTTAAAAATGTAAATCGATCTCAAGAGCACCACAAACATCTTCTGGTGCATCTCTTTCCCCAAATTCCCTTACACTACCCTCAGCCTAGAAGCGGATCATCGCAAGTGGGTCAACGATTCTGACCTACATTGGTAGCGGAGCGCTGCAAACCCCCATATTCAAACCTCCCCTAATTCACTGCGTTTACTGGATGCTGTAACGCTCAATGTTACTTTATTGCTATAATATATAAAGAGAAGCCCGGGATACGTGGACCCTCTGTTTACACATGACAGAAGCAAACTTTTGCTAGCCATACCCAATATCTAAGGCAGACGCAAGCAAAATTCAATAAGAAATACCGCAGTAAATATATTTTTTAGTCATTTCAGCTTGCTAGGTTGATCCTAATAAATTATTTTTTATGTGTTACACTCACTGTGACTTGCTATTTTTTGACCATTGTAGGACGTACTTGTAGCAATACTGACATTCATGTAATCCAGTTTTCAGATCGAAATCAAAACTTTGTGCGTATCTTCTATAAAAAAAAAATGTAACAAAAAATTGTGACATATTTAATTTGTTTTCTATCAATATAG
Source organism: Himalopsyche japonica (assembly GCA_028555115.1). Taxonomy (NCBI): domain Eukaryota; kingdom Metazoa; phylum Arthropoda; class Insecta; order Trichoptera; family Rhyacophilidae; genus Himalopsyche; species Himalopsyche japonica. Next base: position 515,213 of record JAHFWJ010000012.1, read on the forward strand.
TTTTAAAAATTAAATTTTTTTATTTTTGCAATTAAAAAATTAACAATTGCTATTTCTTTTCCAATTAAAATGAAAGTGAGCTTATTCAAACATTTAGTAAGTAGGTAATTTGGTAACAAGTACTTTAACGAAGTCGTAAATTTGTTTTTTTATCTTTTCGGTGTCTTCCAAAAACAGTAATCAAATGTATGAATACTTTCAGTACTAATTTGAATTGTTAACACTTGATAAATTCCACATATTTGTTATTAATGACGCAGGTTTTGTCTTTCGGCATCTTCAAGCTTTGCTTAATCAAATTTGCTATTGAAATTCCATCAAGCAGCTTCAGTCGATATCGTTAATCTCAGTATTGCTGAAGAAGTTTTTGACTTGCGTATCTATTTAAGTACACTTAACTTAATTGATTTTATATTTTAATATATTGTATAAGATATGTTATAAGATATTGGAAACATTATTTCAAATATTTTCATTTCCGACTAAATAAATGCTTAATTTGATATTAAAATTACGTTAACCATTGTTAGTTGATATCTTTAACTTAATTTCAATACAGCTCTTACGGGCACTCGATGGGGAAAGTGATAAGTAAAATATTGTGTTAAAATAAACATAATTTTACTGACATGAAAAACGAATTTACTTTAATGTGCTCAATGAGAATCGGATATGCAGAAGAAAGAGGCTTGCTTTCGAACGTCAAACTATTAATTTATTATTAAAAAAGTGCTGTAAGTGAGCAATTTAAAAATAAAACAATACTTTAATACCTGGAATGAATATTCAACTTGAAAAATCTATACTTACTTTGATTAAAATACGATATCATTAGACAAATATAAAAATGTTTAATGTTTAATCTTATTATTTAATATGATAGATAGGTCATAAAAAATCTTTTTAATCCTCTATTTTTATGTAAACTGAGTCTTATTTCCGCTTAAAATATTTTATGATGCGAAAGTACGTGAATAGCACGTAAAACGTACGATGTGTTGGTATAAAATTTTTAAATTCAAAGACAAGATTGTAAAATACCAAACTTAAAAAATCTTTTGGGGAAGTTGTTAATACACAATATATCTTACATAACGACCCAAAATAAAATTCCGCCAAAGTTGGTCTATTATGGCCACCTTTCCTCGAATTTAACATTTTCTGGCAAGTTTCCATTCTTGTCCTCAATCATTGTTAAGAGCCAAAGAATGTGTTTTTTTATTCTCATAGTGGCGTATAAATAGAAGAATGTTACTGTTTTATTGCAACGTTAAGTTTTATATTTTTAGTTTTGAAAAATATTCGGCAAGTTTGATATTACATAGATAATATTTTCTAACAAAAAAACGTTGGTAAATAGTTACAGGGGTTGAAAAACTAGTATTACAGAACACGTGATTTCAAAACCATTATTTCAGTTATTCAATCATATATGAATGTTAAATATTTAAAGGCGTTATTTATTGATAAAGAAAATAAACGTATTGCTTAGTTTTAAATCCACAATTTTGGATTGCTACATGTTTTGCTTATCGCAAGAATTATCGGATAAATATTTAAAAGATAATGCCATCCGACAAGAATTGAAAATAATTTGAGGAGGTTGTTTTATAAGGCTCTATCTTATCTCTGTTTATTGTGAAAAGTGGGTATATATTTTAAAAGGCACATATAAAGGCAAACGTAATCTTTTATTCGCTTTGAATTCTTACTGCAATACAACGATATTTGAAAAAAATGATACTGCAGAACATAATGCTTCAAAGCATACATTATTTGCTCAACATTGCATTACAAAATGATGATTATGGGTATGGTTGTCTAAAATTTAAATTGTTATAAATTTGTACGATTCCACATGTTTTGTCACTAACGATCCGGGTTTCGCCTTTCAGCATCTTCAGACATTCTATGACACGGACAAGTGATAACATCAAGTAACGATTAATCATCAATCTTTAGACGTATAATCGTTATTTGCTATTGCAATAATAATTGCATAATCAAGAAGTGGCTCAAGTGGCTTTCCTGTTTATTCTGTTCTTTTTTTCATTATTTTATTTGAAAAAAAAATATTTCATTAATATCGAAATATATTTTCTACATAAGGTTACCCATATCTTCAATATTAGGTAGGTATTTCTTAAGTTGATTAATTAAAGTTCTTGAGTTGATTAATATATTTTTTAGAACCCTTTCAAGAATGATTCATTAACAATATTAATCGTTAATGAAACTTTTCACAGACAATTGTGTTAATTAGGTAATTAATAATTAGACAATATTATAAAATTTGTTTTAGCTGCCATTTACTGCTATCCATGGGGTTGGTGTTTTTCCTGTAATTTATACTTTTGGTATATAGACGATGCTAACTGTTAATTATATGTCTGTTCCGTTGCATCCGTGTGATAGAATGCCTGAAGATGCCGAAAGGCGAAATCCGGGTCGTTGGTGACAAAATATGTGAAATCGTATAAAGCTATGACAATTCAAATTTGATATACAAATTACATCAAGCAACTTCAGTCGATATCATAAATTATATAAAATACTGTTTTCATTATGGAACCCTTACGAAAAATACAAATATAGAATCGTATAGATAAATATAGAATGTGGCTCGACACTTTGTTCGGACAATAATGCAATATAAAACAATAACAGATGACATGATTGATAATCAATTTTCATTTAGAAGGCATATTGGTTTGCGATAATTTGGACTACAGCGGTTGACATATTACATTTCACGGATATATACGTTGTTTTTTCATTTATCTGTGGTTTACTGATCAACAGTGTTGCCTTCAACAATCTCACATACTTGAGCTCTAGACCAGTGGTTCTCACATGAAATTTCACTGTGGCCGGATTATAAACATTAGTTGTCCTATGGAAAAAATTTTGATATTTATTTTTTATATAGTGCATTACACTGAATGATCTTTCACAATATACAGTTGCAGGTAAAATCGACAAAATTAATTTAGGAATTATTGTTAATTTTTTACATTGACTTGATCCATGGTCAACGTTAAATAATTTCGATCAATTTTTTTTTACAGTTTTACTATTAAAACGGTCCTTTACTTAATCTTGACTAAATGCCGGATAAGTCAGGTATAGTCAATCAATTTTAAAATAATAATTAAAAAAAAAAAACACATTTTTTTTAAATATCAATGTTTACTATCAAACTGTTGGTGGCCGCAGCAAAATCTTCTGCTGGCTACACATGAAAACCACTGCTCTAAAACGGACAGAGTTCTTTAATCTCTTAAAACATTTTAGTTTTTACTTCTGGGTAAGCAAAACGTATACTATATTTATAACTTTTTGGGTAATATTTAATAAAAAATATTTTTTAAATTAGGAATTGTTTTGCACATTGTGCGAATTATGAATTGATGATCAACTGAATTATTTTTTTATATTAGATATTTTTTGAAATGTATGAAAGGTTTTGCCTTCTTAAAAATTACTACCCATCTATTGATCCCAAAAACGTGGAGCAACGATAAGTTAATCAATGGTCCTTTGTTGGCAGAATAATCAAGGATACGTATTTTAAAATATGCATTTGTATATCGGTTCATAAAAAACGTTTAATCTGATTGTACTTAACATACTATTGCGTGATACCCAACCTTTTATAATATGTTTTATTATTATTTGACCCTTTATGTATGAAATTAGTGTTTGCTTTAATAAAAATATGACATATTCAATTTCGTTTTGATTTTGCAAGCGTTCACATCACAATTTAATATAACTTGTTAAAAATGTTTTTTTTTTTTATAAAAACTGTAAGCTCAAATATATTGTGATGGAAAATAAGAAAATAATATTTATTAGATTCGATTGACAAAAAATTTTAAAAGCTTTTAGTGAAAATTTATTGAAAATCGAACTGACTTCGCTTTAAAATAAATTGTCCAAGACTCGCCGTTTAAAAACGAAATGTTGAAAAATTGATTGGCAGGCAATGTCAAAAACGATTGAAACCCAATTTAAAAGTTTTCTTCGCCGTTTCGGTTAGGATTAACGAAAACGGGCATTAAATTCGCAAGGATGAAATGTGTTACTATCTTTAACGCGGCCTTTCCGAACCCATATAAAATATTTAATTAAAATGACTGAGGCACAAAGCGACAAAATGGGACAGCGTGTACTGTGTATTAGGGGTGTATATCAAAGTAACGAGTCACAGATTATGGTAAAAGTATTGGGTTATAGATACTACAGTTAAACTCGCAACGAGGTCGGTAACTTGAATATAGAGCGATTCGAATCTTAAGTTGTTAGCTGCCACTTATTGGTGGAAAGGCATTATTTTTTTAAAAAAAACTTACACACTATTTTTGTTTTAAATTTAAATTGTTGAAACTTTCTACATTTTTGCATATTTTATCACTAGGCCGGGTTTTGTCTTCTCAGATATTGTATCACACTGATGCGATAGAACTGACACATAATATATATAATGAATGGTATCAACAGAAGGCACTTGATGCAAATTTCAATATCAAATGCAGCACAATAAATAATTTCCATCCGTTATATGCAGTATAAACTACGCAAATATATATATTAAGCTTCTTGAATAACTATTGACTCGATTAGAATGACATTCGATTTCGTATTTAATAATTTTATAAACAATACATGAGTTTTATAACAAAATTCCTTTTAATAAAGAAAAATCAAATACCATTGAAATGAAATTGGTTAATTTGAAACATAAAAATTCGTTATACAGAACTTAAATTTTTGATAAAGTCGACTCATTTAAGTAATCACGTAAAAATATATCAAGGATTAATTATAAAATTTAAATTGAGAATAAACATTGAATTTAGCATTTAATGTGTCTATAATCGATGCAAACTATTTATTATTTATCAGTTTTAATGCATCTGTGCTACCAGTCGTTTAAAAATATCTTTCCAGCAGTTCAAATTTGTTTAAAAATGTTTAGAAACTATTCAGGTGATAATTAGAACTACAAAAAATGAAATCAAAGAAACCATATGCCTAAAGATGTCTGCGTCTTATCATTTATTGTTTGATAGTAAATTAATTTTATTTGTATATAAAAAATTTGTCCATTAAAAATACCCAAGTAGTTGTTGGAATAATCAGAAACCAAAATTATAAAATGCCAAACGATTCAAACACTGGTTAAAGACTGAAATACATCTCTAATGCTAACGCTATGTTCAATTTCCTACTCTTTCATACGATAAAGTTTTTAAAAGCATTGTAGAAATTCTCGTTAAACCTCATTTTTTGTCTTAAGAGGAAATGTTTTTCACGTAATAAATACTCTGTCAACTTTTTCAGAATCTAATACAATGTTTTCTTACATTTTTGACATGTTTACTTGTGGTCCATATGAAAAAAAATGCAAGCTGTTGCTTTCTCTACGGAAGATGTATTACGTACTTGACAAAAAGATTTATGTTTGGGCAAGAAAAACTCTACTGAACAAAATTCCAAATATTTTCATTCTCAAGTGGTAAATTGTGTTTTTGGTTTCATATATTATTGTCATTGTTAACCGGAATCAAATCAAAAATTCGCTGTGATTGTCAAACATAAAAAATAATTGATTTACTGTTTATATAATTACTTTTAGTATTTTTTTAGTAAGTATTTTTTAGTACGTTCGCGCGTAGTATGGATTATACGGAGAGCATTTAGAGTGTTATTGTAGACATAGTTTTAAGCTTTAAGCTCTAAAAATACTATGGCTCATGAAATAATTCAAGTCTAGTTTTCCTCAAAGACTGTGCCACTATTTAAATGGTAATGAAAATTATGGCAAGGCATTTTTCGTAAATAAGGCAAACGTTGACTACTATTGATTAAAATACAGTTTATACAGTAATAGTATGTCAAGAAAATATATTTTAAAACCATAGAAAACAGTAAAAAATATTTTGCTCAAAGCACATGTGTACATTTAACGCAAGTTTGATTTGAAAAAATCAAAGGTGGAAACAAATTTTATGCAAAACACAAACTAAATACAATGTGCCTTTCTCTACGGACCAGTATTAATTTAATATTAAATAGCCAAATCGAAGTTCTTTAGTTTCGATTTGAGATACATTTAGCTTTTGCCAAGACAGCTATTTTCATTTTGCTTATTCTCAAATTACAGTTTACGAGTAAAGCTTTGATATTAAACTTCTCGAGAAATATGCTGGTAATTTTACTAAATGAAAGCCAGAAGTCTTCCATCATTATGTCTAAAGTTCGTCTAGAGTCTAGACTCTCAGCGTAGTAGTGTAGTTGAATCGAGTGATTGACTTAAATTGTAAATGAATACAAAAGAAAATACTGTGAATATTCTTCCAGTTGTAATTTAGTATTGCAAAAAAGCAATGAATCAGGGCTTGGACGGTGCGATAAATCTGCAATTAAAATTTAAACATGTGTTACAACAAGAATAAAATGTTTTGGGATTCTCAATGAGTTTTATATTTAAATCAGTTGAATGCAATGTTAAATTGTTATGTGAATCCAACAGTTAACTGATCAAGTTTAGAATATGTATTTTTAATAAAATAGTATAATGGAATTAATAAAAAGTGAAAAGCCATTTGAGGGCGTAGGTTGCTTTAAAAAGTCAGCATAAGATTATTGAAACACATTTTTTTATATGTATAACAAATATAACATATAACAACATATTTCATGACATAATGGTTACAATATAAAAACATACTAAATTATTTAACAACATTCAACGGGGACACTCGGTTACATTTGCAGACAGTGGTCAACTTCTTTTGTTATTATTATGCAGAATACATTTATACATTTAAGCCTCGTTTATAAAATACTATTATTTATGATGTAATAAAAGTATAGAAATGTCGATTGTTTCTTAATAATTATAGATGATAGACAGATATATTTGAATCTGTCTATCAAAGTATTCTTTCATGAAAAGTATAACATAAAACACTCAAACGAAAAAAAATATGGAAACGAAACTGTCGAATGAAGCTTTTTGTCAAATAACGATTCTCTAAATGCTTACACATGTACCTTTGCTAAAAATCAATAATTGAATCACTGAAATTGAGATATCTCTTGTAATCCTCCCATCTCGCTTTGCTTTGGAGAGCTTTTCAATTAAAATCCTGGAATGCAATCCCAATTCAACTTGAATGAGGATTACAGCTTTTTTATTCATCGGTAAAAGTTCACATTCATTTATTTAACTTCACACGTTTTTAAAGAAAGATTTTTTCACTACCGATAGATTTCATTAAATACTGAAAGCTTTCGTTTTTCAGTGAGAAATTGGGCACTTGGATCAATAACTTGATGCTGAAAAAGTTTTATTCATGTTTTTTTTATCACGAAGACATATGACGACATGTTTATTTAGAATTGATGATATATCTGAATGAATAATTAATCTTAAATATCTTAACAAAAGATAAAAAACACACATTAATACGATTTATATAGTCAATTTGTTTAATTAAACGATATAGACTTAAGAAACCATAACTTCAACTATCAAATATAATTTTTGTTTGTATTATAAATAATAAAAATACATTTTTTAAGTACTCATTTCCACAATATATTTAATGATTATATAATGAAAAATAAATTGTGGCAATTAGTACTAAAAATGTGTTTTAATTATTTAAAAAACATATACATACCAATATATACCATGGCATATCAGCGAATTCATGATAATTTTGTTTGTTTTGACCGATCCGGATAATCGAGGTTATACTGTATATAAAACGTAATTGTTTTAAATATTTTTTTTCTGTTTGCATTTGCACTTTAACATAAATAATATACATGAAAGTGTATCACATACAATTTACTTCTTTCATAAAATTTATTTATATTTTCTTTAGTTTATTTTTAGTAGATAAAAATATTTGAAAAAAATAACAAATAAAAACAAATAAAAAATCTTTGCAATTTGATTTGATTTCGTCTTTCGGTATCTTTAGGGATCCTATCAGATGAACATAACTAACGCATAATGAATAGTTAGCATCGTCTTTATACCAAGAACGTATCATGGATTTGTGTAAATGAAAATTTTATTTACAAATGACTATTCAAAATACACCTGACAAGTACATTTGAAAAAAAATGTTGAACAATGAAAACGTGTACGTTTGAAATGAAATATTTTTGTAATTTGGATATTTTTTTTTAAAATTACTCACTCGGCCATGTCATGTTCAGCAGCTACACGACATAGAACTCCACGGTCCATTGAACACTTCCCTGTTACAGGGTCCGGTGGTGCAAGGTTTATGTATGGTGGTTCCTCGAGAAAAGTTATCTTCAGGTGAAATTTTTCTGGAACACCCTGTGGCGGGGTGTGAGAGTTTCCGGGCCAGACAATATCTTTGATGTCCAAGCCTCCATTTTGCCATGATTTCCATACACCAATCTGGAAGAAATACAAAAATTTATATATTACTTCGTAATGTGTGTGTGTAATTCGAAATAGCTTAATGCAATTAATCCTTTCTAGAAAAGTCTTCAATGTTTTACTTTAGTTCCAATAAATAGTATTCTAATACATAAAAATGCATTGAAATTGTGATGGTATTAAAACGACAGAAATCTTCATTACATTAGTGTCAGATTTGGTCAAATATTATATTTGTGGCCAGAATGACTTTGATTATTTACACATGATCAAAGCAAAAAAAGTTTCATTGTGTAAAAAAATATGCAGCAAAAACAATCAATAGTTCTTTATACGTGTGACGGTTATATTTACTATAAATGTGCTTTAATTCTTTAAATCCAATATTCGACGAAAATATTCAACGAGCAGGGAGTTCACAATAAAGAAAAAAACTTAAATATGCAAAAATAGTTTTTATTTTTACTTAAAAAATAATGCATCTGTAATGTATTTATTGACAGCTTTACATGATCACAACATTTTTCGTTAAGTGAAAATAATAACTGAAACATAAAAAATTAATGCACTAGTGTTGTGCGCGACATAAGGAACAAACTATGTTTTTTTTGTATCATCGTTTTAAAAAATGTCATTTAGCAATAAATATATTTTATCTTATGTTAGTACAAACATATTAATACTTAAAAAGCAACAAACGTATATGACCGTTATTTGTTCCGTTGCATTTGAAAAATAGCGCTTGCTAACTTGCACCACTAAAATATAAAGCTGCTAGGCTTCAATTTTGCATACTACTCACGTTCAAGCTTGGTAATTGTTTGCAATTTATCGCAGAAAAGTGAGTTTGTAAGCAAATTAAGGGGGCGAAATTAACCGGATGCAGGAGACGGTTCGTACTGGAATTTTCGCCGTTTGCACGCCTTAATGCCAATTTATGCTAGAAAGAGTTTCAAGAAAAAATAAACGTATACTATTCTTAATTTGAAGTACACCCAGTTCTTTTTTTACGCGATACATTGGTTCCAGAAAAAGGCGCGTAAAAAAATGATTTCACGCAATTGCATTATATTTCTTTACACACTCTAAAACATAAATTCGCATAAAATCCGATACACTTGTCAACATTCGGCAATTGTATGTGTATTTAAAAAAATGGAATGCTTTACAAAATTAAGTTTTAAAAATACACATCTTTTTTTTATTTAAAAAAATAATGAAATGTATATGCCTAGTACGATATATAAATGTCTTCTTTAAAACAAACTTGGGGAAAAATTGCGTAAAAATGAGTGAAGCGCGTAAAAAAATGTAGCGGTGCCGTCCAAAAAAATCGCGTATAATCGAATTCGCGTAAAAAAAGGACTGGGTGTACTTGAAAAATATACGCAGCATGGTATTTAAATAAAAAATATATCATTTAATTATTACTTGTCAATTATAATCACTTTGGGTGCAATGCTTACTGATTCAGATTACACTATGGATAAGGATAATCTCGTAAATCGATATTTAATATATTTATGACTTATTAACGGATTTCAAGGCTCGTATGGTTGGATTTTCTCCGATTCACGATACATATCAATAAGACATACGAATAGTGATTAGCGTTTATATGCTGTTTTGTATATCGTAAATATGTTGGATAAAACACAACTGTTAATAATACATTCTTGAAATCGAATCCATGGACCTAAGAAATGAATTTACTTCGCTTAATAATAAACAAAAATGATATTATATAAATCGAACATATCTGAGAATTAAGAGTTATTACGTTAAGAGCTGGCTATAGTCGTAGAATAAGCTATTTACGATACGGGAAAAAAGTTTTTTATTGCTTAAGAGAATCTTTCTATTGCAACTTATTTTTAAATTGGAATTGTTGAAACTTTGTACAATTCTACATAATGTAAGAATTTTAAACACGAGAATACGTAAAAAAAGGATCAGTTTCGCTCAACTTCAGCTTATAATGCTCGCGATGAGCGAAACCGGTCCTGATCAATAAATCTATTGTGGAAATAAATACTAAAAAATTGTTTTAATTATTTAAAATATCACACCTTTCCATCAAGAAGTGACAGTTAACAACGTAAATGTGAAATATTCAAAAATTTAAATTTAATACTGAAATTCCATCAAGCAACTTCATTCGAAATCATAAAATATTTTTTAGTTATATTCATGATAAATAATGATCCATTTAATTAATGCTAGTGGCATTTATTGATTACAAGAGAGCTACTTCCGGGTCCTACGTGTGGTAAAACCGTGTATTCAATATACGAGAATATTCATATTAAAGATTAACTATTATATTTTATTTTATTAAGAATACGACTGATTTCGCTAATCACAAGCATTATCAACTGATACAATACAAATTGAAAGAATGATACTTCTACAAACATATTGAGTTAATAATTGGCAGGTAATATAAATAAGACAAAGGTTTAATAATTAAGAAAATATTTTACTGGCAATCATTCAAATTACTCTTTATTGAATGCTATATATTGTTTAAGCGCAGTTAATTTAATAGTAATATTTTAGCATTCATCGTTCTTGATAACTTGTGTATCATTATTATTAAAATTTGTTTTATTTTTGATTTAAAATAAAAACTTAGAAGATTTTAATATTTCATTTGTAAACTTTTTCACTTCTTTTAGATATATACTACATGCATAATATTGAATTATTTTCTTAGTTCTAATATCATTGGTTTTTTATACCTATTGGTTAATAACCCAATTTGATTTGTATAAATGGCTTCATTTTGTTTTGTATTGTTTTATTTTATAATGTTCTCAATTGCTAATTGCAATGCGCTAATTAAATATTATTCTTTACTTCCAAAAAGTGCCAATTAATTCTATAAAAGTAATATGTGAGTATTTAAATATTGATCAACTTTAAGGTAATAAGATAAATTAAACAAACCCACCAACCATTAACTAATAACAAATTAATTTTTGAAAGATGATTCTTATAGGTGAAATTCCCGTCATAAGGAACAAAACATATTGATTTCTTTGATATTTATGGTTGATCAAGCTTCATCAGTATATGTATAAATTAAAATTCTCTTCAAGCTTATTTCAAGTTACTTGAACATTCAAAAAACATTGTATCACATTGATAGTCTGACGTCATGTTAACTGTTTACATCATTCGAAACACTTTAATGGTATGTATTCCAATTGAAATTCAGCGAGACAAATAAACGGTCCTACATTATTGCTTTGCAATGAATTCAATGTAGAAACTCTACGAAAGCTATAGTCATATTATAATGTTACGTATTCATGGTACAAGATGTTGGAGCTTTATCTGTTCAAGGAAGTGTTGTTGTTGTATGTGTCATACAATATTGTAGAGTAGACGTCGTAAATTATATGGACACAACATATATCTGCTAAATTTAATCCAAGTACTACTAAAACCCATTAGGAATTATGTGTGTTTTGTTATCGAGATTACACACGTTATCGCTAACAAAGATTAATATTATGTTTCAATAGCAGTGTTTGTGATTGGATTAGTGTTTTATTACGTTGAAAAAAACACTCATTAATCCACTGTTATAATTAAAAATAAATATTTGATCATCAGAGTACTACTTTTAGATACAAAAAACATCAAGGCATTTGCCAACGATTTATTATCGAAGAAACATTCATTTAACACGTATGAAGGTGTTAAATTATTGTATTAAAACACCGTAGATCATTAACTATTTTTTAAAGAAGTTTTACATATGAACAGTCCAATTAAATTCAATTATTTTTTTAACTTTACTTTCCAAATCCTTCCATTTAATATCCTTTATGTCAGAATAATGCAATGACACAATGTCGACAACTCATATACAATAATCCTGATATTAGGGCACCTGATTTATTCTCACCGTAACCCACCAATTTACAATAACAAAGCTCATCTAAGTTCCATGTTATCCAATCGCTTTTTAATGGCTGTTGATAATTAGTAATAGAAAATACTTTTATTAAAATATCTGTATGTATTGTTTGTAAAATTGTAATAAACAAATTTAATGTCATTATAATCAAATCAATGGTTATGAAAGTTATTCGAGATATATATTTGGATTTGTGCCTTAGGGTCGGAGCTTTTCCTCTATAATTGTTTTATATAACTGTAACAAACAATTTGTTGTGTATTAATTCTGTTGAATCCTTATGATAGAATATTTAAATATGGCGAAAGAAAAAAAAATCGGCTGCGTGTGGCATTTTACAATTTTTAAAAATTCAAATTAAAAAAAAATATAAAGCTTGTTTTGTCATTTAATTTCAATATAGTGTAATATTAGTATCAATAACATTGGTTTTCAATAACGTGTGATGCTTCTTTGAAAATAATCATAATTAAAAAAAAATATAACAAAGTAGAAAAACTTCTTTTAGTTAATTTAAGAAAAAAAATAATAAATATATAGAAATTTTTACAAATTAATGATATCGTCAAAAGTAATTAATTATTGGTAAATATAATTTGAAGTTAAACGGTTGGTTCATTATTTTGAACTGATTGTGAAATTATAGTTGCGAGTCTAATCGGTTAGAGAAATAATAAACCAAAGCATGATATGGTATATTTTACAACTTTGACTGTAAGTGCTTGATGAGATTTCCATATCAAATTTATACGCTATAGTTTGTATTTTATATTATATGATAAAACTACTGCCTTTTACTATACATACAATTCTGTAGTGTTTAAAGCATTGATATTTATGTAACAAAGTTCTACCAAGTAAATATCAATTATAGTTATAAAATGATAAGATTAAACAACTGCTCCTTACAAATATTATTTAAAAAAATATATAATGAATTGAGAAAACAGCGCAAATTGGTATTGCCGCAAGATTATGTCGAAGACATGTAACATCTTGTTAATAAAATGGTGAAAGCTTCGTTTTTTCGTCATCCGCTACGCTACGGCTACGACATGACTACGATCGTATGATCCCTGGATAAAAAAGCTTAATGTCCATCCACGCCAATAGACGACCAATGATGTGTTGACAGGGCCAACGTTTTATGAAGCGGTCGTATATAGTATGCCGAAGGGTTAAGTAAGGCTCGTAAATATCCGGAATGGATATAACGTCTGCCATAAAGAGGATGGACATATATACTTGCCAGTCGGTAAAATATGGAAACATTGTGATAATTTATAGAATATTTTACTTATTTTCAATCAAATGTAACTTAAACAGCTTATAAACGAAAGCTTGTTAATAACGAATATTTTAGAATTGGTTCGGAATTGCAGATTGATTATAAAATAAATGTTGCTTAAGAAATCAAAAATAATTTGTTTAAATAATTGCTTAATTTAAGACGAGCTCGCTGTTAAATTTGAGAATGTTTAATTTTTTTCTATCTTATGAAACGCCAAATTTTTGAAATATAGTTATTTGAAAAAAAAATGAATTAAGAAAAATTCACAACCGAACACATTTTAAAATCTTCACGATGAGCGAACCGTTATAGATTTTTACAATTGATCATTTTTTTATGAAAATATTATAAAATGTTTTTTTTTCAAAGAATTAGCAAAAGGTATTATAATGTTTTTAATATGCGTTTAATTTTAAATGTAAGTATATACGTCATTTTTTATTGCTTGTGGCCACTTATAATCAACTTATTTTATATTATATTATTGTTACAAACAATTTCACCCTTACAAGGTTCTATATCAAATTTGATTGAAAAATGATCAAAATTTTTGAAGGAATATCTATGCTTCAAACCGGAAAACAAAATGGTTATAAATTGAAATATTTTATGGGGTAGCATTTATGATCAGTACTAAGTTCCGTGGATGAATTTTTATGTTTAAAAATTGTCAATGCAGAATTGGTACCCGATAAATTTCGTTTTTTGATAAATGGTTTGTTTTGAAAATGTTTTGAAATCTTTTACTGTTTTATTGTGTTTGAGCATAGTAAATAATAAACAATGAGCCAACATAACTATCAACGGTTTCCCATGAATAAAAGAATATAATGAAAATGATCATTTTGAATATTTACCTCATTTCATTGTTGTATTAAGTCAGCCATTATTGAATATTCTCAATTCAATCACATTGAAGTAGAAATTGTAGATTTATATCTATAATTTTTAATTTAATCTGATTAATTTTTTAAAATAAAATGGTCACATTAAAGGTTTTGAATGTCATTCCTCGATATAAATGTATAATACTTAATTCAATGAGATATGGGTTGCTTAGTATTATATGTAATTTTTTAAATTCCAGAATTCCTATAAAGGCCAGTTACACTTATCCTTAATGTTAACAATTGTAAACATTTTTTTTTAAATTTATCTTGCTTATAGATAATTAATGCTAAAAGTTGTATCTAATCTTTCAAACAAAATTTAAAGCAAATATTTCTATCAGATAAAATAAACTGTCTTTTATATTTTGTTTATCTACTGAGCAAATAAAAATAAAATGTATTTATTTTTCTCGTAAAAAATTGATTGTTGAAAAATGAACTTTTATAAATAAAATAATGAATAATTTTTTTGATATTTATTTCAGTTGAACTATTACGGCTTTTCATAAATTTCAAGCTAAAGTAAAGTGTGATTTATCTATTATGATATAAACGCATGAATATGTAGTAGAATTAAGAAACTTTTACCATAATATATCTAATTTAAACATATGTGAAGTCATCCGATAAGATTCAATTAGGGAAAAATTAGTAAATATCTGATTTGGTAAATTATTATGTTACAAACGTGACCGTTTTCACACATGGATAGATTTCAATATTTGACTAAATTAAAGCATATCCGAATGTATATACGGGATCAATAAGATTTTATGGTTTTACATAAACCGAAAATCTGTCAAAGTGTTGATTCACTTCACACGGAAATAATATTATATAACAAAATAAGATATTTTGTTTGAAGTTTAATTTAGCAAAAGGTCAACTTGAAAGAAAAAACAACATTAAATGTTTTATCAACGAAGATTTCAAATATTTAACAATATTTACTTAAAAGAAGAACTAATTGATATAATGAATGAAAATTTCGTTTAAAATTAAGAAAATCAACATAAGTTAAGACAGCTCTTTTCCCTTTAGTTTTTTAGATACGTTCCAAGAATTTTATGTAAGAATTTAATGTCGATTTTGAGCTTTATTTTCAACTCCAAAACACTGGTGTTTTTTGAACTAAATTCCTGAATTTTGATATTTTTAATCATATTAGTATAGGTAAAATAGTATGTGTTAAAGTACCCATTCAAAATACACACTAATAAAATGAGATTTATGTTTCAAATATATTGACATACGTAAAATATTTTAAGTAACTATGTTTTTTTTAGTTCAATTTATTCGTTTGGTTACTATGATATAAATTAAACTTTTAAAGAAGACAGACTTTAAATAGAACGGGTATGATTTATAAAATGTTCTTTAAAGTAGTAATATTTTATATTAAATTTACTTTTTAGTTATGTAACCGATAAACTGATTTTTTTAGAATAATTAAACTAATTATTGCATTCCAAAAGTCATTTAAAACCACCCATTTTTTGCACTTCAATAAAGACTTGCATTGTAATAGAAGCTGTGCATTTTGCGAAACAAAAGAGCACTTAGGTAGAGAAAGGAGCTTTGTTTGGCAGTGTAATGCATTTTATGAAGTTGCAAGTGACAAAATTTGCTGAGCTTTCGAATTCACTTAGAATTTTGAAAATATTTGCATATTCTAAAGCCCAATTATTGATACTTATTTAAAAATTGGAATTATATGAGTGTTTTAAGGCACTTTGAATTTGAAAACTTTTGTTTTATATAAATCAAGTTATCCCTATAAATTAAACACCTTAAATCTTCAATATTTGTATTAAAAATGTCTTTAAAATATTATTAAATGAAACATTATGAGTATTTTAAAAATACATCATGGTCATCTTTATTGGAGTTTACTAAAAGTTAAAAAAAAATACATTTTGTTCATTTAAAAATCAACGATTGGAATAAGAATATTGATATTCGATCAAAGACGTATGGTATATATAAGTTTTGATAGAGATTTATTAATAAACCAAGTTTTATATACCAAATTAGAATCACGATTTTTTAACTTGTAAAAATGTATCTGCTTGTACTTCTCATTTTTTTTTATAAAAAAACAATTATTTATTCTTAGTTCTATATTTTTTTTACAGAAAGACGTAAGGATTGCCGAATCTAAGATATTTTTGAATAGTATAAAAACGTCGCAAATGTAGGCTTGTCTTTGTATAATTTAAGTGATGCTTGAATGTAGTCCTAACTAATTGTTATTAAAAACGTTTTTTAGTGTTAATTAGGACAATCAACATTATTTTGTATTGTATTGTAATGAAAAATACGAAGTGTGTTGATTCCTTAATAATGATTTAAAATTTTCAATAAGCACTTTTTTTTAAAAGTTTTTTACAATCTGTATCAAGCATTCAGTCAATATTCATATCCGAAGCCATTCCTGAAAACGTTAATATAAAATGTGAAAATAATTCGAAACAAATTTTGTATTTATTTATTAAATTGGCATTCACTTGATAGATCTCCATTATAACACGGTGAAAAAAATAGCAATGTATTTTAGTTCTACAAAATTATTTTTAAAAAATATATTGTAGTTGATAGCTATTTCGGCTCACGACATCGTCAGAACTATGGTTAAACTAACATTTGCTTATCTATATAAAGCCGTGTAGAAAAGGTACACAAAACATCTTCTCTCCTGTTTTAACGACCTAGCTTGTTTCCTGCTCGCAATAAAACTAAAAATCGTAAATGAAACTAAAAAGGCAACTATATCAATAAGTTCACAAATGACACAGAAATGGTCCATTACATAAACAAAGAAACACCCCCCAGAGGATTCAATAATGGTGACCGACATATATTAGTTTGTTCGTTAAAAATCCTTTGTGATAAGTTGATATCTATTGATCTCCGGCTGTACCAAAGCCGTCATCCTGCGACCCTTAATACAAAGATGCAAACACTTAGGCGCTGAGTTTGAATTAATATTATATGATTCCTTTATAACGTGATAAGCGAATTGTGAAACTGTTTTTTTACTGTTGAATGATTTTACATGTTCCTAAGCTTGAGTGGATATACTTATACATGTCTGTCCGTCATAAACAGACAAACATGAGCCACAGAAAATTTTATTAATCCCGTTTCTGTCAAGTTCACTAATTTTATATTTTTAAGACGCTTGCCTAAATTGTTGTTGACCTTGAAAGCTACGTTTACTGAGTTTTTAATTTACCACTTTAATTTTTATTATTTTTATATTATTTATTGAAAAAATCTCTACTTATTAAGAAATGCTGAAGATTTAAAGGTAATCAAATTAAATTGAGTAAAGTAAAAACTAAAAAGAAGAGAAATTCATAAGATATATAACTTTTTTGTGTATGAATATAAAAAAAATAATTATGCGTGAAATTATTAACAATAATATAACATTTTACTCATAATACTGCTGAAAATAAACGAAATAAATTGCTTTATTGTAATTTTCTTCAACAACAGTACCTGCGAATGAATATTCATCAACTCTGTGTGAAACAAAGGGTGGATATGTTGTGAATATACTCGATAAATTCTCCGAGGAGAGAAGGGGGTTGTTTACGAGTGTTATCTTCAAGCGCAGCCTCCGGAATATATATTATAATATTTAAGGCTAAAATTTTCACTCACTCAAGGATATGTTGGACAGCACACTTTCCCCATGAAACATAAATTATCAGTTTTTGACGTCAAAATGATTTTATGTCTTAACTGCTAAGAAGTGAGTACAAAAATCGATTATTGTTCATCATGTGGTATTGATTTAATACAATCAAACGTGAGAAAATGTATCGTGTTTGTATTTGAAATTTAATCGTCAATATTTTTCGTCAAGCTTTTATGAAACTGCCAAATGTTTCTAGCTTATTTTTCAGTTTCATTTATTGATTTAATTTAATATATTTGCACGGTGAAAAAAATAGCAATGTACTTTAGTTCTACAAAATATTTTTTTTAAATATAGTCGATAGCTATTTCGGCTCACGCCATCGTCAGAACTAGATATTAAAAAAAAAAATTGTAGAACTAAAATACATTGCTATTTTTTTCACCGTGTTTCAATGGAGTTCTACCGAGTGAATGCCAATTCAATCAATTAATATATTTGTTTTAAATAATAAAAAAAAAATTAGTACTTATTTCCACAATATGTTTTTTGATCAGGACCGTTTTCGCTTATCGCGAGCATTATCAACTGGTATATAGTTGATAGTTATTTCGGCTCACGCCATCGACAGAATTAGATATTCAAATAAATAATTTTGTAGAACTAAAATACATTGCTATTTTTTTCACCGTGTTATAATGGAGTTCTACCTAGTGAATGCCAATTCAATCAATTAATATATTTGTTTTAAAAAAAAAAAAGTACTTATTTCCATAATATGTTTTTTGATCAGGACCGGTTTCGCTCATCGCGAGCATTATCAACTGGTACATAGTTGATGGCTATTTTGGCCAAGAAATAAGTTCAGATGAGGATGTAAGCCGAAATAGTTATCAATTATATACCTCATAAATGTTATAGAACTAATATACATTGATATTTTTTCACCGTGTAAATTCAAACTTATACAATTTATGTATACAGTAATCAGTAGTTCATTAGGGGTTCTGAACAATTGTTTGTCTTGTATGATTTTCTGTAAATTGTTTCTTAGTGCATGAACCCGTGGCTTTGTATACCTGCTACATTTAACTAAAATATTTTGTAATATAGAATTGTTTGTAAATTGTATTCAATCAGTTGATAATCTTCGCGATGAGCGAATCCGGTCCTGATCAAAAAATATATTGTGGAAATAAGTACTACAAAATGTGTTTTTATTATTTAAAATATTATGCTTTTCCATCAAGAAGTGACAGTTAACACCTTATAAGTGATAAATGTATTTGATTGTTCTCAGATCTTTGACCACCTCAACTGAAAAAGAAATTGAAAGCTAAATATCTGGTTTTATTATGTAAATCAAAACATAAGTAACCTTGCTTGAAAAAAACCATACCATTAAATAAATATTGGGTATTATTTTATGTGGTCAAAGAAAAGTTATTCTTTCAACCCTTTCTGTCTTTTAGATATAAAATAGAACATATTTTTTCATTATTATTTATTTTGGTTCGGTTTGCTGGCTTTTGTTTTATCTATCGACAGCAGGCCTGAAGGCATTTAAGCACCCTAAAAAGAACGACGAGTAATATTGAAAGATTTTGAGCCATAAAATACAATTCGACGCGTGAAAGTATAAAACAGCAGACACAAAACAGTTAAATAATATGTTAGTAAGTACTTTATAAAGCAATCATATTTTTAATATCAGTTTTTTAATGATCACTGAATCTTTTGAATGCTTCCATCAATATATCATACTCGTACTAAGGAACATGGAACATATAAGATCATTCAAAAGTAAAAAAACAGATTCACAATTCGCTAATCACGTTATAAAGGAATCACATAATATAAATTCAAACTCAGCGCCTTGCGTGTATATATTATATAAGTGTTTGCATATTTGCAGTAAGGGTCGTAGGATGATCGCTTTGGAGCAGCTGGAAATCAACAGACATCAACTATCACAAAAGATTCTTAACGAACAAACTAATATATTGTATAGCCCATTAATTAAACCGCTTCACGGAGGGAAGGGGTCTGAATTGCTTCCGTAATAGACTATTTCCGTGCCACATGTAAATTTATTGTCATAGCCGCATTTTTTAGTTTCATTTACAATTTTTGAAAAATTTAGTTTTATTGCGAGAAAGAAGAAAGCTAGGCCGTTAAAACAGGAGACAAGATGTATAGTGTACCTTTTCTACACAGCTATATATAGATAAGCAAATGTAAGTTTAAGCATAGTTCTGACGATGGCGTGAGCCGAAATAGCAATCAACTATATTTTTTAAGAATAATTTTGTAGAACTATAATACATTGTTATATTTTTCACCATGTTATAAATTTTTACTTTAATAAAGTCACCAAATTATTGATATACCGTTATAAAGCCACTGTTAAAAAAATAAAATTGCCCAAAAAACTTTTCGTTTTAAAAAATACAAGCGTTATGATCATTTTTCATTTCTTAAAAAAATTATAATAGGCTAATTAGATCTTACATTATGTGATGATCACAAACATTGAATCAATCTTATTTCAACATAAAAATAAAACCAATCCTTTTAAATTATGAATTTTTTAAAATATTTCTTGCAAATTTTTCACTAATGGTATGAAATTTTTCATATTTTTGAGTGCTACTAAAAATTGAGATTACATAATAAGCTGGCGAAAAAGTTTCCCATCTCTTGAATGTAGGTTACATACTTCCATCTATTTTTGTATTTGAAATTGTGATGATACGCCGAGAATTAAACGTAAGTCCGCGAATATAAAAAGGAAAAACAGTACGAAGGTTCATAACCACAAAAGCCTTACTTACCTTAAAAGTACAAAAGTTTTTCATACTTCTCCTATGACGTTTTTACGTTATATAACTTCAGGGAAATATAATACTTACATAATTTATCACGTTTAAAGATTTATTATTATGTTAATATACACCCAGTCCTTTTTTTACGCGATACATTGGTTCCAGAAAAAGGCGCGCAAAAAAATCGCGTAAAAAAGGACAACTTTCATATAATTTGATAAATTGGTTCAAAAAATTAAAATATCGCGTAAAAAAGTACCAGAAACGTATGAAAAATTTAAATTTTCTCTTTGAAATTCTTGCAAAAAAAAAATATTTTCATATCTTTATTGCTAATAAAAATATAATGAGACAATAAAAATATTTTTTTTTTACTTATATGAATTATTCGCTGCTGTCACCCTCGGTTGCGGAATGTAATCGTTTGCGATTTTTTGAACGAAAGTATTGAAATTTACATAAATCAAGTTTAAGTTTTGTAAACAAAATTAAGTTTTAAAAATACACATATTTTTTTTATTTAAAAAAATAATGAAACGTACATGCCTAGCATCATATATAAATTTCTTCAAATTTGGGAAAAAAATCGCGTAAAAACGAGTGAAGCGCGTAAAAAAACGTAACCGAGCCGTCCAAAAAAATCGCGTATAATCGTATTCGCGTAAAAAAAGGACTGGGAGTTACGTTATACGCACGTTAAAGGTTATACGCAGGTTATTAACTAAATTTTATTGGTTCAATTTAAATATCGAATTTGAATCATTCACATTTTGATATTGACGTAAAGAGCTTTTACAATGATGACATATTAAGATATAGTGATAATAATCCAATTGAATCATTCATAGAAGTTAATGGTATTAGCTTCTTACTTATTCTCAGGTAAAAATTATGTGTGGACTTAATTGTCAGAATTTTGAAAGTAGTAACCAAATTTAAGGAGATAATATTTAGTAGTATATATTTAAATGTTTATATAAAATAAAGTCATAAGGATTATATCATGTATTGCTATTACGTATTTTAAGTATGGACTCGTACAAAGATTCAACTATTCAATATTAATGCCCACATTCGATTTGAGTATCAAATCTTTCCAGAGGTGTGTTACCAAAAATATTTATAGGTCGATAGGTGGCAAGGAATTTTAGACACAAATGGTCTATGAATTCACTCTCTGAAATTTGTGAATATTTTCTAAAAATCTAATAACGAAACTAGTATGCAAACACATGAGCACTGCAAGCAAAATATGCTATTATACAACTCAACCACGTTCTCAAACTCATTATACTAAGTATGCAACATAAACCTTATTATCCAATTCAGTTTTGAATATTAGGAAACCGTCTTACAATAACATAAATCACATTTTATAATAAAACGATGCGAATAGCTTAATTTATACTACAGTTAAAATATATGCCATATTAAATATTGGAACAAAATGTAGAGACAACTAAGTGGGATGAAATTTTCACAATATATTTCATATCACATCCCTTACTCGGCTTAATTTACTTTTTGTCAAAAAGCTGTATTTCTGTTTATGAAAGCATTTTACTGGGAGCTTTGGACTATTCGTACGGAATCAGGGATATACCATTTTTCTGTTTGCTTAAATTTCAGTATTTTTGTCATTTCGTCAAATACATGAAGTATGTGAAATTGTTGAATTAAAGCTGAACTACATACATATGTTTAAGCATCCAGAAAATATTATGCTGTTTTCATTTGACATTTCGTTTTGTTCTGTTGAAGTATTCATTATCAAGTTTATCCGAGATAATTGAATTTTTATTCATTATGACTACATATCACGATATTTTTTATTAAATAACACTTGTAGAGCTTTCATTTTAAATACGGAAGCTCATATACTACGGTGGTGTATATAAAACGTTTGTTCTCTTCTAATGACATAGATAAATGTACTGTCCGGGCACACCCTGTTTGTATTGAAAATATACAGACAAATATCGGAAATACAAATATACCGTCGGCTTAAATAGACAACTACTTATTTAAATATCAGAAAAATATTCACGAGAGCGTCAAAACTGAATTTTTATGTATGTCATGTATTGATTGAATACTTGTCTAAGCTTTAGATAAAAAGAAGTAATAAGGAATTATATTTATTACTTTAAAAATTTAATTTTTAAGAATAAAATTAAATGTGTTTTTTAAAACTTGAGCGATGGATAAATACGTTCAAATAATGTGTATTCGCGATAAATTAGTAAAATTTGTTTGTCTTAATGATCATTACTCTGTTTGAAAATATTTTTAAAAAATTGTTAGTTTTTTTTTATGTTTCTCTTTATAGAATATTTTGTGAAAAATTAAGCTTTTTTAACGCCGTTTTGTTATATGAATTCGGTTTTTTAGTCAACTGTGATGAGTTTTGCGGTAATTCTGAGTTTGGAGTAAGCCATGAAATATTGTACTACGAAAAGTCTTTATATAATAATTGGTGACAATGCAAGTCAAAAAACTCTTCTTCTCCCGCCACTATACGAAAAAACTGATGACATTACTTACAGGTGTGTTAGATATTAAAAATACATTTTTAATATAAGAAACGTATTTTTAAATTTTAAAAAAATGTCACCTATTTTGATTTTTCATTTATATTTAAAAAAAAAATAGTAACTTTCAACGACAAAGCTACGAATTCTTGAATTAATATTCATCATCCCTTAATTTATTATCTTTAAAGAAATAGATAAGTAAAAAGATTTTTTAGCTCAAGCATCGAGTAAACAAGTTTAAAGAAAGAAGTAAGCTATGACCAAAACCCTAGCTTGAATTATAAATGTATTGATTAAGATCTTGTCGTAACTTAAAAACTTTCATTTGGAATTTTTCTCAAGACATGAAATTATGACTACTAAAAAAATGCTTTTAAAGCTTAAGTATAAAATTTTCATTTAGCATTTAACCAATTTTATGTAAGACAAATCGACTTAACACGGTGAAAATAACAGCAATGTATTTTGGTTCTACAAAATAATTTTTTAAAATATAGTAAATAGCTATTCCGGCTCACCATCGTCAGAACTATGCTTAAACTAACATATGCTTATCAACATATAGCTGAAGAACTCATTTACACGAACACAATTCAGGATAACCGTTTCTTTAAATCAATTACCTAGCTTAAATCTACCGTTTCAATTGATAAAACTGCTTAAGATAAAAGGAACAAAATTGTGAATTATTTAATTATTAATTTGTGTTAATTGAAAATGTATTTTTTTATTTACTAAAAAATAAATAAATAAGAATAATGTTTGCTTTGAGAATCAAATTATTTAGCGCAGCAAATTAAAAAATAAAATTTCAATCAATACATAAAGCAACGTATAAAGTTTGAGTAAACGCATAAAGAGGTTTATTTTTTTAGGCAAAAAGCAAGAGAATTTTTCATCATTATTTATCGTTGCGTGAAATAAAAAGCATGCATGAAATATTTATAAAAAAATCGTAAGCGGTGGCTCAATTTTCTATTTCAAATCCTTCCTTCCTTCCTTCCTTCCTGGGTAAACTTTATCAAGCCCCATTAATTTATTTTTTACACATTTAAGCGCTAGATAATTCATAACAAGGAAGTGGGAAGTATCAACAATAGGAAATAAAGAGAACTGTTGTATTTTTTGAACAATGCTCTTATTAAATGGAATATATTTTTTTTATCTCAATCTAAGTTTTAAATAATAGAAACACACTTTGAAGTAATTATTACCATAATACGTTTTAAGAGAACGACCGGTTTCGCTCATTGCGAGCATTATTAAATGGTGAATGAAATTTCACAGCGAGTGAAACCGGTCCTCATCATAAAATACATTGTGTGTAAAATATATATTGTTTCTTGATATAATGCTTCTCCATAAATAGTGACAGTTAATACCTTGAAAGAAGTCAACATGAATTGTATTTGTTGAAATTTTTTACGACTCCTGTATGGAGATGTCGATAGGCAACATCGGGTCGTTTGTGATATAATAGGTGGAATCGTAAAAGCTTTCATCAATTCAAAATTGATATTAAAATTCTAATCGGTAACATAAATTATTAGAAGTTATTTCATTAAGGCTCTTTGATTATCAATCGTCCATATTTTATTGTGAAAATAATAAAAATATACTTTCAGTCTCAATAAATGCTTTCGGTTTATTTAGAATTGGAGAGAATTCGAACATAATGTTAATACATAAATATTAATAATAATGAATAAAGGTGTCTACAGTACTAAGATCAAAGTTTGAGACACCTCTACCTTAACCGATAGAGCTTTCCGCTATATTATCGGCACAATCGTATTTATGTATTTTTTAAAATAAAATAAAATTACAGTCAAATAAATATTAAATAGCTGAAAAAAGTAAAAATCTAATCATAATTATAAATTAAAAATAATCTTCCAACAAGTTATAGCTGACTTCATCGAAAAGTTTATAAAAAAAACATATCAACTGTAAGAACGTATTTTGATATTTTTTGCGTCCTATTTTCACTATGTTTTATCGTGAGACTTGATACAATAGTGACGACTTTGAAAACATTATATTTTTTACAAAGTCTAGCTTTGTTCCCACATAAACTTTTGTTTGTTCATAGCTTCATTTAATGAAGTTTGGTATATTTCTTAAAATTACAAGAAAAAAAAACATTAACATAATATTAGTTAAATACATTAAAATGCGTCCTGATAGATTTATTACTGGGTATTGCTCTAATTCCATATATGAAGGCATATCAAGCTGATATAAATTATTAAATATATCAGCATAATACTATATATTGTACAACCAGAAAATAAATTATTCATGCATTCTAAAATAAAATAAAAAAAACCAAAAAGACAAATGCGTTAACGTGACCGTACCAATCCCAATAGCTTTATGAAGATTGACAAAGAGAAAACCGGGTAAGTTGACAGCATTTAATGCACGGAAAGGAAATTCGCGTGAAAAACATTTCCGAATAAGGTTATCTGGAAAGCAATATTCAACTCAATGCGGAATGTATGGAACGAAAAGCTTTAACTTAAATCAAAACGAGCTTTTTTCGTACCCTTTATTATCTATTGAAACTGTGTGAAACCTGCTGATTGGGCTCTGCTTTTTGAGCTAATAAATTTTTAGGGCTAGAAAATGCCTTTGTATCTTTTTCCTGCAACATTTAGTAACGTTTATATATAATTTGTTTAAAAGTGTTAAAAATACCATAAGGTCTATGGATAATTTTGAGGCCTTTAGTATTTAAGGAAGTATAAATACTACACATAGCATAATTCAATTGATTTTTTATTTTTGCTGTGTCTATAATAAATATTTTGATAGCCTAAATAGAAACATACTTTAAACATTAATCTTAATGTTTTTGTTGCTCTTCCAAAGTGTAGGACTAACCTGTCAATGAGCATGCATTTTAGAAATAGCTTATTTACTGTCCAACGGCTTTGGTTGTTGACAAATTCCATATAGACAAAAGTGAATTTAGAAAAATGCTTTATTTTAAAATATTATATGTTAAAGTATATTTTGTCTGACTTAACTTGATTTTACTATTTTTACAATGTAAAATGTTCATTAAAAAAACGTTTTTTATACACTTTAAAAGTAAGAATTGCAATGTCAAAAAAATTTGAAATGCGCGAATAAACAAAGAAACTTCATAATTGATTTTTAGTCTCATTTAAAAGCATAACCCAAGTATATTACTTTCATCACAAATTTACGTATGTTTGTATTTTTTTTTTTGTATTTTGACTAACGATTACATGTATACTTTATTAATATATATGATATTGATGTTGACAAATAAATAATAAATAAATATATTATTTCCGTTAAGCTATCACGTTAATGTAACGCATTGACCTCATTTAGGTGACGATATCGACAAGGAGATATTAGATTTTACCCTAACCATTTATCTGAAACTGTATTGTGGAAAAAGTTCGAAAGTGTGACAGCAACTTTGGATAAGGGTCGAGTAATGTGACAAAATGAAGCAAGAGATTGGAAAGAATTTGTCTCGCTATATTTCTAACAAGTGTATAGCAATTTGATGAAGGAATCAATAAAGATTAAAATAAAATCATTCTTATCTATCATAACATCATAATATCCTTTATTTATTAAGGCATAAATTTGACGCTTAAAATTGAAATATTTTTTTTAATTGAATTTGAATTGTTAAAACTTTGTACATGTTTTGTCACCAACTACCCGGGCTTCGCCTCTCGGCATCTTCAGTAACATTTATCGTACTAAGTTTTAGAAAATCATATTTGATATTGAAATTCTAACAAACACCTTCAGTCGGTATCATGCATTAAAATTTGAGTTTATCAATCTAGTAAAAATGTATTTAAACCAATTAAAAATATATCCATTTTGAGTTATTTTTTTAAAATTTTACTGAATTATCTATACCCATTTGATAGGGACTTGTACTAACGTAATTAAGCATAATGTTTATTACTCTTAACAAAATTTTATGCCATTAATCTTTTCATAAATATTGCTTTTCACTGATAATTAATAATACGGTGAAAAAATGCCTATATTTTGATCTATCTAAATTTTTATGATGATGGTGTATGCCAAAATAGCTATGAAATATATTCCTCATAACTTTCATAGAAATAAAATACGAAGCTATTTTTTCACAGTATTGTAATGGATTTCTACATGGTAAATAAAAATTCAATCTATAATTAATAACTGATTATTTATCTTAATAATAGCACCAAAAATTGTTTTTCATTATTTGTACAAATATAATGCTTTCCGACTAAAAAGACGTAGTTAAAACTATTTAAAAGACCAGTATTTTTACACATAAAAAAGTTTAAGCATAATGTTCATTTTATTTTAGAATTATTTTTGTTGGCGATAAGCATAGTCTTAAAAAATAATGAATGATAGATATGTGTTTGTATTCGGCCTGCAATTGACTTTAAATATTCTTATCGATTGCAATTTAGTCTATAACCACTGGTATTTTTAAAGCTTTTAAAAGCAGTCTTCCGAAATAAAAAAGTGATCGAATCCCCACTGTAAAAAGTTTATTGAGAGGTTTTATATAACATTATATATATAAAAAAAATCTTTGATTTTTCTTGAGTTTATGAAAAAAAATATTTCCAAAGTTTATAGAAAGAAAAATAGCTTAATAAGGATAAAAATATTCTTGACAATTTATGAATATGTTTTCTTAAGACGTTGTAAAATTGTTGCTACGGTATTTCGAGTACTTTGTAATGTATTTATAAGTCTTGAAAAATATCGTCGATATAAAAAATAAAATCAATGTTGTTGTATATTTCTTAACCACGATTAAAACAAGAAGACATTTAAACGCTACAAAAACAAATATACAAAATACTTTAATGTTCGTTTCAAATTTCCACCATATTTTTCGTTGAGTATGAGTCGTTGAAAAACCATTATTACTTTTGGTTTAACCGCTACAGCTCGTATGTCAAGCCTGACTCGACATCGCATATCTTACGCCAACTTCTATGTCAAGCCTGACTCGACATTTGACTCCACATTTTAAAAATGAAATTACGGGTTTTTACCGCCTTGTTTTTCTTTCAAAAAACATTTATTGATATTGCACAGGATTTGTTTTGGCCGACTGCGGCAAAAAAAAATTAAAAGAAAAAAATATTTTTATAATAGTAATAAAACAAATACAACGACGTTGTTAAGCGCGAGTTAATCCTGCTAAGACAATTTTTATGGGTACATCTGTTCCCATTATTCAAGCTTCGTAAACGATACCCAGTCTGCAATTGTACGGCGTCTATCTTCCCGTAAACATGTACTATTAGTAATATTGATAAATTATAAAAATAATTATTCAAAGCTATGTTATGTGAGTCAGATGTGATAAAAAGACAACAAAACTTATGATGTAAAAGCAATAGTGTGTGGTGTGTAGCTAGTCTCGTAATATTTTCGATTGAACAATTTTAAAGATAACAATAAAGATGCCCCGAATTACAAAAAGAGTTGTCACAATCAATAATGAGTTTGAAAGCAGTGAAGATGAATATATCTCTCAAGTTGAAAATGAATTCGATACATTGGAAGACTGTGCCGATACTACAGTTTCTGAGTCAAAACTTTTACTCTCTACTCAGACAGATTCTGATGAAGAATTGTTTCCTAGAAGAAAAAGAAGAAGAAGAGTTATGAGCCTCGTAAGTCACGATGAGGAAAATGCTGATAATGTTCATTTACCCAGTGAAGTATCATGGTCGAATGTCACCGAAAATGACAATTGTCGTCACATTATAAACTTTTCTGTTGGGCAAAATGATACGGGGTCACAAGTTCCATCAACATTTATTTCACCACTTAGTTTTGAATTGTTTTTCACTCACACACTGATAAGAAAAATTGTGATGGAAACCAATGCATACGTGACAAAACTTATGTCCGAAAAAACATGAGGTAAATTTTCCATTTGTCCATGTTGGAAAAATGTGAACGAAATTGAAATGCGAGCGTTTCTCGCAGTAATAATAAATATGGGTTTCCATGGGGTACCAAAATTAGCTTATATATGTCCAAACAAAAAATTGCATTCAGGACATGAAATACATTAGTATTAGCGTGGCGTGACAAAAGTTTAGTCAATATGTTCAGCACAAAGCATACTTCTGCTTCTAAGTCAACAAGGAGACGAGCAATAACCATTCATCACGGTGTAAGCCAGTATGACATAGATAAACCAAATGTTATTCTTGATTACAATATAAATATGGGCTGTGTGGATGTCGCTGACCAATATGCGACATCGTATTGCTTCATGCGAAAGACGTTGAAATGGTGGAGATAACTTTTTTTCTGGGGCTTAGAAACCTCAAAAGTAAACTCGTATATATTGTACAAATCAAACAAATATAACTAATAACTACTAACTAAAACAAATATCCCATAGAAAATTTTGAGAGGTTATACTTATAAATTTAATTGGAGATATTCGTGCACCTAAATCAAAACCAGGGCGTATTTCTACATGTGACGGTGAACAGCGCTTTAATGGACGCCATTTCATATTTTCGCAAAAAAAACATAAGGATTGTATAGTATGCTCTGACAGAAAATTTCCACATACTTCTGCGACACTTGTGAGAGGAAACCTGGTCTTCATCCAGGGGAATGTTTTAAAAAATATCACACTTTAAAATGTTTTAAATAGTCAATATTTCTTAAAATTTCACACTCTGAAATATTAATTATAGCATGCATATCACCCATTTGATTTAATGACGTTTGAATAATATGAAAATATTAAAATTAATTAAAGAGTTGATACAAGATTTTTTAGTTACAAACTGACACATTAGATCAGAAAACAATACTTCTTCAGAAATAAAAAAGTGGGTGGTAGTAATAAAAAGGATAACGACTACTGCTCTAAATGGAAATCCATGAAAATTTATCGATAATATCTGCTTGAAAGAATTTTTCGAATACTTTCAAGCGGATAATATCGAAATAAAATTTTGAAAAAATATGAAAAATTTCAACAGCTCCGGCGTAGAGTTTGGATAACTCTGGTATAGTATTTTTCAGGGTAACATGTTACAGAAGAGTTCTAGGAGGAAAAAAGAGACCACAGACTTTTGTGAAACTTGTGAGAGGAAACCAAACTTTCACCCAGCGGAATATTTTAAAAAATGCCACACTTTCAAATGTTTTAAATAGTACATATTATTTTTAAAATATAATGCTTGAAATGATTTTTTTGTTGAAATGTTATTTATTAATTAAAGCGTGTTTAGCGTCCATTTGATTCAATGAAATTCGAATATTACAAAAATCTTAAAAATTAATTACGGAGTTGCGCTTTTTTGTTTTTTTTACGGAATGCAAAGGGTTAAGGGTTGAATCAAGTCTGTTTAACATTTTGCTATACAAGCAATTCATAATTTGATTTCAATAAAATATTGAAAATACATTTT
Source organism: Himalopsyche japonica (assembly GCA_028555115.1). Classification (NCBI taxonomy): domain Eukaryota; kingdom Metazoa; phylum Arthropoda; class Insecta; order Trichoptera; family Rhyacophilidae; genus Himalopsyche; species Himalopsyche japonica. The sequence continues at coordinate 546,224 of JAHFWJ010000012.1, forward strand.
TTTGAGTTTTAAGTATACAGTACATTTTTGATCGGAGCCAGATATATGTAACTTTTATATTTTTGTGCAAATGGAAACATCATGTTACATAAACCAACAATTCCGTGTATTACTAACGCTATATGATTGAGATGCCCAAATGTCACCTGCCTAAACTTAATTTAATATCCAGTCACTGAAATAAAAAGTGTCTTTTTTATTGTAAAGTGTTCTTTTATAGGTGTTGAGTGATATTTTATTGAACAATTTTTACAAAATAAAAAATTGTTTTTATTTGCCTATAAGGTAATAGAATATTTCACATTTTACAGAACCGATAGTCATAACCATGTTATAAAATTATCTTCAATTGTTTATTACATAAATTTTTTTGCCTTCTCAAATAAAACAAATATTATGATTTTTAATATTGTATATAACATAAAAATTAATAACTTTATATGTTTTGCTCCTAACGTCAACTTCATGGCAATTTAATGTAATTTCTTAATCTTGATAAAAATTTTCCACGAGCTTGGCTGTTCTTTTGTCTAAGAGAGTGAAGATAGAAATAATAAACCAAGGATGTGAACATTAAATAATATCTAAAGTTAAGTCTCTTGGAAGAGTGTTTTGAGACACCAAACATGTCGTCGTTTATAATTGATTACAAAAAGTTTTTCATAGAGGGATTTTAGCCCATGTGTAGCGTAATTCAACGTCGTTGATAACTTTACCGTAGGTCAGATGAATATAAATAAAGATTAAATAAATATTGTATACTTCTGATAAATCAATTCAGCACAACTTATTTTGAATTACAGAGCCTATAAACATATAAACAAACCTCTTCCCAGACGAGCTGCTTCGAAAGTCCTGGTCTAAGATTCATAATCTTGAGTTCAGCAGCTTTAAGATCTCCATCCGCCGTAAATTCAACGTTTGGTTTTCCTTGATCACCTTCCACGGAAACATTTCGAAGATACTTGAAGAATCTGTAACAAAATTATTTTAGTTACTTACTTAGTTCTTCTCGCAATTTTTACCTCCCATAAAGTCAAATATATATTTAAAAACATGATTGATAAGCTTTTCACAACATGTTTAAATTATTGAAAATTGTGCATTGTGTTGCAATTTTTAACGGAATATGCATGCAGTTATATCGCACTTTACTCTACAGAAATTATTCTTTATAAATTTTTGTACTTCCCTTTGAGTGATCCCATATTGTAATATTAAGAGAAAAAAACCTTTTTATAATAATGTATCTGTTATTTGTATGTATAGAATTATTTTATGATTTGAAAGTGAAACACGGATTTCTTTTTATCTCACTTGTACTCGTTACTTTACTTCGAGAATTTTAAATTGTCAAATACATGTTAAAGTCAGGCTATTTTTAATTTCAAGTCTATCACAGTATAACGGATCAATACTAGCCAGTATCACGATGGACGTGATTCAGCTGTATTTTTGTTGATTCCACGATTTTTTAGAACTATCAGCTTAGAACATTTCAGATAAAAATACGTGAAAGAGTGGACAAAGTACTATGACAGATAAAATCCTTGAAGCGAAAATATACTTTACCAATGAAAGTAAAAATGCTAATTTCATACATTTTTATACGACAAAGTTTTATTTTGCGTATTCTGTGGTTTTTCATCTTCTTTGTTCTTAATATTTATTGATTTACGAGATAATTTAATCAACAATATTTAATTCATAAAATGGTGAAAATTAAAAGTCTTCAATAACTGTATATTTAAAGATAAATTGAAAATAAGCTGATGCACGATGGTAAAATTTGTGCAGTATAATATTTTAACCGGGAAGGAAAAAAATGTTTTTGTATTATAAATGATGCTTTTTACAATTTAAAACCAATATAAACCCACCTGTACTTCAAACAGATAACAATAAAATCGTTACAAAACATTGTTTTTTCAAACTTCACTTGTTTGTTTATTTGTTTACAAAGATATTTTCTATTAACTAAAAAATCAGATTTTAAATTGAAAGTCGTCTAAAATTTACAACAAAAACTCGAATTAAATGATAAAACAAAATAAATTAAGTTACGCTAAAGATATCATTAGTTGATTGCTACAAGCACTTTTTTACTTTCAAGCTTAGCGCCTAGTTATTAAATCTGATCAAATATAATTTTTATCTCTTTATCGAAAATAGGCGGACCCGTCAATCATGACGTGATTATCAAAGAGTCTGTTATGATTCCTAACATTCAAAACGACACAAAAAATATGCTAGAATGGCATCGTATATTGCTTAGTCATTTTTAAAAGAGTCAGCAAAGAAATGATTAAAAATTGCAGCAAAAAAGTTAATCTGAATGACTCGTTAACAAGATTCATCGTTAGTGAGAATTATCACAGGCCATTGCTACCATTTAGTTCTTCCCTTGAGGTTTATATTTTTCAGTAATTAATACAATATTTTTGGTATATAGACGATGCTAACTCTATATTGTGCGTCAGTTCTGTTGCATCCCTGTAATAGAATGCGTGAAAATGCCGAAAAGCGAAACCCGTGTCGTTAGTGACATACATGTGGAATCGTAAAAAGTTGTAAAAATTCAAATTTAACAGAACTTGTAATACTGGTTTGAAACAAAACATTTGTTTCGAATAAATAATTTTATCAATTTCGATATCTATCATTTTATTTAAAGGTAATTAATTGTTGCTTATTTTTATACTATTTTATTCGAAAGAAAAGTGTTTTTATGTTGTAATAACATGGTTATTTATCTTATTGTAGAATAGACGAGAGAATAATACTATTAAAGAGGCAATGACGAAGTGTAACGCGGCTGGTAATGATAGTTGAAATGTGGAATAAATATTTTTTTCCGTTTTACGCCCGACATAAATTGAAACCTCTATACTTTTCGCGTCTTTTTTAACATGTCATAACATGAAAGAAGTTTTCTGTGAGGTTAAACCAGCGCTCATGGATTACGGCGACAAAGAACTTGTAAAGGTGTAAACACATTTTTAGACCTGATTTATTTTGACACACAATAGTTATTCGAAGTGATCTTGTCAGGAAGCAAAAGTATTATACAAACAAAAAACTAATAGTCCGTTATTAAATCGTTTTTTTATACAAGTTTTTTTCTGACGGCTATTGTTATGGTGAGCTTTTTTTAACTTTTTACTAGGGGTGGCTTTATTTGGTTATTAGAGTTACATTTAAGGGTATGCATAAGACTCAAAAGGATAATTAAATATCTTAAACTCTACTAAAGTTTTGGTTTTAGTGGTAGGAAACGAATATAAATCCATACGTTTATTGATAGTGCATTAGTATGTATTGATTCAGATAATTCTTCTCGTAGACATCTCAAACTAATAATATGAAATATCTAAAACGTTGAACGTTCGGTTACAGAAATACATAAAAAAAACCTAAAGTGTATAGCAGAAAATACATGTACAAATCTGTCTGTCTGTTCGTTATAACGTCACCCAAACGGTAAACAGCAACGACGTTCAATTTGCAGTAGCATTCTAGCTGATATTTAAGGATTAACAGTACTTTTTTTAAATGTTTGTTTGATAGATTATATTTTGTAGCTTTCAAACGAAGTGTGATTCAAAGTAGTTTTTATTACTTTTATTTTTTTATCTTATACCATTTTTGGTTAAAAATATACAGCATTTTGAAGGGCTAAAAGCAATACTGTGCACGTTGGTATTTTCGACGATACATTTTTATCACAGACGAATTGACGAAGTTAATTTTGTGGGCGTTATATAAGGTAATGTCCTCGAAGATATTTGCAACATTTACATGTCGCAAATAACGATATCAGGAAACCAACATTCAAATGTATACATTTTTGAAAGAGAATTGCTTAGCTGGTTCAAAATATATGTTTTATCCTTTTTTTACCAATAATAAAAAAATAACGATTTTAATTTAAAAAATAATTTATTATTACATAAGTTAAAAATTAAAGGAATGTGGAATTCATATAAAATAATTTTATTTTTATTAATGAAATTAGTTTATTGTTGATTTAATGGGAACTTTTTTCTTTTCTTTAAATGCTATTTTCTTAACTAAAAATAATTACTTATTCAAAAATCACGCTATGATTATTGAATGAACTTTTTGCCAACTCTGAAAAAAATACTCGATTGATTTTATTGCCAGTAACTTGATGTAATTATCAACTTTTATTTTTTTTATCGTAACCATCGCTGAACTATTATTTTGGTTTTGTTTTTTTATCACAAGTAAGTGTAGTGTACTTATAAGAATTAATGATATTGACTGAAGGTGCATGATGTAATTTCAATATACAATTTTAATAGTTGAAAGTTTAGACGACTCAAAATGTTGTCAGTTTTATTGCGTCCGTGTGAAAGAATGCCTGAATATCCCGAAAAGTAAAACCCGAATTGTAAGTGATAAAATACGTAGAATCGTACAGTTTCAACAATTAAAATGAATTTGAAGAAGCCATCTTATCCATTGATAATTTGACTTTATTTAGCTATATTTCGTATGATAATTCCTGACCCATTTACTATATATATATCCAGTAGTTTTTAACTATTTTTTTTATTAATAACCTTGCTTTGATTTGTATTGCACCATGCGATAACGCTTGTGATGAGAAAAACGTGTCCTGATCTGTATATTATAAAATTAAAGAAACAAAATGAAACATTATATTTCATCATTATAATATAATGCATATCCACAAAGAAGTGATGTTTAACGTATTAAAAGTGACAAACATCAACGTCCTGAGAAATTCGATTGCAATAAAAAAAAAATATCCGTCATAATTCTTTCTTAACAAGAAATTGGGTAAAGATATAACAGTTCAACAAAAAAAATATTTTACAGCATTGATTAAACATTACGTTTTTTTACAAATGAAAGCCGAAACTGCACGACGTTTTCAAGAAAAGCCCCGAAGCTTAAAGTAAAATTGTAAACATAATAATAATAAAACACAATTTAAAGACTATGCCGAATAGAAATTCACTTAATCTTTTTGTTGTTTTGAATTTCGTTCATTAATTCACTGAGCGCTGAACTAATTGTAAAATAATATTTTTGTTCTGGATTATGAGAGTAAAAATATACTTTGTTTTTAATGAAAAACTATTTTTAATTTATTTTTAGTTGCTTTTATAAATTATCATAACAAAGGAAAGTAAATAAATATTTCGTTTGCAAATAATTGCTTTATTTTACAAGATTTTTAACAGGAGAAATCTCTTAAGGCGTTTTTAACTCTAAAATATCATTGATATGATTATTTTTTTTAGTTGATTTTTATTATTCAATAGATAAACATTATAGCCCTTGTATAGCTGACGTTTTTTGAATACATGTTTATAATAAAAAATAGTGTTATAATTAAATCAAAAGGACAGAGAAATTGAAATCTTATTTTTTGCACTGTTATAAGATTTATTACATGAAGTTCTCCATTAGCGTCAAGAACATGAAAAATAGAAATTTGGTCTTAATTAATAAAAAAACCTATACAATGGAAGACATGTTCATAATTAAAAAAAAAAATCGCAATAAAAAATACATTGATTTGGGTTACTGATTCATAAGTTTTAACAACAGCATATTTTTTCCATAGAGAAGAGTCAATTTTCAGTTGAGGTAATTCAATTTATATATCTTAGTTTTACCAGACCATCAAATATAAAATTTTGTACGATTCCACATGTTTCGTAACTAACGACCCGGGTTTCGCCTTTCGGCATCTTCAGGCATTTTATCGCACGGATGCAACAGAACTGACATTTCTCGATGATGAAAATTATCACAGGCAATTTGTCAATTATTATTAGATTAATATTATAAAAAAAATTTTAGCTGCTATTTATTTTTTACTTTGGAGTGTTTTCATGTTATTAATACCTTTGGTATATAGATGATGCTACCTGTTTGCTATACGTCAGTTCTATTGCATCGGTGTAATACAATGCCTGAAGATGGCGAAATGTGAAACCCGGGTCGTTCGTGACAAAACATGTGGAATTGTACAATGTTGTAATAATTAAAATTTGATATTGAAGTTTCATCAAGCACCTTCAGTTGAAATCATAAATTGCATCAAATATTATTTAAAATTCGGCGTGTTTGGTTTGCCTGCCGTATAGCAATACGTTACGTATTATGTGTATTGTAAGATGATTTTATTTAGTGAAAGGAAAATATCGTTATTTGGGTAATAGAAGATATCTCAAGCAAACAGGTGAGTAGATATATTGAGGCATCGTATATATTTGAATGAAAAAGTATAAAACTTCTCTATTACCTTTTTTCTTCTTTGCCGATGTATACGAAAGCATTTGCCTGCGGGTAGGAAAAAGACATTTATCTCTTTGGGAATATGTATGCTTCTTTTAACAAAGATACCAGTATACTTGAAAGACTATTCAGCAATATATTTTTAAGAATAGTTTACGATTGTTAATATGAATTAAATTGAATTGTTATAAAGTAAGTAAATCTTCATTATACTGAGCATAACATGTCAAAATTGTTAGCTACAGTATATATAATTTTAGATATCATAGATCATAATGCCTCAACCAGTAGTTCATGGACTACTGGTGGTCGACGGAAATTTTTGGATGAGCCGAAACAATCGAAATTTATATTGTACTTCATGGATTTTTAATTTGCGTTTTTTGTTACTTTCTGTTTTAATATACTTAAATATTGTCATATCAACATACGGTGTTGCGAAATTGATTATTTTGAATAAAAATCAATTATGTAAATATTTATTATTTTCATCCAATGTTGATGGTCCGTAAAACTTTTTTGGAGTTTTTGGTGGCCCGCGGCTGTAAAAAGGTTAAGGAACTATTTCGGTTTAACCATCATCAGTAAAAGAATTGAACTTAATTAAATTAAGCTTCATAAACAATGTGTCTTCTCGCCTATTCTAGCATCGAAAGTTTTATATATAGTAAAAATATAAAAAAAGTTTTTTTGTTGTGTTCATCATTCCAAGTTTTACCAGTTTTACAATCGATGTAAATTTTAATGCTCTAATTAGTATGATAGAGTGTATTTGTCATTTTAATTCATATTTTGTTCTATATACAGTCGAACCCCTATAGCTTAGAGATTGTGACCAAGAATAAGATAACTTTATTATAGGTTACTAGTTACTCATATAAAATTTAAGACTGGTTCTTCCGATTACATTTTGTGAATTGCCTGAAAAGAGCTTATGACAAATATATACAATATATTTTGATAATATATTTGTAAAAAAAATCAACCCTAAAAGTTTTTCGTTTTGTAAAAAAACTACGCTATAGAGGGAGGAGGTGCTGTACAGGGATATTTCGCGTCTGTTATATGAAAATTTATGCATAGGACGTAACGCTCATAATTATTTTAAAACTGACAATTTTGGTTTGTTTGGTTAGCGAAACTACGAAAATGAGTCAAAACATATGAAAATGAGGAAAAATGGACATTTCTTTTCAATGAAAAATGTACGAAAATCTGCTGATTTTTCTTTGCGAGTATTTAATCTTTTTATACTTTACAAAAATTAACTAACAACGGTGAAATAGATTGCAATGTGCTCTATGAAACAGTTTCATAATAAAAATGGTTTAAATTTAAATGAATGTTATTGTAATATTCCCAAGATGTGCTTAAAATATTCAACATGGTATAATTGCCGCAATGTGAATGCTGGCATAAAATTAAGATAAAATGCTGATTCACATTTGAGCAAACAAAAGAAATATATAGAATTCCCAACAATGTCCTCGCAATTTGCTTTGAGTTTGTAACGGGAGCTGATACCTATCGAGGGAAATGTTCATATTCGTTTCTCTAAATGGTTTCCAAACGATGTATCCTGGTATCATTAATTAGGGAACGCGATGAAAATGTCCTCCACAGATAATTTGATCCAGAAATGGCCAACTGTTTCAGATCATATACAGGGAGCTCATATTTAACCGATTCGGAGCTACGGAAAGTAATTTGTCGTTAGAGACTTTTGAGAAATATTTTCATAAAGTTAAAAAAAAAATTAACTCTGAAAGAATAGATTGTTTTCACTTGTGTGGAATGTTTATTAAATCCGATTTCTCCTGATCTAAAAAATGTATTAAATATTGTTATTCACTATTTTAATATAATGTGTTTCCAACCAACAGAAAGTGACAGTTAACACATTTCAAGACAAGCAAAAATGTTTGGCTTGAACAAAAATTTACAGTATGTACCAATTTTGAAGGTGTTATAAGTATGCAGAAAGTTTTATAGGTGAAGAAAGGAGGCTGTATGTTCTTTGTATAATAGTTAATGAGTTGACATTAATAAAGAAGCATTATTACGACTAAGTATTTATTTTTTTCATACTACAAGAATTGAATAGGAGATTATTAAATTTAGCTAAAAACATATATAAATAAAACAATTGAAGTTAAACATCAAAAGCGGAATTGCTGAGACTGCCGCAATTTATGTAAATAGTATGAAAAGTAAAACTGTGTTTCTTAGTTCGAAAACGGAGATTTTTCTTACTATGAACAGATTTTCATAAAATATTTTTTTTAAAAATTTTCCGATTACATAGAATGGTTTTTTACGTCTTATTTTCGCATTTATATAAAGAAAAAATGGAGCCTAGAAATTACCATCGTCGACTGTTTGAATGCGCACTTACATTGACGTCAGTGGAAGAAAATTTACATTTCACGCCATTCTCGTTAATGTAAAAATCGAGAGCTAATGTAGAAGAAAACTGATGACAAGATAAAATTATCTTCATTATTATTGTCTGTGAAACATTTTTATGGGAAAATTTTGAAATAATTGAGCAATTTTTAAAATTATTACTGAGTTTTTCATGATTTCAGATGGAAAAATTTTGCTTAGCTGAAAGTAACCAAATTCATATGAAAAAGCAACTCTTATCTACTTACTTATGTATAAGTTACCATACCATGTTACCATATGAAGTCATAACATTTTCGTTCCTTGAAATGGAGAGCAAATAAAAATTGTCTTTTCTCTCTTTCCACAAAAGAGAGATTGAACGATTGAATAATAAAAATAAACTAACAAATTCACTACGTTAAAATGTGACATAAGAAGAAAAAACTTATTCTTATAAAAAACCTTTAATTTATTTGAATAAAAAACAGTGATTTTGTTTTATGACTGTATTGTTTGATGAACTCTGTAAGAGCAATACGTCCATGAAAAAAACGATCATTTAATATAAAAAAGTTTCCGAAAAAAGTTTATATGCATATTTTAACGCCCCAAAAAACTTGATAAGTTGTAGAGTATATCGAAAAAATATTTCTGTTTTTTGAATGACGTCAATCTATAAAAATATAGTATTTTAAAGAGTTAATAAATATCAAATTTAGTAACTCAAAGCTTTGTATAAATGGATTGTTTGTCATTTATCATCTGACTGTTAAAAGTGCTCGTGATGAGCGTACTAAAAAGAAAAGTAATAAAAAATAGGTTGTAAGTATTTAAAATAGCATACATTTCCACGAATAAGTGACAGTTAACATCTTAAAAGTAGGTATGGCAATATCATAAATACAAAATTACATTCACAAAGATTGAATACGTTATTATATATATGAATATGTATTTACAATCATTTCATCATGGTGAAAATTAATCGAATTAGAGAAGGATATGGCTAGTGTTTTTATATTCTTTCAAATACGTGGTAAATTAATCGTGTGTTTAATTAACTAGTTACGTGCACTGTTTAAAATGCATCAAAGAACAAAAATCATATTTGCATCCAAATAGAATACTATTATATTAAGAAAACGTTTTACATTCAGTTTTGACCAGGTGCTCCGTTTACGATCTCAAATACAACCGCAGCCAAAGTCAGGTTAGTAGCTCCTGCTTTAAAGGTATGACGTGTGTTAGAATTGAAACGTGTGCAGTTTAAATACTCTCGAAAAAACCCCCAGAAAAGATTAAAGACTTTAGCGTTTTATTTTCGTTCTCAGAGTTTTCTTTCGCAGCACCTTACCTTCTCAAAATTTGAACATGTGCTTAAATCACATCAAGATTTAATTGCGTTACAAAGACTGAATCAAAGTAATTTATTCGTCTAAGATGCTTTCTGATGAAGTTAAACGAGTCATTAAAATGAAGAAATTTCACTGAAGTACGTTAGGTATTGTGCAAAGTCGCTCTACTTATTTAAACAATTAAATATTTTATGCTAACCCGAGTACGTTGCAAATTTAATTAAAAATAAGTTTGAAATCCACTAAAGTTGCTCCAGACAGCATTGTGATGAACTAATTTATCTAAATTTGAAACATTGTGCGATTTCACATATTTGTCACTAACGACTTGGGTTTCACCTTTCAGCATCTTTAGACACTCTATCATATGAAAAAAACAGAACTGACATAACATAAACAGTTATATATACCAAAAGAGTCAATTACAAAGAAGAAGCACATACTCCAATGCTAATCTAAAATAACTTTCGATTATATTGATTGAATAATAATGGCACTCGATTGCCTGTCATGTATTTTATTCACATTAAATACTGTTAATGAGTATGTCATGAAAAGATCAAATATAAAGTAATGAAAAAGTGAAACTCGTTACAATCAGTTACACAACAACAGTGAAATCAAGTTGAAGAATGATTTCCATAAAATTTTCGTCGCAATTAAATGTAACCAATTTTTTTTTTAATATTTTCGTATTAATTGAGAATGAAATGTCTTGTTTCAAAAATGTTAATAACGGCGGGAAAAACTTGTAACTGGAACTGCAATTTGTAAAAAAAATTAGAACTCGGTCGGGTTCGATTACTTTCGGAACTCCCTCCGAGGTCTTTGTTTTAATGCTAATTCCAGTCATTATAGCATTACTCTGAATGAGTTGATGAATACAAAACACTTCTTTTGAGGGTTTTTGTTCAGTCGTGGAAGCGTCAGTTTCGTTTTCTTCTTATTAATAATTTAAAGAAAGATTCACGGACTTTTTTCAAATTTAATAAAAGCTATCAGCGCGTGTTTTTATATTTATAACAAAAATATGACAACAATCCATTTTCAATAAAATGAAATAAAACTTTTGTATCAAATTATAAAATGGTTGATGATATTTTTTAATTATCATCAACCTAATTAATTATCATCTAATTAATTAAGTTAATTCTTATAATAATTGACGAATTTCCTGTGATAATTTTCAATAACGATTATTCATGTTAACGAGTCATTCGTGAAGGGGTTTTACAACAAATAATGATACAACTATAATATCATTGAAACATAGTTGGACTTTTTTTAAAAGAAATACCTACTAATTTCAATTTGGCAAGTAACGATTAAAATGAGATGTTTAATGTCTTTTTGTTGCATCCGTGTGATGGAATGTTTGAAGATGCCAAAAGGCGAATCTCGGCTCATAAGTGACCAAACATGTGGAATCGTTTAAAGCTGTAACAATTCAAACATACCTGGTAAAATTTTTTGAAACATTTCAGTTGATTCACGTATTTTATATCACAACACAGTGCAGCGGTCACAAAATAACGAAAAAAAAATCATCAATCAAAACGATCATAATTTAGAATAGAGAAAGATATCAGATACTGTTTATTATAAGTTTACTGTTTACTATAAGTTTATAAGTTTGTAAAAATTTTGTTTTAAGCCTTAATAAGCTTTTCGTCATCAAACAAACCTTCACAGGGTCTATTGTATATCACAGTTTGTTTCTATGAAAACATGTTACTTTCTTCGGTGGTAGATACCGAAAGCTGTAATAAGCCGAGGGTAAGTGTAAATCATAAAAATGGCGGACAATGACACCTTCGCGACAAATAAAGCTGGGAGAACCATTATTTCTCGCACCCTCATTTGGGATAGGGATTACAACAGCGGTTTTATCAAAACCGGTATCTCGGTATTCCCGGTATTTGGTTAATCGAAAACAAAGTACTGATAGAAAATACACTGTATAATTATTATATAATGCAAATTAATTATTAAGCTAAGGCTATTTTTACTTGATAAGCATTGAAATAATAATAAACAATCTTTTAGAAATACAAATAATTTTACCAGCAAATAAATCACAAAGGTTATAAGTCGTAACATGCACGAAGTTACATATATTATATTGTTTAATTTATATTTACCGGTCGTGAGAATATAAAGTATGTTATTTTATTATTGCAATCCGTTTTTGGAAGCTTTCTCTCGAAAATTCACGACCAGGAAATATTCCCCTCTACCAAGCTGTTTTCTTGGAGATTGGTCCATTTTCACTTAATTATTGTGCCGTTCAAAATAAACGTCCCGTGTTGCTTTTCATTTTGATACCTGATATTTCAAACACAGGTAGATTCAAGCTTAAAATAAATTTAGTGGAAAAACTTTTCATAAATTAACATAATATATTTACATTTACAGCAGCATTATTTCACACAGCACTTTTATTTGTAATGCTAGTTTTCCTCGAAATATTCAATAAAAATTGAAAAAAAAAATAATTTTCAATACCAATGGAGAGTGGTTGAACGAATTTAAATGTAAACTTTGAAAGTGGATTAGTATTAGTGCGTAGAAAAATAAAGTCACGATAATTAATTGGATTTTCTTATTAAAATAGTAATGTGTCATATTTAGCTTTAATTTTCCCAAAATTAGATGACAAAAGCTCTGTGACAGATAACAGTTGTATTAAACATAAACCAAAAAATGGGTTTTCTAGGGGGACGTGGTTTCGAGACCGCTGATGCAAGACAGTTACCCCTCTTGTTCTAGGGGATTATAGACTCACTGCTAGCTCTCAACTGTTGAAACGGGTGATAAAAGTTCGTTTCAGTTGATACTCAAAAATATACGAGTGTTAACATTGTCCAAGCTTTTTTGTACTAGATAATAATACAGTTAGACGTTTCCTTAAGCCACCGTAAGTTTATCTTACGCCAACAAATAATAGTAAATATTTGGTATTGGAATATCTTCAATGGAGTTCTGAAGATAATAAGTTTGTAGACGTTTTAATTGTAAGAATCGTCGAAATTATATGCTCAAATTTTGCACTTTTCTCATCGGAAAAGTAAATTTTTTAAGTCGGTTTAGAAATAAGTCGACAAGTGTTTGTTGATATTTTTTGATTGCCGTACAAAATTTCTTGAGGTTTCAAATTATTGCAATGTGAAAACTTATAGAAAACTGTGCATTTTATATTTTTAAAAAACACTTACTTAGAAAACTTTATTTAGGTGGTTTATGATTTTTGGTCGGTATTAAAAAAATTGTAATTTTTGCGTAGTAGAAATAAATTATCCTTTTCCTGATACAATTTTGTATTAACAAATAATAATTTAAGCTTTACTTTAAACTTTTTAGTAGTGGTTAATAAATACTATTGAAGAAAATAAATTTATATTGAAGGATTTCGAATAAAAATAATCGAGAGAACTTGTTGAATAATCCAGTAAACGTCAATGGAATATATTGACATTTTATAAAAAAGAAACACAAACAAATTGATATTCTGAAACTGACCTGTCGCCAGCAGGCCATCGAGCGTCACCAGGACCCTCGCAAGACAGTTGCGTGCCCAGGGGTCGTTGAGAATTTCTGGGATCACCCACGTACTCCTCTACACCGTAAGCAAACACCTTGATGGCGGTCGTAATCTCGTTCACCAGGGATGCGGACGACGTGTCGAAGTGAACACCTGCGAAAGAAAAATATTTCGTCATATCATGTCAACGGCTTACCGAATGAAATAATATTCAAAAAAGTATTTGTTCCAAGCAAAAGGTAAGCATTTTTTGTAAAATGTAATAATACATTTGTAATCCAGAAAAATAGTATACATATTTTTTTGTTTGTTTTTTGAGACAATTGAAACAGAAAGAATATGCATTAAAATTTTAATATAGCTATCAAAAAAAAAAGATAGCGATTTTTTTCATAATGCAAAGCTTTTGGCATCAGTATTTAAATTAAAACAGAGGGCGGTCTCAATTAATTATTCCTATAGAGAAAGGGATTTGCAACATTATTCGAGGCGATGAAATCGCACCCTCTTCGTTTAAGCATTTTCTTTTGTACGGAGAGTCCCGAGTAATTTTCTCTTTTTGAACATACCGTCACCCACATTATGCAAAAACACATTCAAAACCTACTTTCTTACCTATTTCAACGTTTTATTTTTTAAACAACAACGCTTTTTGTTTACTCTAGAATAAGCTCTGTGACCAAGCTTCTTATGAAAAAAAAACTCCCAAATGCCTACTTATAATATCGTAGGCTGAAATGTAATCCTATTTGAAAATTCGATTCTTGATTTTTTCCTGTAGAAATTTATCGGAGCTTATGTAATATTAACCTTTATATAATAAGAATAATTAAAATTAAATAAAATTTTTGCTAATCATAATAAAAATACTTTCCCAGACATACCAGTAAATTCATAAAACATAAAAAAATGTATCATATATACTGTGTTAAATATTACCATAAAGTTCAATTTTTATTTTAAGTAACGATGAATAAGCTAGTAATAAACAATTAGATTTGAAAAGTAGTGATACAAATAATTGCATTATTTATGATATTAACGAACATTTTTAACAAAAGTCTTTCATTTATGGCCACGAATTTTTCTACTTACTATTTATTAAAATGAAAAAAAAAACTGAGTAACATGAAGCCTAAAATGATAAATATTGCTTACAACGTAAATTCTCTTCCATATAATTTTAAGAAAAACTGTTTTTATTGATTCATTTTTTTGTTATTTTATACTGAACATATTCTTGTTTAAAATAATTTCAATTATATCAAAGATTGAAATTTTTTTTTTTTTTTTTTTCCTATAAAATGTATCATTAATGCTGCTACTTGATTCATTTAATATGACTTGATCACTCTGCTAACATAAAATGGTAAACATATTCATTTTTTTTGTTGTTGTTAAAAGACTGCACGCTGCCAATGCGCCATGTATTGGACAAAACTAATCTAGTATATATAACATAAGATTTACTTTACCTCGCGTTTGTTTGCCATAAGATCCAAGTCAATCCAAGACTGAAGCACGTGTGATTTCTCTTGTTTGATTAACACAGAGTTCATTATTTGGCGATTATGTTAATACTGCACGAGAGAGAATATTATTCCGAAATAAAAAACGATTTTTAGCTTCAGTTGGAACCATTGGATAAAAATAGATGATTATAGCACGAGAATATGTAAAAAAAAGCAAAATAGTAAACAAAAATATTAAATGTCCATTAAAAATCAATTGTGTATTAATCAATAAAACATATATTTTTGTAGTGTTTGTTATTAAATTTCATGGTATTATCTGTTAATTCTTGGTAAAAAGGTATTTGAAAAACAAATAAAAATAATACAGAAAATGCATTAAATGAAAGTCAGAGCATTTTTTGAGTTGAATGTCAAATAAAGAAAATTATAATTAAACAATCAATAATTTGTTGTATACTATTAAACATGCAATTCTATATTTTTTTAGTTAAAAAATTCAATTCGATTAAACGGTTATCATAACTTTTGAAATTAGAATATATTATCTCTTAAATTCAATTTCGAAGATAAGTTTTCAATTTGATTTTTCGGTTGCATTAGAATATAGCATTTTATTCGAGATTTGCGTTGAAATTACAAACTCAAATATTTGCATAGTTTACTCGGAAACGAAAAATCCAGTCTAGGTTCCGTCAGAATTTAAATATTTTCTCACTCATAGGGATAAAATTTCAAAAAATTTCTATGGCATCAATTAGAGACGACCACTTTAAATTTTATTTTTACAATAAATATTTGTTCTAACACTTCACCTTTCCTATCAACGCAAATTCAAAAACAAATAGGGGGTGAAATCTCCGCGGGATGAAAGCAATCAGCAATTGCTCTGAGTGCGTAATACAAACAAACTTGACGTGGTAACCCCTCGATGTAAACGGATTCACAAACAACCTAATTAATTTATGCCTAGTATTTGTTTGAGGAAAAGTGCTGCTAGTCGTTCGCGCTTCGAGGCCATCTGCTAGAGTAACCCTAATTTGCCTAACTCGATTTCGGGTTAAGTGAGGTACCTGATCCTAAATTTCAAGGTATTAAGTGCTTTCGGCACGCACGTAATCTTCAATGAACCGTAAAACTAATCCATAATGATGATATCTATAATCGTATTGATGATAGAAATTTCAATTGATTAGGAAAATTCTTGCGTAGTACTCAAAGCCTCCTCGACTTGGCGAACATTCAAATAACGATAAGCACTCTTCAGACAACGAATAATCGTTTGATTAGTCTTGTAGACTAAAAAAATAAATACATTATAACTAAAAGTTTCCAGTAATTTAATAATAAAGGCTTGATATGAAATGGAAGTCAGCAATTTCCAAATCGTAAAAAAGTCTTTCGATATATTTTTGCATAATTTTTTAAAGCACACATCAATAAATGATACAAAAAAATATCCAGTTTAAGTCAAACAGAAAATTGTAAACTATATTTCATTTTGTTAGATCTTTATTGTAATAAAGTAAAAGTGTTGAAAATATCAAAAACCTTCACATAAATAATTCTTCGTAAACCAAATAACTGATAAAACTGATAGCTAATATTCAATAAAATAAAAAACACAACTCCGTAGAGAAAAAGATAATCATTTAAGCATGGAAAGATGACCGAAACATTTTTTTTTAAATACCTTTTCAGACTGCTAATAGCAATGCTTTTGGTTGAAGCAGTTAATTAATTTTTAAGAAGCCTTACTTTGGATCTTGACATATTTTACATAAACGATAATGAACTCAGACGAATACTATTTTTAATGTATTAAAAAAGATTTTGCCTGAACTTGTTTGATTCAATCTGTTTCAAATAAAAAACAATCTGTTCTGAATGCTTTTAAGCTGTTAGGCAATGACAAGTATATTTGTCTTAACAAATAATCAAATTTGAATTGTAACAACTTTGTACGATTCCACATTTTTTGTCACTAACGACCCGGGATTCGCCTTTCGGCATCTTTAAGCATTCTATCACAGGGATGCAACAGAACTGACGCACAATAAACAGTTAGCATCATCCATATACCGAAGGTATTAATTACAGGAAAACATAGACCCCAAGGCGAAAACTAAATGGCAGCTTAAACAAATTTAATAATATTCATATAATAACAAATACCGGTGATAATTTATAGTAACGATTAAAATTGTTTATGTGTCATTCTTGAAAGGATTTTTATTTGATTCGAATTTGCTATTGAAAATTCATCACGTACTCATCATATTCAGTCGATATCATAAATTATATAAGTAAATAATGCTGAATAATATGCTATACAAATTATACACATTATAAAAGATTGCATTAAAATTAATTATGTTTTGAGTTCACTGTGCCAGCAATATTGTGTCTTGTCAAAATGTTTATATTAGCTTAATAAATATGCCAAATATATTAGGCTTATTATCTAGTCTAGACTTCTAAAGCACATAGACATACTCAAGAAATGTCTACTCGCTCAATGTATTTTAAGATATTGCTTTACCTTTAATTAAAGCGATACTGATTAACTCTTCGTAAATTCTGTTATTATGAAATGAGATACGGCTAACATCACCTTCGCTTTATTTCAGAATGTTGAGATATTATGCAGAAATATTTCACACAAAAATTTAAAACGACTAACAAATTATAATTTAGTTGTTCATGTTCATTTTAAAATAATATCGTTGTGAAGTTAAAGGATGTAAAAATACAAAGATATGATGAATTATACGATGGAAACCTTCGATAAACAAGTCTAAAAAAACAACATTTTCATCCAAGAAAACTCGAAATTATCTTGTAAACTATGGGAATTCAGGTTAATTTTAACTGTCACTCCTTGGTGAAAAGGCATGATATTTAAAATAATAAAAACATGTTTTTAGCACTGATTTCCACAATATGTTTTTTTTTGATCAGGACCGGTTTCGCTCATCGCGAACATTATCAACTGATAGAATACAATTTATAAACAAATCTGTTTATACAAAAATTTTGAGTTAAAGTTAACATGTATACAAAACCATGGGTTCAAGAACTTACAAACAATTTACAGGAAATCATACAATGTTAATACAAATAATCTAAATGTATTAAAAAATAAAATGTTCAGAATCACTTATTAATAATTTTCAAACAAAATTGCGGTAAATTAATAATCTATTAAGAGCTCCGAGCAATCGAAACCGGTTCTGATCAAAAAATATAATGTGGAAATAAGTACTACAAAATTTGTTTTTATTACTTTAAAAAATCAGGTTGAATAGACTCATAGTAATTAAAAAAAGTTAAAATAATAATGAAATAACAAAAACATATTGCTCAAATGAATGTCGTACCAAAGCTTTAAAGCTTTTTTAGTACGTAATAAAATACTCTAATTATAGAAAAAATAGTATTTATTTATTTTATTGATTGAGTTGGTATTTACTTAGTAGAATTCCATTATACCACGGTGGAAAGATAGCAATGTATTTTAGTTTTACATTTTTTTTATAAGATATAGTTGATAGCTATTTCCGCTTACGCCATCATCAAAGCTATGCTTAAATGTACATTTTTCATTACATTGTACATTAATTATTTAATGAGTATATATGCCAGTGTTAAAAAAACTTGAGTGTGTGTGGTTGCTTTATTTTTGCCCAACAACTTTCAATCCGATCCTTCAAACAAAGCATATTGAGAGAAATAAATACTTGTCCTTTCTTAAAGCTATCTTTCTTTCTTTACCTTTTCTCAAGAGACTTACGATCTCGTAAGGGTCTGATGTACAACAGTTTCAATTCAGATACCATACCGCTAGTTCATAGACACGTTTTTTTCATATTTATTTTCACTGAAAAAATTACATTTGCAAGAATTGAATACATTTTTTTTAAAGTAATTCATTAAATTTATATGAGTTAATTATCAGGAACAATTTCCAACTGAAAAAAAGTCACAAGAATAATGAAATTGTTAAATAAATCGAAATCACAAACTTTAAGGTTTGCATAAAGCACACACTGTTTTTAAAAAAATAAGAATAAATAACATCAAAAATGAATCGCTACAATTTTGTACGACTCCACATGTTTTGTCACTTACGACCCGAGTTTCGCCTTTCGGTATCTTCAGGCATTCTATCACACGGCTTAATAGAACTGACGCACAATAAGCAGTTAGCATTTTCTATATACCAAAGGTATTAATGACAGGAATACACAGACTCCAAGCCAAGAAATAAATGGCAGCAAAAACAAATTTAACAAAATTGATTTAAAAATAATTTACACAATTACCTGTTATAATTTTCATTATCGATTAATCTTGTTAAGGAGTCATGTATATAGATGTAGATAAATTATGACAATTCAATAAAAAAAACTGAATGGGTCTACGAGTTCCAAATTTTGTTATTAAATGTTGTAGCGTCAGGCTTGACAATGTATCGCTATTTGGATACATTTTATTACATTTTAAAATGTTTTTACTCATTCCATAGACTAGACTTTAAGTTCTGTAGTCTTAGCGTTTTGAACGATTTTGAAACTTAATATGCAATGAAACGCTTTACATATACGAAGAAAATCTTGATATGATAAATTCAATAAACTAGCAATTTTCGTATTATTATTCGTAGAAAAGTTAATTAACGGAAAACAATATTTACCAATATGCAATCCGCTCCGGAATTCACAATCAATATTGTATGATTTTATGTAAATTGTTTCCTAGTTCTTGTACCCATGGTTTTGTACACCTGCTACCTTTAACTTAACTTAATTTTTTGTTTTGTATAAATAGACTTATTTGTAAATTGTATTCTATCAGTTGATAATGCTCGCTATGAGCGAAACCGGTCCTGATCAAAAAATATATTGTGGAAATAAGTACTAAAAAAATGTGTTTTTATTATTTAAAATATTCTACTCTAACGATCAAAATGCTAACTAGGAGTAGCAAGAACTCGAGTTTAGTGTTACTAGCGATATAACCCTTTAGCAAAGGTTGCGTTTTAAATTAAATTTAAATAATTATTAGATTTATAAATTATAAGGTAACATACTTATTCCAAAATATTTTGAGCGATTATTTAGTTCGAAGAAAATCTTTATACAGACAAAAAGCTTTTGAATATATTTCTGAAAGAGGCAAAACACGTGTTACATCTAGTATCACAATACGTCAAATAATCATAAAGTTATTTTTAATTTCAATTAATTTAAGAAACGATCATTTTGCGATGTAATATTTATGTATTATATTTTCAGAGATATTTTTGAATATTTGGGTGTCACATATCCTAAATATTTTATATTTTATTTGTTTTGGACTTATTAAAAAATATAGTCGAAAGTTAACGGTTAATTTTAGGATTGTGAAGTTGGCAAGAAACGTGACTCTTTCGTACATTTAACAGCTTTAGACGCGGTTTGTTAATCTTAACACGTCGAATCCCGGAGTCGTGTTTTTACGTGATAAAAAGTTCAACGCTTGAGTCCCAAAATTTTAATATGATATCCCAGCCCATAAGAAACAAACAAATAAGTGACATCAAGCGATGTATTTGACATAAGAATTTTATGATTTTTTTAGTCAAGACTCAAATCATTTCAAAACAGTAATCCAATTGGTGTTATCATCTACAAAAGTATTGATCTATATACTCAATTGTTTCGCGCACAATACACAATAAAACATTCTCCTTCCCTGCGAAGACATAAAAGTGACCCCGAGTCACACTCAAAGCAAGAGTTTTGGAAGATCCCAAGAAGAATTTCTTTAGGAATATAGCAAAACATGTTTTTGACCCCTATAACGGCAACCGAAAAATAACCCCTGTAGAACTTACAAAGTGTGTTCAAAGCAAAAAATAAGTGGGACTTTATATTTGTGTAAAAATCATATGAAGTATATATGAAGTGTGGTTCTTTAAATGGGGAAATGTAGTCAATTTTATAATTCAAAAGCTATTTATAATAATTTTTTAAATCATTCTAGAAAGTTTCATTATATTTTTTTTCAATATGACGATAGCTTAAAACTTTTATTATATATATAAAAATATACTATTTGTTCAAAAATGGGCCGCGCGTAGGGCATGGTTTGCAAAATTTTGGTCGGAGCTGTTAGTGTTAAAAAGGCAACCCGTTACAAAACAGGAATGTTAAGCTCAATTTTTTGATTTAAAGCACATACATCTCCCGATAGCGCGTGGAAGCACTGATATCTTAATCCTCTATTAATTGCTTCGGATATGTATCCACAATGCCTTCCAGTCTCGTTCCTAATAATAGAAATGTAATTTTGTTTTATTGTTCCAAAAATTTGCCAAAATTCTTAGTGTTAATAGGCATATTATAGTAGATTGATGGAAATGACACGTAAATTATAAAAAACGATCAAGAAAAGTCATTAACGTTTTTAAATGTTTAATATTACAATAAAAATTTATTATTTATTTTATGTTTGGCTTTTATTATTTTAACACGATTTATATTACACTAGAATTTTGTAACATTTTTTCGAACCACAATGTTTTTTTAAATTAAGGACTCAATTTTCGAAATTTTAATCATAATATTTCATCACTTTTAGAATTGTATTTTGTAGAATATAAACATCTACTTCGTTTAAAAAGAGTATGATATAAAAAAAGCGTTTCTTTGGTAACTGACGTATTTCAGAATTCAAAACCTTTACGGCATAACCCTGGTTTATTATTAAGTACTATTAATGCGCGTGTTATACATGCTACCTGATCTTGAAGGGTTAATATTCTACAATGGCTACCGACGATCTGGATAGTGTAAGGTCCAACAATACCGGTAAAAAATAATCTATAGTTTTGTCTTAACGTTGAATGCCTTATTTTCACAGTTATATCTATCCAAGTGATCCTTTTGTGTTTACGCTCTATGGCCATTTCTACAATTCGGCTTAATCCTGGCCGGTTGTATTCACCCGGCAATTCAAGGCAATATATCCCGTTTTGTTATTTGATGAAAATTCTCCGAAGCATGGTTTTATAGGCTTTTTATTTGGCGAGCAACTGCTCCTGACTGAAAAGATAATCGAGACACGTGCCCTCTGTAATGGAGATAAGTGAGTTTGTAAAATTTAGCCCTTTTTGGCATTATATCAGCCGTCTTATAACAGAGGTATGATACATTTATCAACGAACTCAACATTGAGAGATTATAATATGAAACAGGTGAAAATGAATATTGAATGAATCAAACAAAAACTAATAATGTAATACACTTTTATAATGAGAGAGTTTGTTCTTAAATAATATTTTGTCTAGAAATTTTAAACCTATTCTTGGAATTTTTCGATTGAGTCGAAAAATGATAAAATTAAAATCATAAAATTTCATCATGAAGTAGATATAATCAAAGATCAATTGTGAATGCTTTGTGATATTTAAATAACGACTTTGGTTTGATTATGGCTTAAGCCATCCTTATTATAGAATACAATGATCTTGAATTGAAAGCTTTTTTATGGTCGAACAAAGAAAACATTCAACAGAGCAGAAAACGCAAAACAATTAAAACGATTCATAATGGACATATAAACCTCTCCAATTAATCTTTACTGCACACTTGACTAGGTGAAAAAACAATCATCCAAAATAATTATTTTTTAATAATTATAAATACATATTTTTAGTACTAACTCCAGAAAATATTTTATGATCAAGATCGGTTTATCTCATGCAATTTATTGTAAAATAAGTACTAACATGTGATTTTATTATTTAAAATATCATACCTTTCCACCGGAAGTGACATCTTAAAAGATATTAAATTAATATTATTCGTACAAAATTTGTTATCTGATATTTTGTTGAACGAAACGTCATATCCAACTTTAAACCTCGTTAAATGACAAATAATCAATAAGCACTTTAATAATTATAGAGAGTAATTAACTATCAAAAAAGTATGGAATAAGACTCTCGACTGAATAAAATTAGATCAATGTTGAAAAAATTAGTTTGTTTAGAATTTACATTTTTATTACCTGGTAAAATTAATAAATTCAAACAAAATCTACGTGAAAAGAATATATATCTTCTAGCCTTATTATTGGCTTTAAGTTCAGTTAGTATATGCTATAATTTTGAATGAAAAGTCGGTAACTTTGCTATAATTTCATTTAATTTTTAGTAAACAATACATGGTTAATCTTCAATTTTATCAAAGCAATGAACATTTGATTGATTTTAGGTGTCGATTAATGTCAAACTTTTCGTTTTATTTTGTATTATACAAAGTTTATTTTTAATTGTTAATCTTAAGTATATTGGTTTAGGCAAACGATGTTAAAAACTGCAACACAGGTTTTATATATATATATAATATTCGATGTTATTGAGCAAATATTTTATCTACATCCACAAAAATATAAGCCACTTCAAATAATATGAAACCGCAGATAAAAAATATTCAAATGTTTAATGTCAAAAACATCTGATATCTTCCGATATCTTTAATAGCTGCAATTAAATACTGACGCCTACGATTTTTATTCATTTATTTTATTATATATATTTCAAAGATTCTAGTTGAAAGGCGGAAATATGCGTGTTTATCTATTTTAAAAGAAAAACTCTTGTAAAATAAATTTACATTTTAACTAAATTATTTATACCAAACACAACAACACCATAAGCTTCTAATATTGCGCAGTAAATATGCTATTTTTTTGATTTATATGATTATTTTTTTACGAATTGTCAAACATTAATTTGTAAAACACGTTTTAATACAGATATGACTATAATAATAATAAAAAACATAAAAAAAGCATGTTCTAGGGATAAAATATAAAACTATGTTGCATTTTTTCAGCGTTGCAATATGTTGTCAGCAGCACATCCAATTATGTATTACGGTAAAAAAGGGATTCTGTAGTTGGGTACTATCACAATTAACACGGTGGAAAAACAGCAATGTATTTTAGTTCTACAAAATTAATAACATGTATAGTTGATAGCTATTTCGGCTCACCCATTTATCAGAACAATCAACTGTTAGAACCACTATTTATGTTTGACATACTGTAGAGGAAATTCAATATTTATTTCTTATTGACTGTCACTTTGAAAGCAACATTCGTATTTGATATTATGTAATGCATGTATGTGTTAATTAATTCAAGTACACAGAAACCCAATTGACTCTCAATTGTCAAACAGAAATTAAACCGAACTGCAACAAAGCCAGACACGTGAACATGTCGAAATACTTATTACAGCCCATCTATCACACACAGAAAGATATTATTACGTTAATTAAGGACCAGCACATTTGAGATGAAGGCCTAGGCAATTTTAACAGTTAAAAAAACATTTCCAAAATTTTTGATGACATGATCACCGCACTCACTTATCGCGAACATTGTCGATTGGTCATATCGCGGTAATTTAATGTAAAACCAGCGACTATCCAGCATGTATTGTTATGCCACTCAAACAAAGTGAACAACTAAAACTGTACAACTCGCTACAATCGATGGTTTGCGAAACGTCATTATAAATTTACAACTTCAAAGCGTGGCAGTTTTGCAAACGTGGAATCTAGGTATATATTTAAAATACCAATAGTTCTTGATTATATTCATTAGAACTCTAATTTGGTGTGGAAAAAAACTCATTCGATAAAAAGTTTATTTCAAAATAAAATTTAGTTTATGATCAATTCACAATATGCGAAATGTAATTCTCAAAGTGTGACATGGTTGACAGTTTTGTAAAAGTTTTTATAATGGCTAAAAAACTTCTCTGATGTGTTGTCATCTGGTTGTAGTAATCCAAAAACTTTCAAGTGGGTGGAAAAAAGCTGAATTTTGAAAGTTTCAAATATTTTCTTTCCTTAATACAGCAATACATAAAGGAAACGCAATACAAAAATTCATTTCAATATACAGATGATAGTTCATAATAACTAGGCAAATAAAACAGACGGTTCAAGAAATATGACAAGAATTTAAAGTGTATCAAACAATATATACATAAATATAAATAAAATTTAAGGACTTCTTAGAAATAAATGCCAAATAATCTGTCATGAAGAAATAGACAATATAATAATACTATAAATTTTAAATAGCGAAAATTGGTGTGATTTATAATATAAATTATTCCCTAATGTAATGCACAACAGACAATAGAGAAACAAGATTACAAAGAAAGAAATGCTTTTAATGTTTGTCAAATAAGCCTGGCTTTATACGCTGTTAACTTTTAATTGTTTCTTTTGTCAGTGTCCATATAAAGGGTTCAATAATTTATTTTTACTATTTCCAAGTGTATATGTTACTTTCAAAATGGTAAAATAATCCAAAACATGTTGAATACATACATATAAACTGAAATATTATTGCAAAGTAGGGTCGTTTTGTAAGTTGCGTTGTTTTTCCTATGTTCTTATTAGTCCACCGTGGTCCAAGATAAAGGACTTATCTGATAAAGCACCCTACAGGCTTAGCCATTCAAGCTTTTACAACTTCCGAAATGCGATACGGCAAACAATAAAAGCCTCCCTTTGCGGCAGTTCAAAGGAGGTGACCGCGAATTATCATGGTGATTAGAATAAATGGAAGATATCAAATAATTCTTGAAATATTAAGTACCCATAATATTTCGTTTATTTTAGGACATGGCAAAGAATTTTTGTACTAATATAACAATATTGTTTTTTGTTAAATGGACTATTTTGGAAATCGTTTTATTTCTACTTTTTTACCACTTTTTTATAAACATTTATAACGTTAAACTGTTATGAATATAAATATTAAGCTATCTTTCAAATAACGTCATTTATTTTGCTTCATACACTTATTTCTCATCATGAATGGTAAATCATTGAACTAGAGCAGGCGTGGGGAACCTGCGGTCTTTTAGCTATTCTAGTGAGGCCTTTTGACTGATAAAACGCAAATAAAGTCAAATTGAACCAAATCTTCTAATGCTTTCTAACAAAAAGCAGAAGAATATTAGCCACTAAAGGTTGGTTGACTGTAACATAAAAAAATATTTTTACTGATATACATACTTAATTATGTTTCTTATAGATAGGCAGCTTGGTGGTTGGTAATTAATAAAAAAAATTGAGATGCCAATAATCGTAAATTTCAACAAAAAATAATACATAATAAAATATAATTCGTTCAAATACATACATATGTATAACTTTTTTTAAGCAATAAACAATATAATAAATTTGTAAATGTGTATATTTTCTTAAAAGATTTTTTTAAATTGCGTTTTGAATAATTTATATTGGTAATTAAAATAGTTAGTTTAAAAGGGGGATGATGTCTACGTTTTCTTTGCTATGGCCTTTTGAAATGAAAAAGTTCCCCACCCCTAAACTTAAGTATAGTCAGTATTCAATAAGGGAAAGTATATAAATAGCCATATAAATATTAAGAACAATCCTAAATCAAAGTAAAAAGAATATTTTAGAATAAACTTCTTGCAAAAGTTACAGAAGATACTGACGACATAAAGTTCATTATTTAAATGGTATTATAAAACCTTAACTTACTTTACAACGTGATTTATACAAATATTGAAAATTAAGTTGAAAAGAATCATTTATCGGGTAATAATTCTAGCGTAGAGCGAAACCGGTCATTTTAAGTGTTATGTAATTCGAAAGAAGTAATGAACAAATTGTTGTGAATAAAAATGTCCGAATGAAATATTGATATATAAATTACCTTTGTCTTAAACAAAATTGAATAAAAACTATTGCCCAATTCCAAATAGTATCTATCTTAGCTTTGCAATTTAAAATGTCGAGGATTTTGAATTTTTATTTGTGTTTTTCAGGTTTCCAACATACACAAACGGTATAAGCACGCACAAAATAACAATTATGTTGAGCTGTCAATGTACGCTATTTTCCCGTGACATTTTTTATAGTTATATAAATAACTCTGATTTTTGTTTGTATGATTTATTTTTGATGACTGAATTGAAACATTGCTTGTAATCGAACACGAATTGAACGATATGGAATGTAAAGGTATTTTGCTATCGTTAGTTCGAGACTATTATATTTTATTTGCGCTCAAAGTGTATTATAATGGAATTGTAGAGAGAAAACTTACTATTCCCTAGAAATTCACGCAGCTGATTGCGTGATAATGTACTTATTATTCAGTACATGGCGTAAAACATTTTTTTTAACTGATATTTTTTATCTTTATTATCTTTTCATATAATGATATCAAATTTGAATTTTTACAGCTTTGCACGATTCCACATGTTTTGTCACTAACAACCCGGGTGTCGCCGTTGCATCCGTGTGATGGAACGCATGAAGACGCCGAAAGGCGAAACCAGGGTCAAAATTTAAATCAAAAAAGTCAGGGATAAATTTTTAGTTAGTCCTGATAAATCCTTATCATAAAAAGGATATTTTTTCAACTAAATAAAAAAACCGTTAGTAAATCGAGAAGCTACGTCGTAAGCTCATCAATAAAGCTAAAATTGATAATGTGTAAGGCCATAATACGGTGAAAAAAATAACAATGTATTTTAGTTCTACAAAACCGACGATAGCGTTAGCCGAAATAGCTATCAACTATATCTTAAAACGTAATAATTTTGTAGAACTAAAATACATTGCTATTTTTTTCACCGTGTTATAACGGAGTTCTACCAAGTGAATGCCAATTCAATCAATGTAAGGGCATACTTGGATATTTTTTCGGATTTGATATTACGGAGACTGGTTGTTTTAAAGTTTTCCTATTCTTTGTATGAAGCCATGGATTGAATTTTAGTTTAAAATGTCTCAAAAATTATGTGGCTTAAAATTTTATTTGAGTGATGTTTCAAATATGCTTGAACATCAACCGATTTTAAAATATGCAATGTTATAATTGCTGTTGCCAAGATTTGAGTTTTCAACAAAGATTCGTTTTCCATTTAACGCTACAGAGATAGCAAAGCCTCACGGGGATTCCAAACAAACTATTTTTGCTGCAAAAGCCTTCTACCGCCCGGGAGCTTAAAGCTCGTTTCCAACTGACATCGACTCTTTGTTTTAGTGTCAAACGAAAATCAACTGGGATGCCGCTCAAAATGTATTCTCACCGAAAACATCCCCTGGACAGGGTGTAATATATTTTGTAAAACGACAAAAGGGTTTGACAATAACGCAGACACACAGTTGAATAAATTTATTGAAATCAGACATTTACGTGTTTTTTCTTCAATTTAAAATATATACGTAATGGAAAATCTAATGGAATTGAATTTCAAATGATTCGTATAAGTTTTGTCAGTTACTATTTTATTTTAAAATTATCTTTGGAAAATCGTGTTTATATAATATTTGGCTATACATTTGCGTTCCTTGAAAATGAATGAAATTACAAAACAGTGATAAAAAATCACAAGTTTTTATATATGTTTTATAAGAGAGTAATTTCAATAAAGGTGGCTGTGACGTTTCATTTATTAACCCGAAAAATATTTACACTAAGCTGTATAATTTTGAAATTTTATTTTGTTAAACTATATAAAATACATATATATATATATATATATATATAAATCTTTTCAACGTGGAATGATCACAAGTGGTTACAAACAATTATTGTCAGTAAAATTTGATTGGCATAGTGCAAATTAGCGATACATACATATATTAAAAATTGGTGTGATATACAAAATTGTTAATATAACATATTATTTAAAAAAATAAAACGGCTGGTAGTGAAATTGAGTAAACTCATCTTGCTTAAGAGATAAAATACGAAAACAATATCGAAGTTAATAAATGCAATCAAAATTAGTTTATGATCTATTGATTGAATTGGCATTCACTTGATAGAACTCCATTATAACACGGTGAAAAGATAGCAATGTATTTTAGTTCTACAAAATTATTTTTAACAAATATAGTTGATAGCTATTTCGGCTCACGCCATCGTCAGAACTATAGTTAAACTAAAAATTTGCTTATCTATATATAGCTGTGCGGAAAATAAATACCCGGGTCATTAGCGATAAAACATGTGAAATTATACAAAACTTCAAATTCAATAAGAATGTCGGAAAAGCCGTGACATACTGATCTGTCGTACTGCAGTAAATTAAAAAAACAAAACAAAAAAATATATCTACGTGTAGTATATCTAAAGGTAAAATTAAGCCTACAATAAAAGACAGCGACACTGAACGCTTAGTTTTCTCTTCTTTCATTTTTTTCTGTTGCCTATAAAACATGTACAATACAACAAAGTTTTCATCTCAAAGGACTTTTAATACTTTCCAAAGAGATAAAATTTTCCCCGAGGAGTATTTTTGCTGGAATTCATTTAAGTTGATGAAGGGGTGATGGAAGTTTTTGACGCAAGACGCAACAAGAGAAAGCGTTTAGGGGTTTGTGATGTCAATTGAGCAGGATTTATTTATCGAAAGAATGAAGAAATACTAATATAATTTCTGATCAGGCTGGCTTTTTTCTTCTTTTTTATTTCAATAAATTCGGCGGTTATTCTGGGAAAACAATTTGTTCGAGAATTATTTTCCCCCACTAGCACACCGAATTGATGTTGTAATAAATGTTTTTTGTTTGTATACAAACTAAGTCTGGTTACAGTGGAAGCGAAATTTCCAATCTTTATTTTTAGCATATAAACAATGGAATTCCTATCTGTCGTTCTCGTATTTACCCATTTACCACATTCATCGCTTGTTCTTAATTGTCGTTGTTAAATATCCATTTAAAAAAAAAAAAATCCCTCATTCACCGTTCGCGGATTCATCGTTTAAAACAGTTGATTGTCATTAATAAAACATTGACCTTTTGTTGCTATAAAACATTTATCAATCTGGTTCAATAAACGTATGCTTTCAAGCGTATTGTTCTTTTTAAAACGCGTTTTTTAGTAAAATTTACAGGATACTATTGCCACACTAAAGAAATTAAATATAAAACTAGAATGTTAGAACAGAAGAGAAGATGTATTATGTACTTTTTCTACACCGCTATATATTGATAGAAAAATGTACGTTTAAGTATAGTTCTGATGAAGGCGTAAAAATACGTTGTCATTTTTATTGTGCTGAATGCACTTATGACTGAATTTAACTATATTTAAAATAAAAGTTTATTTTGCCCAACAAAAAAATATTCAAACGAACAAAACGATCGTTTAATAATCAAATCTACTCATAAAGATTATAAGGAAAGTAATTAGGTATGTATTTATTTGCACAATTAATTAATAATATTATTTGTTCTCATTTTCTTAGAAGATTTCACTCTGAACACAAATGCGTATTTGAAATTCTCCTGTCAATTATGTATTATATTATTTTACTGCCGCTTAAAATGTTAATCTTGCTAACGAATTTTTGGGATGTTTGCTTGGTAAATGGTACATTTTTTTCTGGTATACTCCATCCATATTATACAAGGAAATCTTGGGAGTCAAGTGGCTACTGGGGTTTCATGATAGCCTGCTGAGAGCTCATTGAGTCTCACATTACACAACACAATATACCCATCAGAGGTTTTTTGCCCACAAAATATTATTGATATTATTGTATGCCAAAGCATTCACTTGGTAAAACTCAATTTATTTTTAGTATGGTAAAAAAACGCATTCAGGCTTATATAAAATATGTCAATCACCATTGTTTTCTTCTTAACAATATAAAATATTGAAATGTCATACATAAATGTAGTTGTGTTAAGATTTGTTTGAAAACATATTGTTATGATTTATAATATAAAAGTTAAGCTGGTTAAACGTTAAACATACTTCTGACGATGGTATACAGCTGAAATAACCTTTGAAATAATGATAAAGTTTTTGAAGGGTTTCAATTATTTGTTTTTGTAATTATAACTTTAAGTGACCGTCTCTTGATTAAGTAAATGAGTATATCTTATCTATTTTTTCTTTCGTATCAGGTTAACACTGCTACACACTCATAAATTATACTCATAAATAAAAAAATTCACACAATAAATTGACGAAACGTTTATTTTAAATTTAAACTATATACATGTTTATCGTACAGCAAGTCTATAAGTCCGTAATCGAAATCAAACCGTAACTTTTACTTTGTCAGTCATATTAATATTTGACTGTTGATTTGCAAACTCACGTGTTGTGTTTATATTATAGATTTATTCCTTTAATTTGTCACTTTGAAAAAAAAGTTCCGTGCTGCATAAAAATGTCTCTCAATTGAATGGAGAAAACACAACAAAACTCGTGTCTTATAAACTATTGTATAAAGAGCTATATATTGTAGTAAAATATCAATTAAATTAGAGCAGATTTCATTAAAAGCCTTCTCGAGTTTAAATTTTCGAGCGTTTTAAACCTTCAATATATACCAATTGTGTTAACGGTTTTTCTATTCAATTGCTCTATCTCTACCCCAATAAAACGTTTTGAAGCGTGAATTAAGTGTTTGCGCATCGATTATTCAAGTTGGTTCCACACATAACATTATTCCGCACACTTTATATAGATTTTAATTTAACTTCACTTGAAGTTTCTGAACCTCTGCGAATACAAAAGTCTTGACGGCTACGCTTTGGCCAACAGTTAAGAGACCTATTTAAAGGCGTATTCCGGCTTTATTCAGGTTTTTTTTCACATGGCGTTAGGGCGTCTCGAAACCCGCTTTCACGAATGACGATGGCAGTTTGCTTTGCTAAACGCACGGGAATGTCAGAGATTTAATGTTTTCTCCATTGAATTGAGAGACGTTCTTATGCAGCACGGAACATTTATTTCAAAGTGACAAATTAAAAAAATAAATATATAGTATAAAGACAACACGTGAGTTTGCAAAACAACAGTCAAATATAAATATGACTCACAATATAAAACGAATTGAATTTTTATATTGATGATAAATATATTTAAAAAAGTCACAAAATTATAATGGAATTTTCTTATTGGACAACAACTATATTTTTCAAAAAACTTAATATTGAAGGATTTATTTAAAATGAAAAACTGTCAGTTTTTTATAATCATCTTTTCTTTTTTAATGAAATGAAGAATGCAATAGAACACTGCTAATTCTCAATAAATATTTAAATGGTTACTTCACTTTTTAGATGTCAGCTTTTTTATTGTTTGAAATAGAATGATTGTATTTTAATGCTCATTTAACAAATATATATTATTAAACACATTCATATATTTTATATAATACAACATTATTTCATTCAAGCTTTTTTCTTTTTTCACACATTTCCGCTTTCAATAAAAAGCATTTGGTATTCCACATGAGATATCACAGAAAACAAAATCGGCAAGAAATACTTTGTAATCAGCTCAGCCTTATTTTTTTAGAAAAAAATTGGTTGTCTGTAAAGTCGGTTTACGGACGATAGTTTAACGTGACAACGTCATAAGAAAACATTGATGAAATGATTGCATACTTTTATGAATAAAATGGAATCATTTTTATTGAATTATCATTATTTTGTATGGATACGAAGAAGGAGTGAAATGAAATCTACAATTTTTTATTGATATATTTTATTCGCACGCGACAAACGGGACAATGAGTCATGTTTTTTCGTGCGTGCAGCGGGCGATCATCGATTTATAAGATGTTGTCACGTCAAAATGGGTGATAAGAAAGTATTAGTAAAGATTAATGACATGTTGTAAGCCAATTGCTCTGAAATTTTCGATTAGATAGTTAACTAATAAATCAATCGATATAGCGTTTTGCGATTTAAGTTAATGTTCAATGACGTTGATTAATGTAACACAAATAGTGCCTAGCATCATTGTGTTGGCTCTAATTTTAATATTTGGTTATTCAAAAGATATTCGAAAAAGCTTTGTAGCCAAAAATGTTGGTTGTTGAAAAACAATTAAAGAAAGAAAGAAATTTATTCTATCAATATTTTAATCGAAGTATATGTTACTTTTAGAATCGATATTTTTTAAATTCATTATCATGTAAAAAATGTTTTTTTTCTATTTAAATGTGTATTCAAGAAAAATGTACTTAATGTGTCAATATTCGAACTAAAAATGCGTTTTCTTCTAAAGCAACGTTCTGTTAAACTTATATATTTTTTACTTAGTAAATTTTAAGCCCTTAACGTTCATGGTGTAAGGTTCAATCCACAAATCCACCTGTCATGCAATAAGCTAAACTTATGAATTATCCCTCATTAAAAGTGGTTTCAAAAACATCTGAAGCATAATCACGACAGGATGAGGACGACGGTGTGGAAGACAACCGGTATTCTGTGAGCGCATACAAACAATTTTGCTTTCAAAATTAAATCAGCGAATAACATCGCTATTTTCTGTCTATTACGTAAGAGTAAAATTTGTCATGTATATTATACAATATGTTCTGACAATTGTTTTAAACACATTATATTTGAATTGTCTTGAGCAGCGATTGAAAACATCGTATATTTTAGGTTTTATTCTCTGTATTAACAAAGCCTTTGCAGGTATTCAAGTTTTGATATTAATGTACAATACCTCAGTTCAAAGTAAGCTTATGAGTGGGCTTACAATTTGTAATATGCCCTCATGGTAAAAAAGGTTCAGAAGAAGCTGAGACTTTTTTAATTGAGGGCGCATGGATACTATTCATAGCTTTATACAATTGACCTTCTTTTAGGAAGGATCTCTTTTAAAAGTTTGAAAATTCAAAGAGAAATATTTCTCGTCACATATTTTGTTCTTCCAAAATGTAGAGAAAGTCTGCCAATGGGGATACTAATGGTAACGGCAATTACAATGTTCAACAGCATAGCTTCAGATGTTGATATATTATATGTGAACGAGAGTGAATTCAGAAGAATACTATTTCTTGTTCTCAAAAATCTACAGTGTAAATAGTCAATAAATCCCTGTGGAAATTGCGTCATTGATTTTAAGACACAGATATCTACGAGTTCTAAATTTCCTCTCATCATTCCGATCCTTAAACCGGATTGTTTAATCAAATACCATTTCATACCACTCGAAATTTCGTTGAGAAACTAATTAAGGAGGATACATTTCACTGAAAAAGAGGAGTTGTTCGGAAAAACATTGCAATATATAAACATTTTTGACGTCACCTTAAAAAAAAAAAAAAACGAATATGTATAAACATGCGTGCTTTACGGTGCCCGGAAGCCTAAATTTGTCTATCACTGGTCTACAGGCTTATTTGTATACAAACTGACGTCTTGCTTTAAGCCTCAGGCATTGAGATGAATGATTTGGTTGTATCTGACAAGCGACTCTGTCTGCAATGAAGATGGCGTAGAATATCGAATTCGTACAGGAAATTTTCGTTCGAACAGAAATTATTCAGGCGTTATTGAGATTACTTTAAAATAATTAATATGAACGTTTGAGTGAAAGATAGTGCAAAAATGTTTCAACTCCTCTTATAAAGTCGACGTAAAAACCAGCTAATTAATGTGTTTTGTGGACCAGATTTCTTGGGCTTTATACACAGATAGTTTCACGCATAGTCGAATGGCTTGTATGCTTTCAAACGAGAAAAAGTATGAGTTAAAGATTTATTATTTATAAATAATACAGTGGAACCCCCAATTACTCTACTCTTAATTACGTGCCGGATTGAAATATTCACCACAAATCCCCGAATTGCACGATTGCTTGGCTGCACACACACAGCCAGACGGTCGTCTGTGCGGTGTATACAGTCAAATGTTAGCTAACGTCCGTGTATTCAACACGCCCTAGGTTATCCACGTACAGCCGGGCGACTGTCTGCGTGCTAGATTTTGCGAGCACCATGCATTTTATCAACTAGTAACTAAATATCTCATCCATATATGTGTTTTTTTTTAATTAAGAATAATCTTAATTTAGCATTATTCTCGAGGACTTAAATCGAAAAAAAAAAATCACTAATTTGTATGAGATTCACTCCCCCAATTACACTACTTAATACAAATAACATGGTTCGGACTTTAGTGTAAATGGTGTTTTTACTGTAGCATACTTAAAACTTACCGAGCATTCCAACTGGGAACTGGTTCGGTGTCTGAAGGTTCTCTATGACACTCTGCGTAACAACCCATATGTAATTCTCTCCAGTGATATGAAGTTCTCTTGCATATTGCAAGATACGCATGGCTTCCTCTCGAGTTGCGTACAGTAACATTACTCGAGATTCGCTGCTTACAAGTTCTACTAAATCGGAGTTTTTAGTCACAAGTACAGCGTTAAGGATTGTGAACTTGAAGCGGTCCTGAAATTAAAAACGAAAAAACTTTTTCAAACACCAAGTCATCAACAATATTGTACATGCTTGTCTACTTATACATATAGCCTTAATTTGAAGCGTAAAAAATTGAATTGAGAGATTATTAGAAAAAAAGTCTTTTTGATTGAATAAAAATTATTTTAATTCAGTAAATTTGACTTCAAAAAATCATTTGTATTGTAATTTTAAATTAAAATGAATTAATCATGGTAATGAGAATTTTTTAAGTAAATTTGAATTGTTGAAACATTGTATATTTACAAATGTCATTGAAAAACTGGGTTTCACCTTTCGGCATCTTCAGGCCTTTTTTCACATAGCTAAATATGTTTTATATATATATGAAATAATTTTAATGATTTTAAGATTATAATTTCCTATTTTGTATATGATAATTTTATAAACAATACAGTTTTTTTTACATTAATTGTAATTGGATAATTTGAAACGAAGATATATCTCCATATTTTAAATTGGTGATAAACTGTGATATCAAATATAAAATAACATAGTATAGGCCTTAAGTTTTTTAGTTTATTGATTTATTTAAATAATTTCACGTCAGGGATGTAGTAAGGGAGAATTCAAAAGGTTACTTTGGACGTTAAGGGTAAAAAGTATAAAAATTTAAAGAGCTCGGTTAATTTTGAAAATTGCTTGATAAAATATTATATGATCTTTCGTGTTTTGATGTAATAATTTCACACTTTCATCTCCGTTAAAGTGGCTTCACGATATGAAATGGTTAGGAAATGTCGATGCATCTTTGCTTATTGATTAACAAATCTAGTAATATTTATAAAATGTATTGTAGAAACGGTGCTTTATAATGTGTTTTTTTTATTTAAAATAAAATGCATTTCCACCAAGATGTGATGTTAACACTTTTGAAGGATTTAAATCAATTACTTATATTTCACTAGGTGCTCTTTGTTGCTTTGAATGAAATATCACCGCTTTTAAATGATAATCGAACATGAGTTTGGTATTTGAAGAAAATACAATTTATTATTCATTCTGGAAATAATTTGAAATATATCTCTGGAGGATATAATTTAAACAATTTATTATTCGTTAAAAGACAGCTTCGCAAACAAAACGTGTAAAATTACGTTCGACGAAGTAATATTTGTAAACGGGAATCGTGTTTCTCGCAAATACGAGTTGTTTCAATTGTTGCTGGATTTATATTTAGATAGTCTCTAAGGGCTTTCCGATCTGCCTACCAAATATAACACAAAACGGTCAAAAACAAACACGTTCGCCCTGGAGAATATATTCCTCTCTCTTGCGATAACTTTGCCTCATGTGATGTTTCGACATAAATTTTAAGAAATAAGAATTTAGGATCACACGGTGGGACAAAATGCGTTGTTAGCTGATCGGATTACAATGCTAAAAGCTATTAAGCACCCTACATGGTTTTATGACATAGGGGCAAATACCAATCGCATAATATGCTTTTTATTTTAAATATAAATATTTAAATGTAAAAATTACTACTTCAATATTACTTCAATAATAAAAAAATATTGATTAAATTGACATTTACTTGATAGAACTTCATTATAATACGGTGAAAAAAAAGCAATGTATTTTGTTCTACATTTTTTTTTTGATAATGGCGTGAGCCGAAATAGCTATCAACTATATCTCATAAAAAAAATGTAGAACTAAAATGGCTATTTTTTCACCGTGTTAAAATGCATTCGATTATTTAAATGTCACATATTATTTTTGTGTCTTTTCAGTTGTTTTTTTAATATTTTAATTAAAGTCGTATTATTAAATCAACAAATATATTGTGCGTACATATCTGTTCAAAAACAACACCACAATTTTACAGGGTTTTATTTTGGTCTAACACCATTTTGAAAAATAATGGTCCAGAAAAACTCTCCTAAAGTTTCAATATATCATCATTTGGAAAAGTGTTGATCTTTTTTGAGTTCCACAGTTAAACTAAAGAGTTATTTATGATCATTAGTGTGGTACATACAAGTTTATCAACAGTTGGTGACGATTAAAACGACTGAATTTGGTATTGAAAAAAAAAGAAAAATGACGACACTAGTTTGTCTTCTGTCAAGCTATGGCAGTCCAAAGAATCAACAGATACATTGTAAGCAAATAAAATAAATATGATTTTAAATTATGTTTACGGAATGAAAATGATCACTCTTTAGGTTAACAGTTTTTTAAGAACCCTTGGTACGATGGTTACTTATATCTGTAAAATACTTATCTTATAGTTTATTCCTTGCATATTTTTTAAAAATGTTTATGTAACAATAATTGTGGACAGTAATGAAAGTGTAGATTCAATTTTTTTTAAAAAAATAAGACGTATGCATTTAAAGGTAAATTGCCAAACATATTTATAATTAGCGTCATCTAACGAACGGAATAAATAACTTTTAGGTACGTTCCTCTCTTTAGGTCAGATCATTTTAGTAATTCAAGTGATTTTTCAAAGCACTTTTACGTAAGACAAAACAATTAAAATAGCAAAAGTAAATTTTACAAATGGTTAGTTTGGGAAAGAATTTTCCCCGCAGTGCGGTGTCCTTGTTTCCTTTTCACAACACAACGGGAAGAAATTGCCTCGGGGTGTTTCTGCTCTGGTGGGCGGGAAAGCTTGCTGCCTCTCGCCCGTGTACGATCGGAATTTTTAACTGAAGAGGCTAACAATTTCGAGACGAGCGGGAAATCCCATCGACGGCCGAGGGAATTCCGATAAAAGATTTCGTTTTCAATATGTACGAACGCTGTATTTATTTAGCTGTTTCCATCCATGATGGAAAGGCGGATTTGCCGAAAATTGAGATATCTTCAAAAAATGAACTGGATGCTTAGTGCGTCCTTAACATAATACTTAGTGGTATGAAGTAATCGAGAAGAGAGTTTAACGGTATAAAATACATTTCATTACGGTATAAAGTATCGGTATTTTTTACAGTATTTTGTTTCAACAAAACAGAATAAACAGATTCAAAATTTTACACAACAACAAAATTTTGTTTTTAAAAACCTTGGTATTAAGTAAAGTATTATTCTTTTGTTAAGTAAATATAAGCTAGTTAGAATAAGAACATTTTCCCGATAAAAGCTCATGGTGGTATATCTGAAAGGATATTATTTTATGGCTTTATTTTTTTGAATAAAAAAAAAAAATTTAACGCCTTCAACCTTTGTATACGCCCAAATTATTTCACTTAATTTGAAGGTATTGTCAATTAAAGTAAAATATCACTTTTAAGGTGTTAACTGTCACTTCTTGATGGAAAGGCATGATATTTTAATTAATAAAAACACATTTTTTTAGTACTTATTTCCACAATATGTTTTTTGATCAGGACGGGTTTCGCTCATCGCGAGCATTATCAACTGATGACTGTGAAAACTCAGTTGATAATGCTCGTGATGAGCGAATCCGGTCCTGATCAAAAAATATATAGTGGAAATAAGTACTAAAAAAAATGTGTTTTTATTATTTAAAATATAGTAAACTACTTTCAAGCATCCACACTCAAAGCGTATCTTTTAATTATTTTATTTATCTAATTACAAAAAATGAGTTTATCTATCAGAGTTCAAATCAACGCTCTTGTAATGATTGTGCTAGTGAATAGTAAACCATATCATAGGAAGCAAATACAAATTACATAGATGAGCATTCTCAAAAAGTATGCTGCAAAGTGACAGATCATAATAAATGTTAAAATGAATTCAAAAGTAAAGAAGAATTATGTTTACCAAAGTGAATACGCAAGTTGGGATAAGTAACTGTAAAATATAAATATTTAAAATCCATTTCGAAATGATATTAATAAAATAACTTAAATTTCCTCGTTCACGAGATAAAATTAAATAGCAAAGCTTAACAAACATATACACATAGTGGGTAGTCAAAGAGAAACCACACGCCGCAAAAATATTTTAAAATGATTACTTCACAACTCTATTAGGTTTGGGGCTGGTTTATTCAAGTATGATCAAAATTTAATCGTAGCCCTACATACTGAGCGTGTTTGAGCAGCATTCAATAAATCGTCTGAATTACTACGAAACGTAGAGGGAGAGAGATTTCTTCGTGCTACGTATGAACTTTGTTGTAGACGATCTTTGATAATTTGACATTTGCCTTTCAATTAGCTTTTCTTGCTTTGATGGGAAGCTTTCATAGAAGTTTCTTAAAAGCTATGATTTTATCAAAATTTTCGAAGATTTTAAGATTGAAATTAAAACACAGTTTTTGATGCATTTAAAGAACCATTTCCACTAAGACAGTTTCACACTAATTTTTTATTTGACTGTCCTTAGAATTGACAAATCAATAAATCATTCATGACCTCCCACTTCAAAAATAAAAGTAATAAACGCAGTAATCATATTCTTGAATAAACAATATATACATATATTGTAAATAAACAAACCATTGATTTCAACAATAGTCTTTAAGACAAAACGTTCTTAAAATCGTAAACAATATTTCAAATAAAATATTTTTTCTTAATGAAAACAATTACAATAAGAGCTTTTGAAACAGTACTGATGTACTGTAGTAACTTTATGACTTTCCTAAAGAATTATGGCATTGCGCTTAAGAAGTCTTAAGAGATTGATTTTAAAAACTTTGGCAAATTGGATTTTTATTTCTTTAATATTCATTCAAATCATTAAAATAGCGTTACCAATTATTTTGATTTTGAAAAATAATTTATTTCAAATAACAGGGAAATATGTCGAAATTTTAATGTAAAAAATAATTTAGGAATTATAATACAATATTTCATTTAAAAATAACAGGCAAGTAACTAATCGTTATTTCAATCACACATACGCTTTGTTGAATCTGCGTGATAAGGTATACATGAAGATGCCGAAAGACGAAATCCATGCCATTCATGACAAAAAATATGGAATCGTATAATGTTTCTACAATTAATATTTGATATTGTAATTCTATCAAGCACCTTTAGTCTATATCACAAATAATATATGAATTTATGAAAAAGTGAAAGAATAGTATGAAAAGAAATGTATATTTAGTGAATTTGATATATTATATATAATGTAATTTAAAAGATTGAAAACCTTTGGCAATTTGTTGCTACAAATAAGAAATTGGTTGAATATACAAATAGTTCACAGAATTTTAAAAGAAATATGTTATATTTACCTGCATTTCCGAGACCCTTTCCCTGACAGCCTGGATAAAATCGTCATGACCAGCTATCTGAGAAGTGACGACGGAAAACTGGTGCCATTTATAACGCTCTAAGATGCTCAACATTGCTGCGGTCTGATGCTCGATAGATGGTGCTAATTGAAGCTGAAGAGTGGATTGCGACGCTCGCCTCTCTGCAATAAAGAAACAGACCATTGTAATACTATAGATCGACCACGTTACTTATGCGCGTAGAAACGTAGCGCTGTGTGCATTTCCGAACTGATACAAAAAATGCTAGAGTTCGAAAATTTTACATTCTCTACTATTCCATAAATACATTTTACATAGATTTCAATGTTCATTAATACCATGGCTTCTAATTGGTCATTTTTATGATTTGTTCATTCGTTTTATCCAGTAGTTTCAAATTTAGTTTCATCATTCGCCGTATTTTCAGGCGCACTGTTATAGTGGTCGGTCAATAGTAACATATTTTTTTAGAGCCGCGATAGAGTGTCGACGTCATTGGCAACTTTAACTACTTGCTCTATTAGTTTTTGTTCAAGAAATTTGAAAATTTCTGTAATAATAAAATTTCTTCTACCTCATTGGATCCCAAAATCGGAGTATAGTGAAAGCAATTGGTAAACCACGGAGTGTAAAAAGCGTAGGTGACCTGGAACGTTGCTTTTTATAAACAATTTTTTTAACTTTTAGACTGCTGACGTCTCAACTGTTGAGATGGCTGATTTTTTTGTGTGTTGATAGTTGATATCCAAAAATATATGAATTAACAGTGGGTAAAACCTTCTTGTACTCGTTAATTTAAGTCATTGCGTTGCTTGATTTGTCATAAAAAACTCAATAAATTGTTTCAAATCTATTTTATTCAATACATTTTTGAAGTCTAAGTGTTGGAATATAACGGCTCAGCAGGAAATGAGTTAACGAAAGTCAATTTCTATTCAGCAAACACGCAATGACGTCACAAAAAAATGATGAAAGTAATTTTTGATTTAAAGTTAAATTATTATATATTGCGAATACCGTTTTTCATTCCCAATCTTTAAAAGTTTATGTTTGACATTTACAAAAAAGAAGATTGATTCTTTGAAAGTGACAGACAAATCGTGATGTAAGACTTGTATTTAGATATTTCAGTTATATTTTTATGTTTGACATTAGTAGCAGGTAAGGTTAAAATAAATTAATTATTGACAAATTGCATTGCCTTTTGTCAATAATATGTTTTTGGTATAAATTGAAAGTTAATCCTTTATAATGAATAAAAATCACTTCCGGCATGTTTGCCGAACTTAGTGAGTTTCATTTGTGTGGTGAAAACTTTTGGAATATATTAAGTCTCTAGGGATTGTGTTCCAAGCTTAACATCTCGTTTCTATTTAATTTAATTTCTAAGAGCAGTTTGAGATAAAATTTTGATTTCGAAACAATATAATGGTAAAATGTTAAATTTACTTTCAATATATATAAAAAACCAAGAATAATGTGACTAATTTGGTAAATCTACTACAGTAAAACATAAACGATTTCAAGTTTTAAAACAGTAATATTATTTACTACTTCTTGAAAAAGTAGATATCTTTTTTCATAGCTTTCCAATACGGCCGTTTTTTTAATTTACTATGTTTTTTCAGCTGAAATCGTGTGTGTGAAAATCAGAATATATGAATATTGATTGTAATAGCGAAAATAAAGAAAGTTTTTTCTTATGTAATATTTGCAGCCAAAAATATGAAATCATTTTGGTTTGAATAATTTTTTGGTAGCTAATTTCTGATGGAAGATTTTAAAAAGTAGTAGTACGCAATTGATGTTCAGAGAGACATTAATAATACGATATCAGATAAACTACAGCAAATTTCATCATTGATCGGATGACAAGGAGCTAAATTGAAATTTGAAATCATACTTAAAAAGATTTGTTATAATATAAAGACATTTATGTTAAATATGGAATAGATAATCTCGCAAAAAATACAGTGTAATATAAAATATTATAAAAGCTTAACAATTAAAATTTTGTACATAAACTTTTATGCATGGTGCGATACGGTGAAATGGGAAAAATATGGTGTTAATTTTAAGAAAAAAGTTGTTAATGAGCAAAAAATCACGTAACCTTACAAGAATATAAAAACAATATCATAAAACTTGTGCAGAATATTGCTAGAGAAAATTTATTCTACAAAGTCGACCAAAACTTATTTAAGCCATATCGTTACATTTTTAAGTAGAATTTATAACACAAGTACAAAAAAAGATAATTTAAGCTCACGTTCATTTTGGATTATCCGAGTATTCCAAATGACGACCGTGTTGAATTATTAGAGT
Organism: Himalopsyche japonica; assembly: GCA_028555115.1. NCBI lineage: Eukaryota > Metazoa > Arthropoda > Insecta > Trichoptera > Rhyacophilidae > Himalopsyche > Himalopsyche japonica. The sequence goes on from JAHFWJ010000012.1 coordinate 589,098, forward strand.
ACGTAAACTATTAACCTAATTCCTCGACGTGTTAACATTAGTGATTTAAATTCGTGGAAATGCAAACTGAAATCGGATTCCACTCTTGATGTTTTGATAAAAAATCAATTAAACGTACACAGGGTTTCGAAATACTTGACAATAAAGTGTAAATTTACCGATGAATTTATTGAGTAGTGGTACATTATCATTTTTCATTGCAAAAAGCTTTTTTAAGCTCCTTAAATTATATACATAAGCTTTTACTAAAAGAATGGTTTGAATTGGCATTTTCTTGGTAGATTTTTGTAGAAATAAGCTGCATTGATACTGTTTCACCGTGTTCTCCAAAAGTCACTCAAGAAAATATATTTTTAAGCAGAAAAATTACTTAAGCAATAATCATTCGAATTGATCAAGCAATAACACTTTATTTTAAAGTTAAAAATGATTTTATTTAATCAATAAACATATGAAATTGATTTTAATTTTCCAAGATGACTTATAATATTAATTAAATGATAGACTACATAAAATTGCAGAGTAAACTATCGTGACCACGTAAAATGACGTTCAAGTGTAATGGTACTATATCTACTTCTTTCGATTTATTTCAAGATGTTATGTGTAGAATATGTTTATAAATCCACATACGTTAAAATGTTTGTAATTTGAAATTTAATTGTTACTTTTCATGTTAAAAACGCGCTCTCGTTATAGTAATTTATATTTACATTAGTCACAGATACAAGCTGTAGAGAGGTTTTTTGTATGGTTATCTTGAATGAACCGAGTATTAAACTCCCTCATATCCCAAGCTTTTGAGCTTTTCGAATGGGTACAATTTTAAATATTTTTAAAACAACGTCATTGTTTTAGACAAAGGTAATGAATACAAAATTAAAATTGATAAGTTTTAACTTGATATGATACGTTTTTTCTTTTTTGAGAAGCATCTACATGGAAAATTTATTGCCAGGTTGTTCTTTGATCAATTAAACAATGAATAACATACCAAGTTGATGATGATAAAGTTATCTCTATTAACACGGTGAAAAAATAGCTATGTATTATAGTTCTACATTTTTTTTTAAATATATTGTAGATGATAGCTATTTTGGCTCACACCATTATCAGAATTATGCTTAAACGAACATTTGCTTATCTATATATAGCTGTGTAGAAAAGGTTCTGAAAACACCTTCTCCCCTGTTTTAACGACCTAGCTTGTTTCTTGCTAGCAATAAAACTTAAAATTTTCAAAAATTGTAAATGAAACTAAAAAGGCGGCTATATCAATAAACTTACATATGGCACAAAAATGGTTTATTACGGAAACGAAACACCTCTCTGTAGTGGATTAAGCAATGGCGACCAAACTATATTAGTTTGTTTATAAAGAAATTTTTGTGATAGTTGCTAAAATTTAAAAAATAGAAAAAAATATCTCTATTTACTTTATATTAAAAATAAACCTCTAAAAATGAACCATTAAATCCATTAAAATAAACCAAACAATTTGTGATATTATTACACATTTATCAAAAAACATCGCTGATCTTCAAATTGAGCTTTATACGTAGTGGAAACCTAGCAACCTAGTTTTCTGCACAGCTATATAAAGACAAGCGAATGTTAGTTTAAGCATATTTCCGACGATGGCGTGAGCCGAAATAGCTATCAACTATATTTGTTAAAAATAATTTTGTAGAACTAAAATACATTTTTTTTTCACTGTGTTAAAACATAGCAATATTTTTATCACTAAAAAAAAAAAAACATCTCTAAATTTTGTACCAGCTAGTTTTTAATAAAATTTTGTCGAAATTAAAGCGGATATTATTAAAAAAATGAGCAATATTATGTCTTGAACAATATTAATAAATTCCTATGTTTTCGCGAAGTCTTACTAAAATATATTACGGCAGCATCTTAACACTTTGCCAAAATATAAACGCAACTACGCTCCCATCTCAAAATGCTTCCATTAAATTTTATAATACGAAACATGTACAAATCTGTGTTTACGCAAACTACTTGAAACGAATTGCCTGTTTGGTGAAATTTTCGGAGTTACTACGTTATTTTATTTGGTGTATGATAATATGTCAACACAACTGTTCCATAAAATGAAACGGATTTGTTTTTATTGGAAAGATTATTTTACGAAAGGCTTAAAACGATCATTAACTGATTTTGTTGACAGCATTTTTTTGTATGTTTATTTAAAAATGAAACAATTATATTGACAGAAATTATTTTGAAAACAATATGTAAGGCGCCAAAAAAGAAAACTGATTTGTCAACGGGAAATAACCTGTTTGTGTTTCACGCTTTTTTTAAGATAAGACCATATTTATTATTCTATTATATTAATGTTACAAATAAAGAAATGTCTGTTTATTTTTGATAGCTTGTTAAAAGGTAATAATAATTAAAAACAAAATCGATTTTAAACTACACTGAAAGTATAAGAATAAACGGTTTCAAGATACTCTTAAATACATATAATATTATAAATGTATATATTTATTTTTAAATAAATATATATTTTTTTTATATTAAATTGATGAAGCGTTAAGATCTTTGACGCGTTAGCATGAATGCTCTTCAAGTCTCTTTTATCTCTTATGTATAGACTTATTTTTTGAGTCGTTGTTGACAGACGTAAATCACTGTAGAGATGAGCAATTTACAGTGAATATAGTGCATGTGGAGACCACACGTAACAACACAAATACTATAATAAGTATTACTGCAACGCATCACGAGTACACATTAGTTGCATATAAAACCAGCAATTAATTTTAATGCCTCAAATAAAATGGATTTTTTTTATAAAAATAAAAGCTCTGTGTATAAAAATTCCATTCCATTTTCGAATACATGGCTTATCATTTTTTTAAACTATTAATTTACATCTGAATTTTTTTTCAGCCCGCGTAACTGTTATCCAATTATAAAATTGCATTATTGTGGACTAAAATTTTTAAAATAACTAATAATATTTGGGGATAAGTGTATCGAAGTTCATCTGGATTAAATTCAGCATCACATAATTTAAAAAACAATTTGAAAATGTCTTATCATGAAATGTATTGTATTTAAAAACAGAAATTCCGAGTAAATAATAAATAATTGGATTGTAAGTCATTAAAGGGCGCGATACTTTCAAATATTAAAAGAATTTAATGACTATAAATGAACGAAAAATGTTTTGTAATAATGTTGTATAAAATCGCTACAAAATACTTAGGTAGATTGTTAAATTTCGCATTGGTGGAACATTTTGTTTTGTACTTTATGCTCGTCACATATTTAAGTCTAATGTGTGTTTCGAGTACCTTTTTAATATCCTTTACCTGGAAACTTTATCACCCAAAAATATACTTCCATCTCACGTATGGCACGATAAAGCCTATAACACAGGCACTTACAGAAGCAAATGATGAAGCTAGTATTGAAGTGACGACAGCATTACAAGCTTCATATTAAATTGATCAACAAATACTTTATTCCCACACATATTTTCCATGATAAAAACATTAGTAACTCATAAAATAGTCGGTTTGTTTTAGTAGATTTGAATATAACCGTACCATTTTTGAAACGGAATAAAGATTTATCAATCATTGATAAAACATAACAACAACAAATGAAATTTGACCACGAAAGGAATCATTTTTTTAAAGATAAATTTAAAGATATTTCCATTGCATAGAAGAATTTACTAAATGAATGAACGGGTATACACGTAACTTCATCATCATCATCATCAGCCGGGGGTCGATCCACTGCTGGATGAAGGCCTCCCCCTGGCCTTTTTTTTTTTTTTTTTAAAGGGGGGGTTTGGACATAGCAACACCACGCTGCCCAGGCGGGTTGGTGTTCGGTTTTCTGTCTGGGTTTTCCTTCCCATAGCCAAGAGAACACGGCACTCGGTGTTCCCGAGCGGTCACCCATCCAAGCACTATCCGCGCTCAATGTTGCTTAACTTCGGTGATCGCACGAGAGCCGGTGCTTTCAACGTGGTATGGTCGTTGGCTATATATATATACACGTAACTTATTAATGATAAAAAGCATTTTATTGTTATTAATTTTTTGAGTGTATATACAATACGTTGGGCACTATTTCCAGGCACAGTGAAATGTGTTGAAACATTAAACAGAGTTTTTTTATGCTCAAAACCTACTTTGTTACCTTTCCTTTAATGTAATCGTTGCATTTTTATGTTGATTTCAAACAACATTAGTGTAACAAAAAGTTACAAACATTTTAAAATGTTTTCTACTGACATGAGATTATTATTTGAATGGTATGAAAAGTTCGTGTCCCTTGTTTACACTATATATCTTCATAGCTTAGTGAGTATACTGCAAAATCTTAACGGGCGTATATGTAATATACTAAAGTTTAATTTAAAACATCTGATTTATGTCAGAAAAACTTGGATTCAGTTACGCAAAAGATGAATGTAATATCTAATAGTAATTGATTTTTTTAAATTGGAATTTCAAATTATATATTTGTCTGATTGCGCCCTTCAAGTTACAAGTTTTTTTTATGTCTGTAGTTACGAAGATATCAATGGAAATCGTTTATTTTATTTCATTCATAGTTTGCAATGATTGTAAAGAAAATAATCGAAACTAAAGTAGAAACTAGGACTTAATATAAAATAAGTCACTGAATATTCTGAAATATGAAATGAGGTCACAAAACTTATTTATGAGAGCAATATGAAGAAGAATTAGTGTGTCGTATTATCTGGTTAACAAAAATTTCGTAACGAGAAGTGGTGGATGATATTTTTGAAAAATAAAGAAAAACTTTTTTTAATAATTTTACAGGAAAACATATCAAAGTATATATTTCCACAAGCACAATATTTCTTTGCAACGTATTTTCGGAAATATTACTTGACTTAAAGTAAAGACTTGAAGTAGCACAAAAAAATGGGGTATCTATTGTTTGCAAATTATAAATAAAAATGAAAAACAACATATTGAAAGAATAAAATGTTCTGTGGCTCATGTTTATCCGTTAATATTGGACACACAGGTTGAATTATACCTACTCGAGCTAAGGAACATGTAAGATCATTCAACAGTCAAAAAATAGATTCAAAATTCGCTAATCACGTTATTAAGGAATCACATAATATAAATTCAAACTCAGCGCCTAAATGTTTGCATCTTTGTAGTAAGGGTCGCAGAATGATGGCTTTGGAACAGCTGGAAATCAATAGACATCAAATATCACAAAGGATTCTTAACGAACAAACAAATATAATAGCGTCCCCATTAGTCCAACCTATTCCTGGGGGGTGGTCTGATTTGCTTCCGTAATAGAACGTTTTTGTCCCACATGTAAACTTATTGTCACAGCCGCCTTTTGTTTCATTTTCAATTTTTGAAAATTTTGTTTTATTGTGAGAAAGTAACAAGCTAGGCCGTTAAAACAAGAGAGAAGATGTATTGTGTACCTTGTCTACACAGCTATATATAGATAAGCAAATGTTAGTTTAAGCATAGTTCTGACGATGGCGTGAGCCGAAATAGCTATCAACTATATTTTTTAAAAATAATTTTGTAGAACTGAAATACATTGCTCTTTGTTTGAAATTACTATACAGAAATTAAATTAGAATACTTCCGTATAATGTGTAAATATTTCACATTCAAGAATTTGTTGGTGGATTTTACGAGAGATGAAGTGAAAATGTGACATACCAAGGCCTGAGTTGTCAGCATTCCATGCAATGACCGGAATGCCCAGATACCCCGCGAGTTGGAGAAAGTACTGCGCAGACGCCGTTGATCTGCCATACTGCTCATAGTTCATCAGGTATAGGATCGCCGACACGTTTACCGACAGGAACTCCTTACACAGCGAATTGAGAATAGCTGAAAAAGAAGAAATAACAAAGTTGTACAATTACGCTATGCCAAAGTTGTCGCGCCGAGAGACATCACGCCCTCGAACTTATCTTCGTGGCTTTTGCTAATGCTATTTCGTAAGTTTTTGTCAAGTTTGACGTGGGTACCACCATTATATGAGGATTTTCTGTATCACCAGAGAAAAATCAAATAGATTGACATTTAAAGAAAGTGTTGCGTCATTCAAATCACAATAAATTTAATAATAAATGTACAAAATTTGCTACCATTTTAGATTTCCCATCATTAAAGAATCTTTAGAAAAAAGTTTTCAACAAAAAATTTTGCCAGATTTTCTTGTCCGAATTTTCAACGCTTTTAAACTTTTGTCCACGGCTTTTTAGGGACGAAGGTTTGAATCTCGGAATAGATTTTTTAATTAATACACATTTACTATAAAATTGAGTGTCCTAATTATTTGTATAAAAAATATGAGGTGACAAATCACAAACATCCGTTGTTCAGTTTTTAAACGGGGTGTTAAATCAGTGAGTAATTTATATTTTGTCTTTCTCCGTCCATATTATCATTGTGTTAGAAACGTATGACCGCCGACTAAAAATTTTGACAACTAATCTAATAACACCACATTACGAGTTGTTATAATAAAAAAAATCTATAAGTCACAGATAATTTAATGTGTTTTTTTTATACAACCTTTTAAATCCTGGTTGGCGAGAACCCAAAAGGCCGGCAATTTTTTATAAAAATAAAAATTCAAAGAAAATTAGCAACACTTAACATATTTATATTTCACTATAATTTCAAAATATGTTACTGCACTTATATAACATTTGATTATTTAAAACAATCAAACTTGACTGGATATTCATTGTTAAAATAGAGCGCGTATACGCGCTCATTTTCTATGAACGGCTCCGTGCATTAGATCCCAGGCTGTGACAACGCGTTTATGTAATATTAAATCATTAAGTAATATTAAATACCAGCACTGACTGATATCTAAAAATCACAAAAAAATGACGTATAAATGAATATAAATATTAAAACAGCATGGATGTAAATAGACAATTCAAAAATGGAAATAATAGTAATTTGGTATAAAATAATTAAGTTATCACTATGAAAAGAATAATTCGATTTCAGTCATCAAAAATCAATTAAAAGTTGAAATCCACTTAGAAAAAATAACTTTATCAGATTATTGAAAAAACGTATCATGAAATTAAAGAATTGAAAGTTTTATTATTGTATAATTTTTAATTGGATATAATAAAAAACTTATTTTCAAATCTTAAAACAAAATAATCCTCAAAACGCTTTACTAAATTAAAAAAATATACTTCCTAGAATTATTTTTTTATGATTGATATTATTTTATAGAACTCAAGCGAAAGTAAATTATATACGAGTCTCAAAAGAAAACCAAAATTTTTCCAAATACTTTGAGCGAAAACCCGTGTAACCTTGACTCTTCGTGTTATTTTAAGATTCTCGTAAATTTTGCTTACTTATTAATAATTTCGCTTTGAATGTCTCTATCGAAAATTCATTATACCTTTTCAAAGTAATTGCTAAATTTATTTGCTTCACGTTTTTAATTATGTTAAGTTTTATTAATTTAATCAATTCAACTTGAATAGTGAAAATATTGCACAAGACCATTTTTGTATTGCCTTGAGAATTTATCTCTAAATAAGGCCACATCTAATTTTATCGAAATGATTCTAGAATATTAACCAAAGTAAATAGTCTGAACAATAAAATAAAAGTAATAGTTTTAACACACTTGAGAAAGACAAAGTGTGAAAGATGATAATTTATTATAAACATAACCGTTCAAATAAGACACAATTTGGAATATTTACAGACAGAGATTGCTGTATAAAATATTTTTGCTTTTCTACACAATGCATTAATCAGTGGAACAAATTTTGCAGATATCTATAAGCGCCGATGACATGAAACGTTGTTTAGAAACAATTTTGTTTGTTATATCACTGGATTCAAAGAAAAATCGTAATTTTTTAATGTTAACTCATGAAGTTAACATAGTTAAGGGATAAGAACTAAATAATAAAAAAATGAAAACGATGTTCAAGCTTCACCAGAGTGTTATGAGTAACGATGTCATTCCTTAAAAAATTTCAGTAAGGTAACACTTAATAATCAAAATAAAATTGTTTATTAGCCTAAAGTAAAAGATCTATATCGGTTCATATTTATAAATAAAGGAGGATTAAAAGAATTGAGCACAGTTGTATTTTCAAGCTAATTTAAATTGTATATGACGGATACGATAAGAAGAAGAGCAAATACTCTTTCGTTTATTTTTTAAGTTTGAAATAATTTAAATCTTTTAAAAAATAAAATAGATTTTTTTATTTTTATACTCCATTTCAACGTTTAATGGCAAACCTATAAAATTGACTCAGTGTTGAGAGTTTTTTTTTTCATTTTTCCCTAGCGACGAATATAACGTTACATTGAACCTTTAATCCTTAGTAAAAACTATTTTAAAGTTGTTAAATATTTAAACAAAAGTTCACGGAAGGCTCAAACAGCCGTATGGTAAGCTGCACAAACTTACTCTTGCTAACACTAGGAGTACGGTCATAGAATAAGGTGGGCTAAAAAGCTGAGAAGTTGACAACCGGATTAAAGAGACAACGTTGAGTTTGGTTTTGTTACGTTGGTTAAAATTCGTAGAAAATGTTTGAGTCAGTGATCGCAAATTTCATGTGGGCTTATTTGTAACGCAAAGCTATAAAAAAATCACAAGAAAAAAAGAATTTTCCTTTACTTGGTTTGATAAAAATATTACATGTAAGAAAAAGTTACATTACATTAGACAACATAATTTTGTACTCGGTAACGAGCGTTACAAATTTATAATATCCGAACGTTCTTTATTATTTATTATTTGTGTTTCAAATTTTACTAGGAATACCCTAAAAGAATTTTCTCTAGACTTAGTTAAGCACGCGTTAGTGACAAGGAAACAAAAATAGTCAAAAAATGGTCTTATAAAATTTTACTATTTTTTTATAAGGTATAGTTGATAGCTATTTCAGCTCACGCAATCTTCCGAACTATTCTGACTAGTTGCGACAATAGCGTGAGCCGAAATAGCTATTTACTCTACAATATAAAAAAAATATTAGAACTTATATACATTGCTATTTTTTCACCGTGTTATAATGGAATTATACTAAATAAATGCACTATTCAATCAATAAACTTATCAATTTCATTGGTATCTTTAATACGCTGTAAGCCATGTGATTTCTCGAATATTCAACATATTCATGACAAACGTATTAAACAGATTCTTTTCCGTTTGTTTTCTGTTACTAAATACCTAGGATTAGTTTAAGGAAAAAAATATTAATCGTCTTACAGTGATTTTTTTATGCAACGTAAAAAATAGTTTCATTCGACTCAAAAACTTTACATTCCCTCTTATCGGGGTCATGATAATAAACAAAACTTTTCTGAGCTTTTAGAGAGCTATTAATGTAAAGAAAAAAAGCATAATTATTATGCTTGAGCTGACAGGCTTAGTAAAAACAACTCTATGTCACAATAAATTCCATTGAAATAACACAAAACGTAAACAAATATTTCTTTAAATAATTTATAACAGTGAAACTGTATTAATCATGAATACCAAAGCGAACCAGAGAAAAGTTTTCATTTAACTGTCGGAAAAATACGCTATACGTCTCATCCATAATTACGTTTTTAACTTTTAGCGTGCTATAGACAAGCTTAATTGCCAAAGCGTGCATACCCGTTAATGTTAAAAACAGCTTCATCCGTAAGAACTTTTTCACATAATAAAACACTATTGCCTTTACTATAAGGAATAAAGAATTTTTGTTTTGAATTGAAATAACTTATACTAATAATTTTACGCACTGAAACTGAATAAAACTTGAAGCTAAGCTTGTCTCAGTTTTCTACGTGGGTATAGAATTAAAATATCTTTTCAGTGTTTATTTTGGCTGAGAGCTGTCACAGTTACTGATGACAGCTGAAGACTTAGAATATGACATACAGTATAGAAAAAAGCAAACCCATCTTAAAGAACACTTAATGCGAGAATTCAGTAAACATTTCTTTTTTAACATTGTATCTCCGTTGAGAAACTTATTTAAACATGACCATTCCCTAAATGAGCTTTGAGAGTATCTTTAAGATAACTGAAATTTTACCAAAATTGATTCAAGCATTGATTTTTGATATCTATGAACAACCGATAATATATATCAAATAATAAAATATATTTCATTCAAAATATTATTGAAATTCTCATTTGAGAATAAAGACATATTGAAAAAATATTACCAATATCTAAGTTTAATTAAATTTTGAATTGTTGAAACATTTCCACATATTATGTCACTCACAAGCCGGGTTTAACCTTTCAGCATCTTCACAAGTATTCGATAACACACATGAAATGTAACTAATTCAGATTACATAGCTTGCATTGATTATTTATATGAGGAATTAACGACGAATTTTTTTACTGTGTGTCAGTTGCGTCCGTATGAATGATGACGAAAGGCGAGACCCAAGTCGTGAGTGACAAAATATGTGGACATACAAAAACTTAAGCAATTCACACTTGACATTGAAATTCCATAAATCGCTCAATGTCAATTTATTAAGTTATATAATATATTGTTTTTCAAAACCTGTCAACTGTCAAGACCAATATTAACCATAGTACACAATTATCATAATAATAGTCTTCCTTTAGATAATATTATTGAATAGTAATCTGCAACAGTCAGCCAGCAATTATTGACTGGCATATACCAAGCAAACATTTTGCATTTGACAAGCGTTTCTCAAGCTTGCTGCCTAAAATTTAAATCACATCCACTGCTGGGTTAAAAAGTTGATATAAATAAATATTTATAACATTCTAAGATATTTTGTTATCAAGTAGTAAACGTCGTCGCAATTGTTTGTGAGTTTTTCGAACAATTTCGTAATTTGTGTTGTCAATC